>CM033109.1:12250646-12568596 GCA_019321725.1 Paulownia fortunei | reverse complement strand
GAAAAAATCTTTTGTCTAATCTCAAATGTTTTTCTTGAAATTTTATTATCATGAAATTCTATGATTCTTGCCTTATGAATTTTAGAATTCTCATATGCATCATTTCTCAATTCTTGAAGTTTATTGATTTGCAATTTGCGCAATTTTGAAGCTTCATCAAGGTTGAAGTTAAACATTTTGATTGCTCAATAAGCTTTATGTTCAAGTTCAAGAGATAAATGATAAGGTTTTTCATAAAATATCCTATAAGGAGACATACCTAATGATATTTTAAAAGGAGTTCTATATGCCTAAAGAGTATCAGTAAGTCTAAGAGACCAATTATTACGGTTTGGGTTTACTGTCTTTTCCAAAATTTGTTATCTTCTTATTTGCAAATTCAACTTGTCCATTTGTCTCAAGGTGATAAGAGGTTGCAACTTTATGTATGATTCTATATTTCCTCATTAAAGTTCCAAAAACTTTATTATGAAAATATTTTCCCCCATCAATAATAATGGATTGAAGAATTCCATATCGATTTAAAATATTTTCTTTTAAAAAAATTATCACTATTTTGTGATAATTGTTTCAACAAGAAATTGCCTCGATCTATTTTGAAACATAATCTATAGCAATCAATATCTAAATAAAATCAAATGATAATGGAAATGGTCCCATGAAATCAATACCCCAACAATCAAAGATTTCAATTACTAGGATGGGGCATAGGGGCATCATGTTTCTCTTTGAAATGGATCCTAACTTTTGACAATTTCACAACTTTTGCAAAAAGAGCAAGTATCTTTGAAAAGAGTCGGCCAATAAAATCCACATTACAAGATCTTTGCAACAGTTTTCTTTGCTGTGAAGTAACCACAACATACTTTTGAATAACAAATACCTTTCTCATTATCACGCACGCATCTCTGAAAGATTTGATCAAGAAAATATTTGAATAGGTATGGATCATCCTAATAAAAGTTTTTCACCTCAATCAAAAACTTTTTTTTTATCTTGGGAATTCTATTGCGGTGGCATCTTTTCTGTCACAAGAAAATTAACAATGTCAGCAAATCAAGGTAAAATAGAAACATTAAATAGTTGTTCACCAAGGAAAGTGTGAATAATGGGTGTTGTTTGAAATGAGACATCATAAACAAGTCTCGACAAATAATCAACCACCACATTCTCTGCTCCTTTCTTATCTCAAATCGTAATGTTGAATTTCTGGAGTAAGAGAATCCACCTAATCAATTTAGGTTTGACATCTTTTTTTGATAAAAGATATTTCAAAACTGCATGATCACTAAAAATAACAATTGATGAGCCAACAAGATAAGATTTAAATTTTTCCAATGCAAAAACTAGAGCAAGTAATTCTTTTTCAGTTATTGAATAATTCAATTGAGCACTATTCAAAGTTTTACTTACATAGTAAATGACATATAGTTTCTTATCTTTTCATTGTCATAAGACAGCTCCAACAACATAGTTACTGTTATAACACATTATTTCAAAAGGTAAAGTTCAATCTCGAGGTTGTATGATTGGAGTAGACGTAAGCATACTTTTAAGCTTAATAAAAGTATTTTCACAATTTTTATTCTACTAAAAAAATTTGTCTTTTGTTAGAAGATTACATAAAGGTTTATATATTATACTAAAATCTTTGATAAATTTTCTATAAAAACCAACATGTCCTAAAAATGACCTTACCTCCTTCACAAACTTTGGTATTGACAACTTGGCAATTAACTCAATTTTAGATTTATTTATTTTAATATCTTTTGATGAAATAATATGTCCAAGAACAATATCAGTTGTTACTATGAAATGACATTTCTCCCAATTGAGTACAAAGCCCTTTTCTTCACACCTAATCAAAATCTTTTCTAACTTAGACAAACAATCATCAAATGAATTAGCAAAAATAGAAAAATCATCTATGAAGACTTCAAGAAAATGTTCTACCATAGCACTAAAAATACTAAGCATTCATCATCGGAATGTAGTTGGTGCATTACAAAATTCGAAAGGCATCATTTGATATGCAAAAGTACCAAAAGGACATGTAAAAGTAGTTTTCTCTTAATCTTCAAGTGCAATTATAATTTGATTATACCCAGAATATCCATCTAAGAAGTAGTAGAATTCATGTCCCGCAACTCTTTCAAGATTTGATCCATGAAAAGAAATAGAAAATGATCTTTTCTAGTAACTGAGTTGTGTTTCCTATAGTCAATGCACATTCAACAACCAGTAACAATTCTAGTTAGAATTAATTCATCATTCTCATTCTTGAATACAGTAACTCCAGATTTTTTTGGTATAACTTGAGTAGGAGTTATCCATTTACTGTTAGAAATATGATAAATGATTCAATTATCTAAAAGTTTAATGACTCCATTTCTCACTACTTCTTTCATATTTGGACTTAGCATTCATTGCATCTCTATTGAAGGTTTAGCATTTTCCTCTAGATAGATGTTATGTGTCCAAATTAAGGGACTAATACCTTTAATGTCAGTTATGGTCCATCCTAAAGTATTCTTACGCATTTTAAGAGTTTCAATCAACTTACCTTCTTGGGATATATCAAGTTTGGAAGAAATTATTACTAGAAAAGTCTCATTCTCACCCAAGAAGAGTATTTCAAATCAAATGGCAAAGGTTTTAAATCAATCATGGGAGCTTTAATACTTGATGGAACAAATTGTACTGTTGATGATGAAAGTTCTTCAAACCTTGACTTTCAAAAATATTTTTCTTGTACCTGCGAAAATTCAGAGAGAGTATTAGATTGTGTTTTTTTAATATTTATGAAGAAGTTCTTGAATTGAATCTACTTTTTGTACTTTAACATCTTTTGCAAGTTGCATAAAACATTAAACACATGTAGTTCCAAAGTCATATTTCTAAAAAATAACTTCAAAATACCATTCCTACAATTAATGAGAGCATTTGAAGTTGCAAGAAAAGGACGACCAAAATGATAGGAATCTGTGTATGTGTATGTGCAACAGGCTCTGTGTCTAAATTAATGAAATCTACTGGAAAGTAAAATTTATCAATTTGTGCCAATATATTTTCTACTACTCTCTTTGGAACTTTAATCGAATGGTCAGCTAGTTGGAGTACAATGACATTTGTTTTAAGTTCTCACAAACCTAACTGTTTATAAACTGAGAAAGGTAGAAGATTTACACTAGCAGCAAAATCAAGCAAAGCATGCTTTATTTTAGTATTTCCTATGGTACATGAAATGATTGGACAATCTAGATCTTTGTACTTGGGTG
The DNA here is from genome assembly GCA_019321725.1 of Paulownia fortunei. Taxonomy (NCBI): domain Eukaryota; kingdom Viridiplantae; phylum Streptophyta; class Magnoliopsida; order Lamiales; family Paulowniaceae; genus Paulownia; species Paulownia fortunei. The sequence goes on along the minus strand of CM033109.1, from coordinate 12,565,318 downwards.
GAGTAAATTGTTGAATGATTGAATTAACATTTTCAGTTAAAAATGCATTCTTTTGTACATGATGTTTTCTTTTGATTGTACACAAATCTTTAAAAAATTTGGCATAAGAAGGAACTTACTTGATTGTATCCAATAATGGAATGTTAATCTTGATTTGTTTAAAAATTTTAAAGATTTCAACATTTGGGTTAAACTTTTGATTCGGTTGTAATCTTTGAGGAAAATGAGCCAGAGATGAGTATTTTTATTTTTCATCATCTTCAAACTCACCTTCATTAAACTTACCTTCATCATCAAGACTATTTCCATTCTTAATTTCTGAAGGTGGATTAGAAACTTTCTCCTTGGAATGAATAGTTTTGTCAACAACTTTTCCATTTCGAAGAGTTGTGACTGAATTAACCTCCTAGATAGAATTTTCACTTGAAGAACAAACATGACACTAAGTGGAAGGATTAGGTTGATGTTGAGTAGGAAATTTACCTTTTTCATGAGTACGCAAAGAAACAGTTAGTGTTGAAAGTGTGCATTTAATTTCCTTGATGACTTGTGAAGTATGGTTATTGATGTTTGTTTGTCCATGTATAAATTCTTGCAAAGTCTCATCAAGGGATTTTGTATATGGAGTTGGATAAGAAGGAAAGTTTGGTGACTTTTATGAATGTAACGGTTGGGCACGATTATTATCTCACCAACTAAAATTGAGATGATTTTTTCATTGTGGATTGTATGTTTCGGAATATGGAGAATGGAAAGGCTTTTTGAATGTATTCATAAAATTTGCTTGTATTGGAATGTTTGAACATTCATTGGTGGAATGTCCCATAAGTTCACAATTGCTACAAACTTTTTCCTCTCGCACATATTTGATTTTCTTTACTTTTTTAAGTTCCATGGCTTCAACTTTTCTTGTTAAACTAGCAATCCTAGGATGTAGATCATTTTCTTGACTAAGGTAATATTTTCCTTTATTAGTATTAGCAAGGTTAAATCTGATAGAACCTTCATAAGAATTAACACTACGCAATGATTGAGAGTTTTTTGTCAAATGGTCTAGATATTCTAAGGCTTCATCAGGTTTTTTATCAAGAAACTCACCATTACATATTGTTTCAACAAATTATTTAGTTTCAGGAGTTAAATCTTCGTAAAAAAACTAATTAAATGCCATTTTTCAAAACCATGATGTGGGCATGAATTCAAAAAATCTTTAAGTCTTTCCCAACATTGAAAGAAAGTTTCAATAGAATTTTGAGAAAACTTTTAGATTTATCTTTTCAAAGTATTAGTTTTATGAGTTGGAAAGAAGTTTTTCAAAAATTTAGCTTGCATTTCTTTCCAAGTGCCAACTGACCTAGATTTTAAAGAGTTAAGCCAATTTTTTACTTTATCTTTTAAAGAAAAAGAAAATAATTTGAACTTAACAATCTCATTTATAAGTTTGATCTTCAAAAGTGGCACATACTTCATCAAATTCTTTCAGATGCAAGTAACGACTTTCAGATTCTAAACCATGAAAATTAGGAAGTAAAGGGATCATACCTACCTTGAATCGAAAGTTATTTGCATTTAGAGAAAAATAAAATAAGAAGGAGAAGAATTTTAAGGAGGTTACAAGTAATAATATATGGTACGCACCTGTTGATTCTCATTTCTATCCTAGACACTTTCATTTTCAGCTATTGTGGAAGTGTGTGGAGGTGACTCAAACAAATTTTCAAACAGAGTTTTAGAATTATTTCTAACTAAACGCCTAGAATTATGACGACGATACCATATGATCATATAATCATAAAGAAAATAAATACACGATATTTGCAAAGAAGAAATATTTACAAACCTGAAAACTTACCTTGCCTTCCCCTGTAACGACGCTAAAAACTTGCTACAACTTTAAGGTTGCAAACCTAAGTACAAGTGGTGTCAAGTAATAAATTTATAGCGAGTTTGAAGTCGATCCACAGGAAAGTTGTTTCTATCTCTTTTAAATGCTACTACTGAAATCCATACATAATGAAGGTTCCAATGGGAAGATGTTATCAAATAGCTTATGCATTAAGGTAACTATGATATTATCTTATTATTTGTAAACTATCTATTAACACCAATACATGTTTCTAGGATCAAGCATTTATACACACCTTTGTCTACAATAAATTAAGGTTTCACGTTAGCTGTTGGTGGGGTTTCATTCAAAAATTAAAACAACAATACAACACACCTGAATATTACGCACCTTTATAACTATTCATCTTGCTCCATCAAGAGCATCACTCTTTCTGCTCAACTAAATGAAATTTAGAAATACATAATGAAAGTAGAAAAGACTAAAAATAGAACAAAAATTGGAGAATACATTTATATTACTACTAGAAAATTTACACTACTACTAGAAAACTTAGCCTAAAAAAAGACAACAATAAAACTTTTTCACCCCCTCTAAGGGTTTTTGTAAGGGCTTTTGTATGTCTTAAATACCATCCAAAAGCTCCTATTTACAATAGAAGAGTGCCTAAATTAGCATCTCCAAATTCATTCCAAATTAACTTCAAATTTGCTATAAATTTACATGTCCTTTTTGGTCACATATTTTTCTCCATCTAATTAGCTAAATTTGTGAAATTGATCAATAGGAAAGTTTTAGATTTGTCTATTAGCTTCATTTTTGCACTTGAATCACCTAATTCTAACCACTAGAAAGAAAGTTATTTTTGATTTAAGGAGATCTATCAGCATAAATAGATCATTTCCAATGCACATACTTAAATGAATTTTTTGCTATAATCAAGATTGAATTGGGCTGAGATTCCAATAATAATTTTTAGTTCTATTTCTTAGATTTCAAATAAAGCAAGAATCAAGCCCATAGTGCTTTTGAGCATAGAGTTATGCCCAAAATACAAAAACTGCACAAGTTTGGAAACATACTTATTTTAAATTTAATGCAAGCCCAACAATCACTTAAAAAGTCCAAGTGATTTCTTGCATATATTTTGATCTACACATGATGGACTTAGGCAAAAAAATGGCCCTTTTCTTCTAATTGTCAACATAGATAGATCATTTCCAACACACATATTTGGACAGATTTTCTGTTATAATTAAAGCTAAATTGGGTTGAGCTTCCAATAGTAAAGTTGTAGTTCTATCTCTTGTCTTTCAAATAAATCAAGAATCAGGTCCATAGGTCTTTTTGAGCATAGAGTTATGCCCAAAATACAAAAACTGCACAAGTTTGAAAAATGCTTATTTTTAATTTAATGCAAGCCCAACAATCACTTGCAAAGTTCAAGTAATTTTTTGCATATATTTTGATCTACACATTATGGACTAAGGAAAAAAATTGGCCATTTTCTTCTAATTGTGATGCTTCTTTGATCCAATGAAATATTATCTCCCAACTTGCTCACAATACGTGTTGTCTTCTTTGGTTTTATTTTGCAAAGTCTATGGATTGAAAAGCCATAGATATACGGTTTTGAAGAAGCTCATTTCAGACTTGATATCTCGCTTGCCTAGTATATTCACTGTACCACTCTTGTAGGTGAAGGTGAATTTCAGCAGCACGTGTCAAATTCTCATGTTGCCTTTCCAACTCATTTGACATTGATGCTAACAAATAGCACTGGGCTTTCACATCATCCTCAACTTGCTTGCGATGTTCTACAAACTCTACCCCAGTGGTATCCATGGGTGGAGTCAATGACAACGCAACATCGTGGACATAAGCCCTTTTTTAGGGTTGTAAAATAATTCGAAGGTTTTTCAACCAATCGACATAGTTAGGACTAATGAGTTTATCGCAATTCAGAATTAATACAAAGTGGATTTTTGGTCATTTTATAATTATCTAAAAAATTATTCAAGGCAAAAAATAAGCATGTCTTCAAAAATTTATTCATCTATAATATGATCTTTTATTATAAATGTCTCTCACTATTTTATTTAAATTTCATCATCCTAGTGGGCTTGAAGTTCAATTAGCAATTTCGAACACTCCAATTTTATGAACCTATATGACCACACTAAAAGGTGGTTAACATGTTAAGGATTGCATCTCCATCAATCCTCAAGCTCTTTTACCTCACCTTTTTCATATACCCAAATTTCATGAGCCCATATGGTACTTAGTGTCAAGTAAGACCCATCAAATCTCCATATTAATGAAATATTTAAATGTCCCAATACTCATGGCCAACATTTAAACATCACATTGTATTGGCATCTCTATGCGAGTAGTGATCACAACTTTCCATCACTTAGCACATCTCACTTAGCACATCCCACAACTCGTGGCCAATGCACTGAATGTCGTAGCAAGTCTCATGTCACATACTTTTGACGGAAGGCATGGGCGATTAGGTCCAACCTAATATAGCCCATATTTGCTTGATATAGAACTTGTTAAAGTTCTATACTTGAACTTATTTCAAGTGAGAGTCAAGTTTTATAATGCAAGACCTCATCTAATAATCCTAGATTTTGTTTATTTAATATTATACTATCCTAGTGTCGCAAGCTTAATTATAAGAAAACCATTAACTAAATCATGCATACATCATATACATAATCAAATATTGGGATGATCATAGGCAATTATCCTATGCAATCCACTCGAGCCAAAGTTAATTTAGGTTAGCTTTAGTATAATAATTAAATTAAAAATAAATTCTATCTATTACATAAATGTATCCCATACATTCATATGCCTATATTCCTCGCCTTCTTCTTCTATTCCTACTTCTTATAATGCTTGCCAAATTACTAAAAAAACACCTCACTACCTATCATCTATTGTTATTACAATTTCTAAACTACAAGAAATCTTGAAATTTCTTCCAAGGGGAGGTACATAGGAGGGAAGAAGAAAAATACTTTGAGAATAGATGAAAAGGTGAAACTCGCCGACCTTGTTTTAATTAAAACTCAAAATAAACTATTCAACATAAAATAATCTAGGCTCTATGATAATATAACATTCACAACATGCTTAAAATTGACCATCACATGAAAGATTTAGAGAATGCAAATTTACCAATCTTTATTCACCTTTTTTCAAGCTTAGAATTAAATCCACATTTTTTCATGAAAAACCATTTCTTCACAATTTTAAGAATTAATAATTAATTTAAAATATTGAAATTTGCATGCAACATAACGACAAGCAACAACCCCGTCTACTGCCCCATATATGTGCACAATAGGTTAAACAGCAGTATGTTGTCAAGCATATAATTCGTCATGGTGGGTCGTCGCCCAGTGTACATGTCAGGTGTTGCATGTAAGCTAGTGCACACATGTCAGGTATTGCATGTAAGCTAGCCCTGCGTGCACTTGTTAGTTGTTACCCTGCATATTTGCATGTGGGCATTTACCCATGTACACACCTATCGTAGGGGCACGCAAATAAAGTACCCCATTACTCGACAACTCGTGTAGAGCACTGTGCATAGGCAAAAACTCTTGCATACACCATACAAGTTTGGCGTTGCAAATACTATTGGTTCACGTAGTCTCTAGAAGCGTAAAACACAACCAAAATTAAAAAAAGTTGTTGCAGTTAAAAAGCTTGTAGTTGGACTTAGGTTGGGCCGATGAGTTCGCCTCTAGTGTGCACCAATCATCTCATCCTTTCTACCGGTGATGCTCTCCTAGTTTTAACTAGCCAGGTCATGCCATCAATGCAGTTACTTTGAAGAAATTAAAGTTCTCAAAGGTTGTTCAGTTTGACTCGAAATTATGTTGTATATTTTTATACATCTAATTTTATATTTATGTAAGTACTTATGATACATGCTTCCTAAATTTGATATAATTTTATTAGTAGTCCATGCGATAAATTAATTATACTAAATCATTTAACATGTTCGTGTTGTTCATCATATTAAATGCGTCATCATATAGGAAGAAACAATAATTAATTTACTTATATAAGTAATATTTTGAGGCCAGCCATAAAATTAAATTATAGGTGATGAAGATTGAAGACATGGTACCTTTACCTTTATATGAACTATGACTAAAGAAAATGTAGGTAACGGTCCAAATCATTATCTCTTTATGAACTCCTTCTCGAATCTTGAATCCATTCATATAATTCTTGCGCAAATCTTAATTCCATACCTCTCTTGTTGGAAACAGTTAGCTTAGAGTTCAAAGTGTTACCTCTCCAAGTATATCCACAAGTTTGACATTTCTACACCTGTTGAATCTAGAATTTGTGGAATTCAACCTGTGAATAGAAGAATTAAACCCAAGATCAAAAAGTGGAACTTTTTTATAGAGGAAAGGAATCAAAGGGAGAAGAATGTGATTGATTTTCTTTCTTGTTGCTGGCCGGATATTTTTTTTCTTATTGTGGTAGCTAATTTCGGCCATGAGAGGGGGAGTCTTTATGTAGGACTCCTTCAACCCTAGTCCTACTAGGGTTCCACTACATTCCTTATTTGCTTCTTTCTTTCTATCAAACTCTAATATAAGTTTAATTCAACCAATTAAACTTCTTAGTGGACTTCCTATGAGCCTATTAACTTGGACTTGGATTTTAATTAATTTAATTAAGTCTAATTAATTGATTTTTATTAATTAAATAAGTCCAACTTAATTAATTGCTCCAATTAATTTAATTAGTTAGTTCCAGTTGGGCTTTCTAATCATATTAGAACCTATTAAATAATCTTAGTATTTAAATATGCTCAATTTAATTAATTGATCATATCAATTAGTTAACTTGATCACATGTAGGGTTCCTAATCATATTACGTCCAATTAAATAACCACATTATTTAGTCGGATAAACTAATTTAATTCCTTAAATTAACTTATACCCTACTTAATTATTTGATCCTATCAAATAATTAATTAGCTCCACATGGGCTCTCTAATCTTATTAGGTCCAATTAAATAATTGATTTAACTCCTCAAATTAATTTGAGCCTCAAATAAATTGATCTCAATTAATTAATTTGACCTAACCTTTATATATATTCTAGCTAGAAATATACTCTTTCCAACTTAGGGTGTGACCTCTTAGGTTCACTCTAAGCATGTCGTGGACTCATAACTCTTATGACTTAATTAATTATTTTGATTAATTAATCCTTATAAAATTAACTCATTAATTCCAAGAACTTACAAGTCATGGAAATCACCTAGAAGTACATCATAACTCACAGTCTGAGGTGAAGTGGCGAACTAATTCAAATTTTGAATAACATAAAATTATAGTCCTTTTGATAACTAATCGCTCGATTAAGCCTAGGGCATAGATTTTTATTAAGTCCAAGGTTTTGGGTTTTCCACTAACTTTATGTAGCTTATTTCTCCTTTGTGGAGAACTACAGGTTCTTAGTCTTGATTAATGGTGAACTTTTAGTATTTTTTTACAAATCAAAGAATGGCCTTTGGCAAGGTGATCCTTTGTCGCTGAGCCTCTTCATCCTTGTTGCTAACTATCTTTCACATAATATGGATTTCCTTTTTCATTATTATCCAAAGCTTCAATATGGTGGAAAGGGCATTTTTGTTTCTCACCTTGCTTAGGCAGATAATCTAATGATGTTTGTGCAAGGAAATGAGGCAGGTCTTTCTCAGCTCATGAAACTTATTAGATCATACGAATCTATTTTGGGCTAACTTGTTAATTATAAGAAGAGTTCCTTCTTTATCGGGAAACACTTATCCTAAGCAAGACATAAATGATAAAGCGTTTGACTAATTTTTGTTACGCTCCTTACTAGTTACATATATTGGGCCTTTTATTTCAAGGTCGCAAAAGGAACTTGCTCTATGATGACATTTATGCTAAAATTCAAAGAAGGATTCAAGGGTGGGAGATGGTCTCCTTGACCTTTAGTGGCCAACTGACTTTAATTAAAAGTGTGCTCCTCTCTATTCCAACATACCTTCTTTAGGTTATTTAGCCAATCTCAAGTATGATCCAAAAAATTGAGGGTCTCTTAGCTCGATTTGTTTGGGGCAGCAAAAGGAGGGGAAAAATGTATGCATTGGTTTTTTTGGAAAGAAGTATGTAAACCATATGATGAAGGAGGATTAGGCATAAGAGTTTATAAGAATCAGTCCTTTTCTTTTCTTGCAAACTTTGGTGGAAATTCCAGCAACAAAAATCCTTATGGTCGAAGTTTCTATTTGTCAAGTATTGTAAAGGTTGTCTTCTAAGCACAATATCTCCTCTTCCAAATAACTCCCTAGTTTGGAAAATAATTTATCACATAATGAAAAAGTGGAACCTCATTATATATGGCTTTTAGGAGACGACAACTCATCTTTTTAGCATGATAGATGGTCAACTTATCAGCCTTTATCAAGTCTCCTTCAAGCCCCTCATGGAGATGAACCAATCTGATGATATTGGTGGGTTAGTTACTGGAATAAAAGGAAATTGGAAATGGTGCTACTAGATTCCTTGATGCAATAGATTTTAGTAATTCCAATTGGTGATGATAGAGACAGACTTATTTGGACATTGACTTCCCATAGTAGTTTCACTACCAAATCAGTTTGTGATTTCTATAGAGAAGCTAGTACCATTTAGCATATCTTGGAGCAATTTTGGACTCCTTTGTTTAGCCCTAATCTTTCCTATTTTCTTGTGGCGCTCGGTTTATAGAAAAATTCCAAGTGATAGTGTGATGCAAGAATGGGGATTTATATTAGCATCTCAATGCTATTGTTGCCTTCATTTGAAAACTATTCCACATATATTTCTGACGGACATAATTCCCCAAACTATTTGGCAGCTTTTCGCCAACCTTTTCTTGAGTTAGGTTCCTCTTTATCCTCTCCTTTTGTTGGTAAGGGCCACATCCGTATGGTCCTTCATTTGCTAATTATTTAGCATCTATGGGGGGCGAGGGACGATGTATAGTATAGAGGCAAATGAGTGAGCTCTAATATGGTTATTTGGAGGGTTATTTCTTGACTACAATAGCTTTATCATGGGAAGATTTTGGTTGCAAAACATTAGAGAGTGGACCATAATGTGGCAACTAAGTTGGGCCTATCTTATAATTGACAAATGAAGAGTAATATGCCTATACAAGTAAGATGGAGAAAGCCGTCTCTTAGGTGGATTAATTTCAATATAGGTAAGGCTTCAAAAGGTAATCCTGGGGATTCTGGTATGGGAGGCATCTTTTGAGACCACAATGGATAGGTTATGGTAGCCTTCTATGAGTATGTATCCCACAACATAACTATTTTTGTGGAGATGTTTGCAATTTGGAAAGGTTTGGAGATTAGACAATCTCTAGGTTTCAATAAAATTAGGTCAAGCCGATGCATTACTAGTATTGACATGCTCAATGGTTCACAACACATCATTTGGAAGTTATAGCACCTTGTGAGAAAGATTCAACAATTAGCACAAGATATAGAAGTTACATTTACACATGCCTTTCAAAAGGCAAATGGGGTGATTGATTGGCTTGCAAACCAAGCTTGTGATCTTTGTTCTTCAAAGCTTGCTCAATCAATCTTGGATATCTCCAATTTGTGGGGAGATTTGAATGGATATGTTAAAGATGCCTAGATTTAGATTTTGATTGTATGGGAGTCTTTTATTATGCTTTTGAAATTACATTTTTGACATTGTACTGAATTTTTCTTAATCTTTAATGAATAATAATACTCCCACCTACTCTTAGGTGTTTTTTTTTAAAAAAAACAAATTCCTAGTATCTTGGGAGATCTTGATTCAAAATAACTATGCAACCTCTTTCAAGAAAATTCCCTCTCTAGTATTCTCACCCAAACCCAAACCCAAAACCTCTATTCCACTACCTAAGCCACTGGAGAAATTTATTAGCCGATCATTTGCTTCTGTAGTTAGAGGTTTCAATGCTATAGAGCATCCTTTTATTGAAGATGAACACACTCTAAAAGAGCACATTAGTGATTTGGAAGGAGATGCATATGGTATTCACTCATTTTACCATAGGAAACCATTTATTCAGTTCTCTAAGGAGGAAACTATTAGAGTTGTGTTCGACGAGCTAATTGATCTGGTCATCTTTATACTCTTATGAACCAATCTTATTCATATTAGTATCATTAAAATAACAATCTTCATCTTAAATTCATCATAAAAATTAGATGAAGTCCTTAGATCACACATAGCTATGGGGAATAGTCATGCATATGAAGGCGATCGTTGAATATGTCTCTAAGGTTATGGTCTTAAAATATTCCAAGTCAAGGATTATGAGATGGGACATCATTGATCCCGTTGAGACTTGTACATACGATGTAGGCTCGAAAGAAGGATGCCTCATGCTATGGGCATTGGTGTGGAGACATTAGTGCATGTATGCGTGTGCTTGTTGGAGAACAAGTACACTGAACTACCCTACCTGAAAATTCTGAATTAGAAATATTCTATTGTCGAATAGGAATATCCTTGTTACGATAGTCCAAGAATTAGTCCTTCAACTTGAGGCACCATAGTAACCTTGCACATGACTTGTTGCACCTTGATGTATTTTTCGATTGCAAGACAATAACAAGGGGTTTATGTTGGGCGTAACATCTTCATGTATGGAGGTTAATAAGTGTGGTTGATAAAGGATCCATCACCTATCTAGATGAATCTCCTATATGTTCCACTGTACTTGACTCCAAAATTCTTGGCCAAGGTTGGATAGATATTAGACGTGGGGTTTTTTATTTGTTCATCATCGAGTCAAGTTACTAGGAATGGATACATAATTATTGAGCTATTGAGGTTTTGAATAATAATCCATGCCCTAGGCTTAATCAGGAGATTAGATGATGGAAGGGCCCTACTTATACGGTATTCGTAATTGGAATAGATTCACACCTTCACGCAAGACTAGGAGTCATGATGCACTGCTAGGTGTTTCCCATGACTTGTGGATTCTTGAAATTAATAGGTCAATTCCAAGAGGGTTAATTGATTGGGTCAATTAATTGGAACAATTAATTATTCAGCTAAGTCATAAAAGTTGTGAGCTCACGGCTAGCTTAGAGTGAACCTAAGGGGTGACACACTAAGTTGGAAATAGTACACTTCTAACTAGAATATATCCAAGGGTTGGGTAAAATTAATTAACGAAGGTTAATTAATTTAGGACTCGAATTAATTTAATAATTTAAATTAATTTATCCAATTAAATAATATAATTATTTAACTGGACCTAATAAGATTGGGGAGCCCATATGGAGGTAATTAATTAATTGATATGATCAATTAATTAAGTAGGTTATAAATTAATTTAAGGAGTTAAATTAATTTATCTGATTAAATAATATGAATATTTAATTGGACCTTAAATAGAGTGTCATCCAAGTCAGTGCCCAAAACACCATATGAGATAAGGGTGTGTTGCTTACGTGAAGCAACAAGTGGTAGATAAATTGGATATGAGATTCAATTTATGTAAGTTCGTAGGGTATCCAAAAGGATCCATTGGATTCTACAACCCCTCGAAGTAAAAGGTGTTTGTTTTGAGGAATGCAATCTTCTTAGAAGAGGAGTTTCTATTGGATAGAAATGGTGAAGTCGTATAACTTAAAGAAATTCAAGAACCATAGAGCCTCCCAATAGATGTAGGAATGGCCAACCAGCTGAGGCTAGGCCTTCGAACATACAACCTCCTAGAAGATTCCATAGGATCTCAAAGCCATATAAGAGGTATAGATTTTTGTTAGAGAACAACAAGAAAAATCTCCCATTGGATAGTAATCCAAGGATTTATGGAGAGGCGATGTCTGACATCGACTCGTGAAGTTGGAGAGATGCCATGTAATTTGAGATAGATGCCATGTAATCTGAGATAAATGCCATGTAATCCAAGATAGAGTCCATGTACTCTAACAAGGTATGGACCTTAGTGGATCCACTATAAGGAATAGTTCTCATTGACTGCAAATGGGTCTAGAAGTGGATACTTATAGTAAATGCAGGGGTAGTGATCTACAAAGTACAACTGGTCACAAAAGGTTATACTTAAAAGCAAGGAATTGATTATGAGAAAACTTTTTTTGCTAGTAGCGATGCTTAAATCCATCTAAATACTGCTAGCCATATCAGCATATTTTGACTACGAGATATGGCAGATGGATATTTTCTCTAACTTTGTTTGTTTTGTAGGCTTTCTTTCTTTTCTTTTCCTGATTAAGTTACGAATAACGATACTCCATGGCTGAAGTTGGACTTATCAGTTTCCCAAATAACTGAAATCTTTGTACAAAGTTTCTCTCTTTTTCTCATTCTCTTTTCTTATTCTTTTCAAAATGGATGATGTCCTTCTAACTCTCTAATAGGCTCACAAATTGTAATATTTTAACACCTCCATAAGCAAAATTGCACATGTTATTACCTTACAATTGATACAATTGTGCCTTATTTTATGATAATGTGTGTAGGGACTAAAAATGAAGAATGGAAAATTTTGGACAAGGATGAACTCTAGCCGCGACACCCCCTCGGGTCGCATCGCGACTCGAGTGGCCAAAATTAGGTAGTGAGTAATAAAATTTGTGGCGCCGTGACACCCCTCATTTAGCACCACAGCCCCAGAAGAAGAAGACCTCATGCCTCGACACTCCCCTAGGTCATGCCGCGGCACGAGGGTCAAAAATCGAGCAGTGAGCAGTCTCTTCTCAAGTGCCGCGACATCCCCATTTAGCGCCATGACACCTGAGTAACAGGGGATTTTATGCCACGACACCAATAGTCTATAATTGAAAAAACTTATGTGCGGAATTTTGAGGGAGAAGTGGCCATCTAATCCTTGCATAGAATCTTTCTTGTTATACACCACTACACCCTCACACACCATGTGACACTCTATTAGATACACTATATACACATAATTACATCACACAAACAAGATACACACGTTCTTATATATAAATTTCTTAAACAACATACAATACATAATATTCAACGTATAATTCATTACCCTCACACACTACACACCTAAATTCTCACATACTTTTCCTCTCCACCCAAAAACACACATTATTCAATATTTCTTGATACACCACACCAAAAAACACACACCCCCATTACCCATTCACCAAGGAGCTTGAGGATTTGAAGACAAGAGAAGGAGGAGCTTCATTGGGCATTGAAGACTTTGAAAGAGAAGTGAAAATCACTTAGTGGTTGTAATCTTCTACTTTAATTTCTTCTTTTATTCTATTTAGTTTTGAGAAATTTGTAAGAATCATGATGTTGACAAACACTTGATGATATGAGTTAAACTACTTTTATCAAGGCTTGAAAAGCCATTTCTATAAAGTTATGAATTTATGTTTATATTATGATTGAAATGTTGCTTTTATTGCGATGAGCATATACTATGTGTTTAATGCTTCTTGAGATTTGACCAATTTCAAGTTGATCCTAATATTGCAATTAGGCCGAGAGGTAAGTTTGTAGTAATAGATCTAGTAGTATGTGTCATGGACTGACCACTATCGAGATATAGGCATAGGTGCATGTGGTAGTCATAGGTGTGAAAATCAAAAGCTAGTGGAATTCACAAACCTTAAGGCATTCTTAGTGGATAGCCCATAGCTAGTGTAACACCCCTTAACCTAACTACAGAGCCTAAACAAGTTGATACAGTTAAGTCAAGACATGTTAATTTTTCATCTTTACTAGAGTTATGGTTTTTTTTAATAAAAGTTCCCATTTTAGCTATAAGAGAAAGAATTTGAATCATTTTAAACACACCATATACATATATCAAAATTGAGTACATCTGTTTACAAAACTATAATAGAGCGGCTTATTTAAAAACAAAACACAGTTTTCAAAATAAACTACAAAATAGGTTGAAGCATGGTATATGAACAAATCTCTGTCCGGCCGCTCTAGAGATTCAGTCAACCTCTAAACCTGTACATTTCCACCTGCATCACATGAATCTAATGAGCTAAAGGTTCAGTAAGATGAAACTGATGCAATAACAAATAACATATATGCAAATCTCATAAATCATTAAATGCAATATTCTATTTAATAACTTTTATTCATAAATCATTTTTTAGGGCCCTTAAAGTGTGGTACCTAACTAATAGCGATAGACCATAGTTTTTGGAACCTGTTCATAATGATTGGCCAATAAGAGAACTAATACGGGGTTTCCATACTTGGTCTTTCAACCTCAGGTATTAGCCGTATTCTATCTCATTCATTGTGGCTTTCCTATACCGGTTTTTCAACCTCAAGTATTTGTCACCATTTGTTGGGTCCGCCGGTCCCTCCGCGTCCCTTGTCTACCTGACCATCAATCAAGTACCATACTTTCTTTTCAAAAACCTCATTATACTCTTAATAGTGTCATGTTTCATACCATAAATGCATCAAACATTATATCATTTGACAAATAACAACAATCACATTAAAACATGAACAAACATTATATGATTCTTATGATACACCAAATGAAAGTTTCAACTTACCTCAAGTCTCACTTTGTGCTAGGTGAAAAGGCCAATCTCTTTGGAAGATAGGATGTGTTAAAGGCCTAACATAATCAAATCATGTACCATTTAATATCCTTTTTATAAATCATTTAGTCTATTCTAATTAAAGTTTATATACACTTTTCAATCTTTTGTAAAGAATTACATATCAATTACATAGCCTTAAAAACAATGCATACTCCATATTTTTCTACTAATTCAAGACATTAAACATTAGGGCAGCCATTAAATAACTAATAATTCAAACATAATTATTAGGGCAGCCCCTAAAACATGAACACAATCCGAATTAAAATGACGTAAACTTGATTCTAACTTAAATTTATTCTAGCCTTCAATTAAGCAAACTAATTGCTATTGTATTCAATCATTCAAAGAAACTTCCAAACACAATATAAGCATTGCAAAATCAATAGAAACAAGTAAATTAAACAATTTCACAAGACTATCAATTTTGCTAAAAATTAGCTTAACTAGCTTGGTTTTGGCTTCAAGTGTAACTTACTTAAGTTTTCAATCATACAAAAGCATACTAAAACATGTAACCATCCAAGATACTACAAATTCATCATAAGAAATATTGAAAACGAATATAACTTGTTTAAGTTGGATTAAGGCTTCAAAATCAACGGTTTTCAAGCTTAAAAGGATGGAAACTTGTTCTAGCTTGTGTTCTATGGATTCCTATGGATTGAATTCAACTTTTATGAGTATGAGAGTGTAGAAATTTGGGAGAAACTTAGGAGAATAAGGGCTGGTCATTTTTGAGGTGCTTCCACAAGAAATATGGATGAAAATGATTTCTTTGACCTTTCAAAGAGAGGTAAGTGGAGGGTGATGATTGGTTGCATCATGCTTGGTGTCTTCTCATGCCAAAAGCTACGTTCATGGGCTAAAGAGATGACAAAAATTAATGCTTTGGTGTTATAGTCAAGTGCAATGCGGTTTAGAATGGTTTTATGCAACCTAGTCAATCAACCAATCAAATTGCACAATTGTGCATACTTTTAGTTCTTAGCCAATGTAACATATTTCAAGTAAATATTTAGATAATTAATCACTTTATCATATAACTAGTATGGAGCAATACAAATAATTCATTTTATGGCCATTCAACACATCAATCTTCCTTAATCGAGATACCGAGCTTTTCACTGCAAAAAGGGCACTTAAGGAATATGTTAAATCAAGAAATGAAAGTTTGATCTCATATTTCATGTACTAATGCATGTTAAATCATAACTGAAGCATATAATAACAATTATTCATGTTCGTGCAATCATGTTATTTGTATGCCATAATTCAATAATGTATATTGATTAGATGCATATTCATACAAAATGCTTATTATTGGCTATGTAGGAGAGAATTGAGAATTGGACATTACAATCCTTCCTTCCTTATAAAAATTTCGTCCTCAAAATTTGACGTACCAAATAATTTCGGATACTTGGTTTGCATATCTTCTTCTCTTTCCCATGTAGCCTCTTCTACAGAATGATTCCTCCATAATACTTTAACAAGTCGAATCTTTTTCGTTCTCAACTCTTTTTCCTTCTGATCTAGAATTTGCACTGGTTTCTCTTCATAGGCTAAATCATGAGTCAATTCCAACGGTTCATAACTTAACACATGAGAAGGGTTTGAAATGTACTTTCTCAACATAGACACATGAAAAATATTATGAACAGTAGATAATGATGGAGGTAAGGCCACTCTATAAGCTTTATCACCAACTCTTTCGAGAATCTCGAATGGACCGACATACCTCGGACTGAGTTTACTTTCTTTCCAAATCTCATAACACCTTTCATGGGAGCTACTTTTAAGAACACATGATCCCCAATGGTAAACTCTAGATCTTTTCTCTGTTTATCTGCACAACTTTTCTGTCTACTCTGAGCAATCTTCATTCTCTCTCGTATCTTCTCCACTACCTTAGCAGTATGTTGAACTATTTCTGGACCAAGTAGGCTTAGTTCTCCAACTTCATCCAATGAACTGGAGATCTACATTTCCTTCCATACAATGCTTCATAAGGCGGCATTCCAATTATTGATTAGTAGCTATTATTATAAGTAAACTCTACTAATGGAAGTTTTGCATCCCAACTCCCTTGAAAATCTAACACACAAGCTCTTAACATATCCTCTAATATCTGAATAACCCTTCTGATTGCCCATCACTTTGTGGATGAAATGCTGTACTGAATGCAAGTTTTGTTCCCATGGCACTGTGTAAGCTCTTCCAAAATGTAGATGTAAACTTAGGATCTCTGTCAGACACTATTGAAACGGGCACCCCATGTAACCTGACTATCTCTTTAATATATAGTTGAGCATACTGGTCCATATTGTATGTGGATTTCACTGGAAGAAAATGGGCTGATTTAGTTAATCTATCAACAATCACCCATATGGAATTATACCCCTTTTGTGTTCTAGGTAATCCAAGCACAAAGTCTATTGTAATGTGCTCCCATTTCCACTCTGGAATCAACAAAGGCTTCAACAACCCTGATGGTCTTTGATGTTCAATCTTAACTTGTTGACAAGTTAGACATTCAGCCACAAATTTTGCTATATCTCTCTTCATTTTAAGCCACCAATAATGTTGTGTAAGTCCTTATACATTTTTGTGCTACCTGGGTGTACTGAGTAAGGAGTAGTATGAGCTTCTTCTAAAATATCTCATTTCATGACCTTGTTAAACGGCACACACAGTCTCCCTTTATATCGAATAATCCATCATCAGTAATAGAGAAGTTTGGCCTCTTTCCAACCTCAATCATTCTTTTCAATCTACACAAATGCGTATCCACTTTTTGACCTTCTCTAATTCTATCTTGAAGTACAAGTCTCAACACTAAGGCTGACAATAAACACTTTTTCCTTTAGGTACAATTTCAAGCTCTAATCTCTGCAAATCTAGTAATATTGACTTTTGTATAACAAAAAGGGAAGACGTGGATTTTTTGCTCAATGCATCTGCAACCACATTCGCTTTACCATGATGATAGTTGATCATACAATCATAATCCTTCACAAGTTCTAACCATCTTCTTTGTCTCATATTCAACTCTTTTTGGGTAAAGAAGTACTTCAAACTCTTATGATCTGTGTATATCTCACACTTCTCACCATACAAATAATGTCTCCAAATTTTCAAGGCAAAAACCACATGCAGCAAGTTCCAAATCATGGGTTGGATAATTTTTTTCATATTCCTTCAATTGCCTTGAAGTATAGGCAATAACCTTCCCATTTTGCATCAAAACAGCACCCAAACCATTTTTTGAAGCGTTGCTATACACCACGAATCCACAATTCCAATTGGAATGGTAAGAACAGGAGCTGTAGTCAATTTTTATTTCAGTTCTTCAAAACTTCTTTCACAAGCATTGGTCCACAAGAACTTCACATTCTTTCTTGTCAACATTGTCATTGGAGTTGCTATCTTTGAAAACCCCTGAACAAATCATCGATAGTACCCTGCTAATCCCAAGAAACTCTTTACTTCTGATACATTTGTTGGTGTTGGCCACTTAATGACAGCTTCTACCTTGCTCGGATCAACAGAAATACCATCCTTTGATACTACATGACCTAGGAATACCACTTGTTCAAGCCAAAACTCACACTTCTTGAATTTAGCATACAACTGTTTTTCTTTAAGAACTTGCAGCACAATCTTCAAATGTTCCTTGTGCTCTTCTTTATCACGTGAATAAATTAGGATGTCATCAATAAACATAATCACAAATTTATCGAGATATTGCTTGAACACCCTATTCATTAGATCCATAAAAGCTGTAGGGGCATTGGTTAAACCGAAAGGCATTACTAGAAATTCATAATGTCCATACCTTGTTTAGAATGCAGCTTTGGTATGTCTTCTTCTTGATCTTCAATTGATGATACCCAGAACGCAAATCAATCTTAGAAAATACAGATGCTCCCTGCAATTGATCAAACAAATCATCTATTCTTGGGAGTGGATACTTATTCTTGACTGTTATCTTATTCAACTCTCTATAATCAATGCACAACCGCAATGTACCATCCTTCTTTTTCACAAACAACACAGGTGCTCCCTAAGGAGAATAACTAGGGCGAATAAAACCCTTATCAAGCAATTCTTGCAATTGAACTTTTAACTCTTTCAATTCTGTTGTGCCATTCGGTATGGTGCTTTAGAAATAGAAGTAGTTCCTAGCATAACATCAATCACAAATTCGATCTCTCGATTCGGTGGTAGTCCCGGATAAATCATCTGGAAATACTTCAACAAATTCTTGAACCACATCTACATTTTTTGGCTTTAATTGTGTTTCAACTGAGGTGTCCAGAACACTTGCCAAATACCCAACACAACCTTTATTCAACATCTTTTGAGCTTTCAAAGCAGATATAATTGGTAAGGACCGTGAAAATGAGATACCATTAAATATAAACTGTTCTTCCCCAAGTGCTGAAAAATCACAATCTTCTTGTTACAATCAATTGTTGCATGATATTTGGTAAGCCAATCCATACCCAAAATAACCTCGAAATTTGGCATCGATAAAACAACAAGATCTGCATAGAGAGTCCTATCACTAATCTGAATAGAACAAGCCCTTAACATTTAGTTGGAATCCATTTCTTCCCCAGATGGAACAGTCACATTGTACCTTACTTTTAATAAATCTGGTGTAATGCCCAATTTTCTCACAAATGCACATGATGCAAATGAATGCGTAGATCCAGAATCTATCAATGCAATTGCAGGTATCCCAGAAATTAAAATAGTACCTGTGACTACGTAAGCATCTGCATCAGCTTGTTCTTGTGTCATTGCATACACTCTCCCCTGAACTTTCCCCTATACTGTTGGGCAATCCTTTGCTATATGTCCAGGTTTTTTACACTTAAAGCAACGATTAGTACTACTATAGCATTTCCAAAATGATTCTTCCCACACTCAGTACATTTAGGCCTTTCAATTGTAGAAGAAGTCTGTCCAACTCTAGGACGCTTTTCATTCCCTTGGCTTAATTTTTGCTCTCCTTTCTTCCACTGGTTTAGATTTCTTGGAGTGAATACTTGCTTCTTTTGTTGTTGGAATTTCTTAATCTCTTTCTCATCTAAATCAGCCATCAAAGCTTGTCCACCAGTTCTCTAAACTCTGTTACTGAAGACATTCTCACATCTCTTTTAATTTCAGGATTAAGGCCCCTCAAGAAATGATCCATCTTCTCATTGTTGTCTCTGGCAATGTATGGTACATACTTGCAACCCTGTTCAAATTTTCGCACATAATCACATACAGACATCCTCCTTGTTTTAACTCCAAGAATTCCTTTACTCTAAGTGACCTAGCATCCCTAGTGAAATACTTATCATAAAATATTATTTTAAACCTCTCCAAGTTAGTTCTTCCATATTCACTGCAAGTTTAGCTCCTTCCCACCAAGTTCTAGCATCCTTCTTCAACAAGAAAATTGCACAGAGTACCTTCTCAGTATCATCAATTTGCATGTAGTCAAAGATAGTGTCCAAAGATTTCACCCATTCCTCTGCAACCATGGGATTAGACCCACCATTAAAATCAACTGGTTCCATCTTTCTAAACTTCTCATATACAGCCTGTGAAGGATCCTGTCGAGCTTGTGGTGGAGAAAGGTGCTGATTCTGTTCTTGGGTTCTTTGTTGCATATCTAGTAATTGTTGTATCTGTTCACCGTGCATTCTAGTTTGTTGTTGAATGAGATCAGTCAAATTGCCCACCACACTATGATTACCCTCATGATCATCCATTGTCTTCCTTTTTGGTGCCATGACCTGATATGCATTGCCCAGTCTCATTCCATTCATTAGCCAATAATAAATGTATAATCATGACAATAACATAGAATGAAATATAATCAAATGAACATAAAAGCAAATAAACAAGTAGTTGACCAAGTTTCCTAGCCAGGATGTATTCATATGCCTTCTTCTGTCTACAGAAATGACTAAACCTCCACTCTGATACCATAAACTATAACACCCCTTAACCTAACTGCAAAGTCTAAACAAGCTGATACAGTTAAGTCAAGAAATGTTAATTTTTCATCTTTACTAGAGTTATGGTTTTTTTAATAAAAGTTCCCATTTTTAGCTATAAGAGAAAGAACTTGAATCATTTTAAACACACCATATACATATATCAAAACTAAGTACATCTGTTTACAAAACCATAACAGAGCGGCTTATTTAAAAACAAAACAGAGTTTTCAAAATAAACTACAAAATAGGTTGAAGTATGGCATATGAACAAATCTCTGTCCGGCCGCTCTAGAGATTCAGTCAACCTCTAAACTTGTACATTTCCACCTGCATCACATGAATCTAATGAGCTAAAGGCTCAGTAAGATGAAACTGATGCAATAACAGATAACATATATGCAAATCTCATAAATCATTAAATGCAATATTCTATTTAATAACTTTCATTCATAAATCATTGTTTAGGGTCCTTGAAATGTGGTACCTAACTAATAGCGATAGACCATAGTTTTCGAAACCGGTTCATAATGATTGGCCAATAAGAGAACTAATACGAGGTTTCCATACTTGGTCTTTCAACCTCAAGTATTAGCCGTATTATATCTCATTCATTGTGGCTTTCCTATACCGGTTTTTCAACCTCAAGTATTTGCCACCATTTGTTGGGTCCGCCGGTGTCTACCCGACCATCAATCAAGTACCATACTTCCTTTTCAAAAACCTCATTATACTCTTAATAGTGTCATACTTCATACCATAAATGCATCAAACATTACATCATTTGACAAACAACAACAATCACATTAAAACATGAACAAACATTATATGATTCTTGTGATACACCAAATAAAAGTTTCAACTTACTCAAGTCCACTTTGTGCTAGGTGAAAAGGCCAATCTCTTTGGAAGATAGGATGTGTTAAAGGCCTAACATAATCAAATCATGTACCATTTAATATCCTTTTTATAAATCATTTATTCTATTCTAGTTAAAGTTTATATACATTTTTCAATCTTTTGTAAAGTGGTTTTTGTATTTAATTTAAAATGCATTTCTAACAGATTTGAAATTATTGGAATATTTATATATTCTTTGGTTATTATAAATAAAAAATATTTAATATAGTCTAAGCAACTAACATATGATTCCTTCCAGGATATTCAATGCATATTTTTTTTTGTAATTAATTAGAATCCTCTTTTATTCAATTTTTCAAGTTGTTGTGCAAGTTAAAATTAGCATACATTTTCAAATAAAAATTTATAAATTTCAATAAGCAATTCTTTTAAATCTATAAATTTGCTTCTAACAATAACAAATAAATATGAACGCAAAAACAAGACAAAGTACTCGTGTTACTCTTACTGTCAAAATAATCTATTTAAAACTCTCAATAGTTATCATGATGCTCTATTGTTTCCAACAAGTAAAAGTTAAAACATTCCTTTATTCTTTATCTATTTTGAAAAAAAAAAAAACAATCTGATAGGTAAAATATAATTACTTTAAAAATATTCAATGCATATTTTATTTGATTTTAAAATTCTAAATTATTTATAAGTTTGAGTTTTTGTGAAGTCAAATTTAGTAAATTAAATTTCATAAAATATATAGAAATATTTTATAATTTTATTTTAAAATTTGAATATATACTTTATTATTCTACATAAAATCTATTTAATACCATCTAACGAATTAAATTATGTTAACTTCAAAAAACTCCATACATGCTATTCAATCTTGTATTTAACTACGATTGCATTTCTATTAGATTTTAAAATTTTCAACAACTTATAATTTTGAATTCTTGTGCTAGTAGATTTACTATGTGCTATTAAATTAAATTTCACAAAAATAAAAATATTTCAAAAATTAAATCTTTTAAGTATACTAATTTGCCTCTGACAATAACAACAAATACGAAGACAAAATGAAGATAAAGTACTCGTGTTATTCGTGCGGAAAAACTAGTAATGAAGTAAAAAATAAAAATTTAAAAAATAAACATCGCTTTATACAATAAATAGTTCTAATTTTGCTGCGTTGCCTACAAGAAATAAAAGTTAAATCATAAGTATATTTTAAAAACTATTCTTTTATCAATGTTCTATCTAAGTAATTAAAATATATTTACTTTTAAATATTAAATACAAAAATATTTATTTCGTAATTTATTTTACATTGAGTTTTACTGAATTTTTATATTTTTGACTTATTGTACATGTAAATTTAGTATAGGCCTTTAAATTTTCAGAAAATAAAGAAGAAGTTTTAGTAATTATACTCTCAAAATGAAATATTTTTAATTATTCTTAGCAATATTCGCAAGTTAATTTGATTTTATATTTCAACCAAATACTATCTCAGGAATTAAAATATATTTACTTTCACAATATTCATGACATATTCTTTTCTGTATCTAATTTACATTCCATCAAAATAATTACAATAAATAGCTCTCATAATATACTAATTTACCTCCAACCATTACAAACATGAAAAATAGAACAAAGTACTTGTGTTAATTTTCCTTTCAATTTATAAGTTATGTTTCAATTTTATATTTATATTCGCAAGTCATCATACTACGTTTAAAAGTAGTAATACTGTAAAAATAAATTTAAAAAAAATATAACTACGTACACTAAATAGTTCTCAATATGCTCTCTTGCCTCTTACAAATAAAAGTCGAACATAATTATATTTAAAATTATTCTGCTTATTTGATTTACATTACATTTTAATTGGCTTTTAAAATTTTTAATTGTGTATATATTCTTTAGTCATTCCAAAATAAATTATTTAATCAATTTAATAATTATAATTTTAAATTTAAGTATTATTTTTAAAGTATACTTAGACAATATCCTAAAGTTAAATTAGTTGTATATTTCAACTAAATATTTTACTTTTAAAATTTTCCTCTCATGTTACAAATTTTTGTATTTCGTTTATATTACATTATTACAATTTTATAAAAATTTTAACTTATAAATATTTATATCGTTGAGTTTTTTATAGTTGTAAAATTTAGAATATACTTTTAAGTTAAATTTCTTATAATATACAAAAATATTTAGTAATTACACTTTTAAATTTTAAATTATTTTAAAATATGTTTAATTATACTAAGGCCACTAATCTAAAGTTAAATTGATTGTATATTTGAACTAAATATTATTTAAGAAATTAAAATTTATTTACTTTTAAAATATTCAGTGCATATTCGTTTTTGTATTTAATTTAAAATGCATTTCTAACAAATTTGAAATTATTGGAATATTTATATATTCTTTGGTTATTATAAATAAAAAATATTTAATATAGTGTAAGCAACTAACATACGATTCCTTCCAGGATATTCAATGCATATTTTTTATTTTTGTAATTAATTAGAATCCTCTTTTATTCAAATTTTCAAGTTGTTGTGCAAGTTAAAATTAGCATACATTTTCAAATAAAAATTTATAAATTTCAATAAGCAATTCTTTTAAATCTGTAAATTTGCTTCTAACAATAACAAATAAATATGAACGCAAAAACAAGACAAAGTACTCGTGTTACTCTTACTGTCAAAATAATCTATTTAAAACTCTCAATAGTTATCATGATGCTCTATTGTTTCCAACAAGTAAAAGTTAAAACATTCCTTTATTCTTTATCTATTTTGAAAAAAAAAAAACAATCTGATAGGTAAAATATAATTACTTTAAAAATATTCAATGCATATTTTATTTGATTTTAAAATTCTAAATTATTTATAAGTTTGAGTTTTTGTGAAGTCAAATTTAGTAAATTAAATTTCATAAAATATATAGAAATATTTTATAATTTTATTTTAAAATTTGAATATATACTTTATTATTCTACATAAAATCTATTTAATACCATCTAACGAATTAAATTATGTTAACTTCAAAAAACTCCATACATGCTATTCAATCTTGTATTTAACTACGATTGCATTTCTATTAGATTTTAAAATTTTCAACAACTTATAATTTTGAATTCTTGTGCTAGTAGATTTACTATGTGCTATTTAATTAAATTTCACAAAAATATAAAAATATTTCAAAAATTAAATCTTTTAAGTATACTAATTTGCCTCTGACAATAACAACAAATACGAAGACAAAATGAAGATAAAGTACTCGTGTTATTCGTGCGAAAAACTAGTAATGAAGTAAAAAATAAAAATTTAAAAAATAAACATCGCTTTATACAATAAATAGTTCTAATTTTGCTGCGTTGCCTACAAGAAATAAAAGTTAAATCATAAGTATATTTTAAAAACTATTCTTTTATCAATGTTCTATCTAAGTAATTAAAATATATTTACTTTTAAATATTAAATACAAAAATATTTATTTCGTAATTTATTTTACATTGAGTTTTACTGAATTTTTATATTTTTGACTTATTGTACATGTAAATTTAGTATAGGCCTTTAAATTTTCAGAAAATAAAGAAGAAGTTTTAGTAATTATACTCTCAAAATGAAATATTTTTAATTATTCTTAGCAATATTCGCAAGTTAATTTGATTTTATATTTCAACCAAATACTATCTCAGGAATTAAAATATATTTACTTTCACAATATTCATGACATATTCTTTTCTGTATCTAATTTACATTCCATCAAAATAATTACAATAAATAGCTCTCATAATATACTAATTTACCTCCAACCATTACAAACATGAAAAATAGAACAAAGTACTTGTGTTAATTTTCCTTTCAATTTATAAGTTATGTTTCAATTTTATATTTATATTCGCAAGTCATCATACTACGTTTAAAAGTAGTAATACTGTAAAAATAAATTTAAAAAAAAATATAACTACGTACACTAAATAGTTCTCAATATGCTCTCTTGCCTCTTACAAATAAAAGTCGAACATAATTATATTTAAAATTATTCTGCTTATTTGATTTACATTACATTTTAATTGGCTTTTAAAATTTTTAATTGTGTATATATTCTTTAGTCATTCCAAAATAAATTATTTAATCTAATTTAATAATTATAATTTTAAATTTAAGTATTATTTTTAAAGTATACTTAGACCAATATCCTAAAGTTAAATTAGTTGTATATTTCAACTAAATATTTTACTTTTAAAATTTTCCTCTCATGTTACAAATTTTTGTATTTCGTTTATATTACATTATTACAATTTTATAAAAATTTTAACTTATAAATATTTATATCGTTGAGTTTTTTATAGTTGTAAAATTTAGAATATACTTTTAAGTTAAATCTTATAATATACAAAAATATTTAGTAATTACACTTTTAAATTTTAAATTATTTTAAAATATGTTTAATTATACTAAGGCCACTACTCTAAAGTTAAATTGATTGTATATTTGAACTAAATATTATTTAAGAAATTAAAATTTATTTACTTTTAAAATATTCAGTGCATATTCGTTTTTGTATTTAATTTAAAATGCATTTCTAACAAATTTGAAATTATTGGAATATTTATATATTCTTTGGTTATTATAAATAAAAAATATTTAATATAGTGTAAGCAACTAACATACGATTCCTTCCAGGATATTCAATGCATATTTTTTATTTTTGTAATTAATTAGAATCCTCTTTTATTCAAATTTTCAAGTTGTTGTGCAAGTTAAAATTAGCATACATTTTCAAATAAAAATTTATAAATTTCAATAAGCAATTCTTTTAAATCTATAAATTTGCTTCTACCAATAACAAATAAATATGAACGCAAAAACAAGACAAAGTACTCGTGTTACTCTTACTGTCAAAATAATCTATTTAAAACTCTCAATAGTTATCATGATGCTCTATTGTTTCCAACAAGTAAAAGTTAAAACATTCCTTTATTCTTTATCTATTTTGAAAAAAAAAAACAATCTAATAGGTAAAATATAATTACTTTAAAAATATTCAATGCATATTTTATTTGATTTTAAAATTCTAAATTATTTATATGTTTGAGTTTTTGTGAAGTCAAATTTCGTAAATTAAATTTCATAAAATATACAGAAATATTTTATAATTTTATTTTAAAATTTGAATATATACTTTATTATTCTACATAAAATCTATTTAATACCATCTAACGAATTAAATTATGTTAACTTAAAAAAACTCCATACATGCTATTCAATCTTGTATTTAACTACGATTGCATTTTTAGTAGATTTTAAAATTTTCAAAAACTTATAATTTTGAATTCTTGTGCTAGTAGATTTACTATGTGGTATTAAATTAAATTTCACAAAAATATAAAAATATTTCAAAAATTAAATCTTTTAAGTATACTAATTTGCCTCTGACAATAGCAACAAATACGAAGACAAAATGAAGATAAAGTACTCGCGTGATTCGTGCGAAAAACTAGTAATGAAGTAAAAAATAAAAATTTAAAAAATAAACATCGCTTTGTACAATAAATAGTTCTAATTTTGATGCGTTGCCTACAAGAAATAAAAGTTAAATCATAAGTATATTTTAAAAACTATTCTTTTATCAATGTTCTATCTAAGTAATTAAAATATATTTACTTTTAAATATTAAATACAAAAATATTTATTTCGTAATTTATTTTACATTGAGTTTTATTGAATTTTTATATTTTTGACTTATTGTACATGTAAATTTAGTATAGGCCTTTAAATTTTCAGAAAATAAAGAAGAAGTTTTAGTAATTATACTTTCAAAATGCATATTTTTAATTATTCTTAGCAATATTCGCAAGTTAATTTGATTGTATATTTCGACCAAATACTATATCAGGAATTAAAATATATTTACTTTCAGAATATTCATGACATATTCTTTTCTGTATCTAATTTACATTCCATCAAAATAATTACAATAAATAGCTCTCATAATCTACTAATTTACCTCCAACCATTACAAACATGAAAAATAGAACAAAGTACTTGTGTTAATTTCCTTTCAATTTATAAGTTATGTTTCAATTTTATATTTATATTCGCAAGTCATCATACTACGTTTAAAAGTAGTAATACTGTAAAAATAAATTTAAAAAAAATATAACTACGTACACTAAATAGTTCTCAATATGCTCTCTTGCCTCTTACAAATAAAAGTCGAACATAATTATATTTAAAATTATTCTGCTTATTTGATTTACATTACATTTTAATTGGCTTTTAAAATTTTTAATTGTGTATATATTCTTTAGTCATTTCAAAATAAATTATTTAATTCAATTTAATAATTATAATTTTAAATTTAAGTATTATTTTTAAAGTATACTTAGACCAATATCCTAAAGTTAAATTAGTTGTATATTTCAACTAAATATTTTTACTTTTAAAATTTTCCTCTCATGTTACAAATTTTTGTATTTAGTTTATATTACATTATTACAATTTTATAAAAATTTTAACTTATAGATATTTATATCGTTGAGTTTTTTATAGTTGTAAAATTTAGAATATACTTTTAAGTTAAATTTCTTATAATATACAAAAATATTTAGTAATTACACTTTTAAATTTTAAATTATTTTAAAATATGTTTAATTATACTAAGGCCACTACTATAAAGTTAAATTGATTGTATATTTGAACTAAATATTATTTAAGAAATTAAAATTTATTTACTTTTAAAATATTCAGTGCATATTCGTTTTTGTATTTAATTTAAAATGCATTTCTAACAGATTTGAAATTATTGGAATATTTATATATTCTTTGGTTATTATAAATAAAAAATGTTTAATATAGTCTAAGCAACTAACATATGATTCCTTCCAGGATATTCAATGCATTTTTTATTTTTGTAATTAATTAGAATCCTCTTTTATTCAAATTTTCAAGTTGTTGTGCAAGTTAAAATTAGCATACATTTTCAAATGAAAATTTATAAATTTCAATAAGCAATTCTTTTAAATCTATAAATTTGCTTCTAACAATAACAAATAAATATGAACGCAAAAACAAGACAAAGTACTCGTGTTACTCTTACTGTCAAAATAATCTATTTAAAACTCTCAATAGTTATCATGATGCTCTATTGTTTCCAACAAGTAAAAGTTAAAACATTCCTTTATTCTTTATCTATTTTGAAAAAAAAAAACAATCTAATAGGTAAAATATAATTACTTTAAAAATATTCAATGCATATTTTATTTGATTTTAAAATTCTAAATTATTTATAAGTTTGAGTTTTTGTGAAGTCAAATTTAGTAAATTAAATTTCATAAAATATATAGAAATATTTTATAATTTTATTTTAAAATTTGAATATATACTTTATTATTCTACATAAAATCTATTTAATACCATCTAACGAATTAAATTATGTTAACTTCAAAAAACTCCATACATACTATTCAATCTTGATTGCATTTCTATTAGATTTTAAAATTTTCAAAAACTTATAATTTTGAATTCTTGTGCTAGTAGATTTACTATGTGCTACTAAATTAAATTTCACAAAAATATAAAAATATTTCAAAAATTAAATCTTTTAAGTATACTAATTTGCCTCTGACAATAACAACAAATACGGAGACAAAATGAAGATAAACTACCGTGTGATTCGTGCGAAAAACTAGTAATGAAGTAAAAAATAAAAATTTAAAAAATAAACATTGCTTTATATAATAAATAGTTCTAATTTTGCTGCGTTGCCTACAAGAAATAAAAGTGAAATCATAAGTATATTTTAAAAACTATTCTTTTATCAATGTTCTATCTAAGTAATTAAAATATATTTACTTTTAAATATTAAATACAAAAATATTTATTTCGTAATTTATTTTACATTGAGTTTTATTGAATTTTTATATTTTTGACTTATTGTACATGTAAATTTAGTATAGGCCTTTAAATTTTCAGAAAATAAAGAAGAAGTTTTAGTAATTATACTTTCAAAATGCAATATTTTTAATTATTCTTAGCAATATTCGCAAGTTAATTTGATTGTATATTTCAACCAAATAGTATCTCAGGAATTAAAATATATTTACTTTCAGAATATTCATGACATATTCTTTTCTGTATCTAATTTACATTCCATCAAAATAATTACAATAAATAGCTCTCATAATCTACTAATTTACCTCCAACCATTACAAACATGAAAAATAGAACAAAGTACTTGTGTTAATTTTCCTTTCAATGTATAAGTTATGTTTCAATTTTATATTTATATTCGCAAGTCATCATACTACGTTAAAAAGTAGTAATAATGTAAAAATAAATTTAAAAAAAATATAACTACGTACACTAAATAGTTCTCAATATGCTCTCTTGCCTCTTACAAATAAAAGTTGAACATAATTATATTTAAAATTATTCTGCTTATTTGATTTACATTGCATTTTAATTCTGTATGAGTATACAGATGTCGTGTCCCTAGAGAGTATGTGAGCAACTACTGAAGTATAGATCATCCAACTATATTTAATATATTGAAAGTATGGAAGATTGATTGAAAACTTAAAACTATAAATTAACAAGCAACCAAAACAATCAAGAAGAACAGGGGATTTAACCTTAGGTGAAGAAGTACCAAGGCAATCGATTGCCATTCTACTGTATTTTGAATTATTACAAGTTAGTGAATAGGATCGACATTGAATTGTGTGACAATGGGAACTCTAATATTATGTGATACTCTTTTCCAGGATGTAACATAATTATTACTAGAAAGCAACCAACATATTCCTATACAAGTTTAGTTATCCAACAATGCATTAGGTTTTGTGATTTCCTCTAGCTTTCAACAATTAAGTCTATGACTACTACGTGTGTTAACTCCCATATTCCTATAGTGACCTAACCTATGTAATATATTACATGAGCACTTATTGTGATACTACCTTTCAATCTCAATCGCAACAACAAGGTTCATCTCAAAACTGACCAAAATTCAAGAAGCATTAAGATCAAAGTGCATGATCATCACAAAATCAACAATCTTCCACATCACATACAAGTCAACAATTCACAACTTTGTAGAAACAACTTTCTAAGCCTTGGCAAAAGTAGCTTAGCTTATATTAAAATTAAGCAAGCACCATAAGTTTTCCAACATCATGATTTTTACAAATTTCTCAAAACTAAATAAAGTGAGAGAAGAAATTAAAGTAGACAATGTTGGGTTTGCGTGATCCCGGGGTATGCATAGTGAAAATTTAAAAATTTAAAAACAACATGCCTTAACAATATATCAGTACCCCAAATTCATTGCAATTTTTAATGATCTTGCAATTTCTAATGGTGTAACAAATAGATTAAAGCAAATTTGATTTATATCTTTCAATTCACTTCGGTTGTTGTAGGGATTGAAGCAATTGATTGCTAGCCCCTTCCTAAATTTTGGTTCATATGGGCACAAAGCATCTCCCCTCTAAAGTAATCTACACTTTGAGCAAGAACATGAAATCATAATTTATATAACAATTCTAATTTCTGTACTAACCTAGTTTATGGAGTGAATATAGTGAATATTAATTCTTGTTATCAACTTGTGATAAAAGAATTAAAATTTAAACAAAAAGATGGAATTATTGGTGGAATAAAGGATGGAAAAAGAAAATAATTTTCCCCTTAATAATTTTGCTATGGCCGAAAATTTGAAGGCTTCAATTAGCCTCAAATTTTCGGCCCTTATTGTTTAAATAGGGGACTGAAAATTTCCAAGAGTCCCACTCTTGGTATTTTGGTCTCTTTTTAATTGGTTGGAAGATATTTTATTGTCCCAAAATTCTTCAACTTTATCCCTTCATATCTTCCAATGATATTTAGAGTCTCCCAAAAATTTCAAACTCTTGAGTTTTAACCCTTTTTCAACAACCTTCATAAGCCTCTCCTAACAGGCCTATTTGAATTGGGCTTGAACTTAAAATAAATCTAACAATTAATTCAATTAATTAATTTCGACCAAATTCAATTAATTAATTTTATCTAATTCACCTAATCAAATTAGGCCCAATAAATAATCTAACTATTTAATTGAGTAAACTAATTTAATAATTAAATTAATTTATGGACTACACAATTAATTTGATTTAATCAAATAATTGTTTCACTTCAATTGGGCTTTCTAATCTCATTAAGTCTAATTAAATAATTAAATTATTTAATTAAATAATTAATTCAACTCATTGAATTAATTTAAGCCCCAATTAATTAATCTCTATTAATTAATTGGATCCAACTCCTTGGATCAATTCCTAATTTAGAAATATTTCATCTCAAATTGTGTGTGAGCCTTTAGGTTCACAACTAAACTATCAGTGGCCTTACAATATTTGCAACTTATGAATAATAATTATTCTGATTAATTAATTCAATTAATTAATGTACTTGAAATTAACTCATTAATTTCAAGAATCTCAAAAGTCATGAAAAATACCTAGCAAGTGTATCATGATTACCTAGAAATAGCAAGTGAGTCTATTTCAATTATGAGTATCATACACGTAAGGTCCTTTTCTTAACTGATCTCCCGATTGAGTGTAGAACATGGATTAATAGTCAAAACTTAATTGTTCAATAACTATGATTCCATTTCAAGTTTCAATGACTCATGATGAATCGTTAGAAAACCCCCATATAACATTAATCTTGCCTTAACCAAGGACTTATGAGTCATAAACTATGAAAAATATAAGATTCACTTTTTTTGGTAGACAAGTGACGTATCCATTCTTAGCCACTCATTAACCTCCTTACTTATCAATGTAACATCTAACATACCCCTTTTGTAATTGTCAGGTAATCAAAAGATACATTAAAATGAAGCATGACATGCACAAGGTTACCATGGTGCCTCTAGTCTAAGGATTAATTGTGTACTATCGTAACATGAAAATTCTTATTTTGATAAACAACATTTCCAATTAAATTTTTTTAATAGGCCTGTTCAGTGTACTTGTTCTCTAACAAGCACCTGCATACATGCACTAGCGTCACTATGCCAATGTCCATAGAGCGAGACATCTTTCTCATGCAAGAATCCATTGCCTGTGCGAGTCTACTGGGCTATTCAATGTTCAATCTCAAAAGCCCTTAACTTGGAACTAATTTCAAACCAAAGGCATAGAGGCATCTTCTGTGATACCCTATAGCTAAGTTTGGTCTTGGGACTTTATCTAATTACTATATACAATTAAACATAAAGAAATTTGTCTATTTTATTAATATGGTTTTAAAAAGAACAGTTTTACAAATACAAGAGCATAAAAGACGCCCAATCTAATTGGGCACCAAACACTACTCTAATAATCTCCTACTTGCCCTAGTGCTAATTACCTATGTACTTCATGTCTAACATAATGAAATCAACTAGGAAAATAAACTTGTCTACCTTTATGAGTACATCCTCAACAACACCTCTTTGATACTTGATGGATTGGTCAACTAGTTGAAGTGACACTATTATTGGCTTTGGTTCTCCTAATCTAAGCATCCTATAAACCAATAAAGGCATAAGATTAATACTTGCTCCCAAATCATATAAAGCATTAAGAAAGGTGATCGAACCAATAGTGTAAGGGATAGAGAAACTCTTGGGGTCCTTAAGCTTAGAAGAAAGTTTGTTTCACACAATCATCATGTACTCCTCGGTCGAGTTCACCATCTCATGTTCCTCTAATTTCCTTTTCTTTAACAAATTTCTTTCAATAATTTAACATAACTAGGCATTTGATGTAAAGCATCAATAAATAGAATTAATATGTGACTTTTTAAAGACTTCAAGAAATTTAGAAAACTACACATCTAATTTTTTCTTTTTCAATACCATAGGATAAGGTAGATGAACACTTATCACCTCATTAAGGATGACTGGTTTGGGTGAAGTGCTAGGCTTTGCTATTAGCTTGTCTTTCTTTTCTTGTTGAGGTTCCACTTCTTGTCCTTTGGTATCTACCTCATTCCCACTTCTCAACTTGATTGCATTTACTTATGCCTTAGGGTTTTTGTTCGTGTCACATGGCAATGTCCCTTGAGTCGAGACCATACTTGCAATTTGACCCAATTGAGTTTCAAAATTTTATAACGTTGCCTCATTATTTTTGAGTCTCACTTCAATATTGGTGATAAACTTAGCCACAAGTTCTTCAAATTTTGGTTTTTTCTCTTGGGGTGGGTAATGGGGTGGGGGAGGTCTCACTATGTTTTGATAAGTTTGAGAAGTGCCTTGGCTACTTTGACCTCTCCATGCAAAATTTGGATGATTTCCTCTATTCAGGATTCTATGTTTGGGAATAAGATTGTTTGCTTGGCTATTCAAATTCCCAACATAATTAGCTTGCTTGAACGAGGATGAAAATGAGTTCCCTACTTGACACTCAGTGCTACAGTGCACACCTCCGCATAATATACATGCAATGGTTTGCACCTTCATCGTCGAAGCAGTCATAATATCAATCTTTTTGTTCAATGCTTCAATTTAAGTTGAAATAGCAGAGTATGTGTCAACGATGTGAACTCCTACTGCCTTCTTTCCCAAACTTCTATCTATTTGCCATCGATAACTGTTAGATGTCATCTTCTCTAACAACTCGTGTGCCTTCTCTGGAGTTCTCCTCATGATTGTGTCTCATGCTACTAAACCATTGTAGAATGTTTGCACTTCAAGCTATGTAGACAAACCATAGTGTGGGCACCTCCTCAACAAATTCTTAAACTTCTCCTAACCTTCTCATAAGGACTCCAACTCAAATCACACAAATGAAGTAATGTCATTCCTCATTTTTGCAGTTTTGGAAGATGGGAAGTACTTAGCAAGGAATGCTTGTGCCATGACCTCCCATGTGGTGATTGATTTGGCGGGCAATGAATATAGCCAACTCTTGACTTTGTCCTTCAAAAAAATGGAAACATTCTTAGCCTAATAGCATCATTGGTAATTCCATCATGCTTAAAAGTGTCACAAATCTCCAAGATTGCAATGTGGGCATGGGTCATCACTAAGCAAACCATCATATTACACTGAAGGTTGTATCATTTGGGATCGTCGGTTTAATCTCAAAAGTGTTTGCTCGTATTATCAGCCTCCTGATACTAGACATAATCCAACAATGATCTATTCTCCATGTCTCCCTCGTTGTTGCCCATTATTTCCTCTTTTGCTTCCTTTATCAATAAACAAAGAGTTCTTCCAATTTCTAGGTTGTATGGTTTAAGATCCTGTGTATGTGATCGGGTTATGCACCAACAACACCTAGAATAAGCTCTCAAAGTAGCTTGTTCAAATAGAATGAAAAAAAAATAAAAGCAAAAGCAATGAAACAAAAATAAAAGCAAATAAAATGGTCAAACTATTGCTAGATAAATCAACCTCAATATTGTTAAAACATACTCTTTGGAAATGGCCCCAAGAACTTGGTGTGGCTTGAAATTAAATACAATCTAATTCCACAAGTGTAATTGCCACAAGTAATAAAGTGTATGAGTATACGGATGTCGTGTCCCTAGAGATTATGTGAACAACTACTGAAGTATAGATCATCCAACTATATTTAACTATTGAAAGTTTGGTAGATTGATTGAAAACTTAAAACTATAAATTAACAAGCAACCAAAACAATCAAGAAAACATGGGATTAAAGCTTAGGTGGAGAAGTACCAAGGCGTTTGATTGCCATTCTATTGTATTTTGAATTTTTACAAGTTAGTGAATAGGATTGACATTGAATTGTGTGACAGTGGGAACTCTAATATTATGTGATACTCTTTTCCAGGATGTAACACAACTATTACTAGAAAGCAATCGGTATATTCCTATACAAGTTTAGTTATTCAATAATGTATTAGGCTTTGTGATTTCTTCTAGCTTTCGACAATTAAGTTTATGACTACTGCGTATGTTAACTCCCATATTTCTATAGTAACCTAACCCACAAAATATATTACATGAGCACTTATTGTGATACTATCTGCTAGTCTCAATCACAACAACAAGGTTCATCTCAAAACTGGCCAAATTTCAAGAAGCAATAAAATCACAGTGCATGATCATCACAAAATCAACAATCATCCACATCACATACAAGTCAACAATTCACAACTTCTTAGAAATAACTTTCTAAGTCTTGGCAAAAGTAGTTTAGTTTATATTAAAATTAAGCAAGCACCATGAGTTTCCCAACATCATATTCTTACAAATTTCTCAAAACTAAACAAAGTGAGAAAAGAAATTAAAGTAGAAGATGTTGGGTTCGGGTGATCCCGGAGGTATGCGTAGCGAAAAATTAAAAATTTAAAAATACATGCCATAACAATATATTAGTACCCGAATTCATTGCAATTTTTAATGATCTTACAATTTCTAACGGTGTAATAAATAAATTAAAATAATTTTGATTTATATTTTTAATTCACTCCAATTATTGTAAGGATTGAACCAATTGATTAACATCTCTCTTACACCACATTCGAGTCTAACTTCTCACATACCAACTACTAGATAAATGTCACATATACACACGCATAGGTCATTGAGAGAGAGAGAGAGAGAGAGGCCATACATTACATTCCAGCTGTTTACCAGCTAGGCAAAAAGCAGATATACATGCGGGACATGATGGTAACAATCTAAATTCACAAACTGCTAGTTTCATACATACAGGCAGAAACTGAGCAAAATCCATACTTGGAACAAGAATAGCATCTAGAAGAATGAAAACTAAAATATATCAAAATCAAGTGCTCATATCTACTATTAGTGACAAGACACAGAACGAATTGAAAAAATCAATTTTAAGCATAACCCAAGTAAACATACAGCAACATAAATGAGATAGTTGAAGAGAGAATCCAAATATGCTCCTACATAACTTCTGTTTTTCACATGTTGACAAATTAATGAAAAATGAAACAGGGACCAATCATGGAAAATCTACCATCAACCAAAATATTTCTTTTGGCTATATTAAACTTGGACATGTGTATAATGATTATATTTACAATATAATGAACAATAGTTATTACTCCAGAAGAACAAACTTTCTGATGACAGCATGAAGATGCTGATGAATTCATATTCTACAAAATCCTTTTAAACAGATCAACTATTAAGAAGATGCGCAAATTCAGTTTGCAGTTTGGCCATCAAGAAATGCTTGAAGTAACTTGAATAGACAAATTTTGCTTGAAAACCTGCAAAAAAAATATAAATATGATTCTGAAAATAAGAAGAAAATAAATTTTCAATTTAAATCATGTCAACAGGAATAAGCTTTACCATCCTAAAGTGTTCCAATTCTTTCTCCATTGACACATTGATATCCCCAGCTAATGGCTGTACAATGTCATCGGATTGATTTCTTGCCTCACCCTCACTGAGTACCTGAAAAGTACACTGCATCAGTGCAACATTAACTGCAAATAATTAATACTCTCCTCATTTTCTCGAGAACATCTCTAAGGACAGAAGCATATCGAACCATATATGATTCAATTTCTAAGTCAATTCATCTCAGGATTCTAAAGTTTAGTATCCGTACCTTGTTCTCAATTATGGAAAACTGTGGCATCCTTTCAATGCAAGCAAATATGTGCATGTACACGAACAAAACCACGTACCACAAATATAGAACAGAAAAACATAAAAAAACTGGAAGCAAAATTAAGGTCAACACAAAAGTGAGATTGAGCAGAGTAATGTGTCCAAACATCCAAGTTAACATGTCTGTAGAAAAACTACAGAGAAGCCTGATTTTACTGCTAAGGAAAATAACATCAAGTGATTAAAAATATGCTAACTTAAAGCAGTAACACAGTTAAATGAACAGTTTTTTGGTTATGCTTTAGTATATGTAGAGCACAAATTTGTGCTTCAGTGACCCTAAAATCAAGTGTTCAATATAGATAAAGGTAGAGATACAAAATCAAGAAGGAAACTTTAATTTTATCACTATGGTCAAAGCGAGATTCTAGGAATTGTAATTGCTGTAAATGATTTTATTCCTTAATTATTCCTAGAAATCTGATAACATAACTGTAGAGATTTTTTTCCTTCTATAGAGAGAGTTTCTTTATCTACTTTTTTGTACTTTACCTATATTAAGATGCTCAGTATTTGTATTTACATATAACTGAATGCATTTAATCACCCTACAAGGGATTCTTTACGGTATCAGAGCCATAAAAGCTCTATGAAAATAGTGTTTCTGGAATACACTCTTATCTACAGTCAATTGGAATTTTCTTGTTCAAAAATTCTGGTCGGATACCTCTGCCTATACTGTTCAATTTTATTTTTTTTTAGAAACCAATTGCCTGACTTTAGCCCAAACAGCTGCCCTAGCAAATTTGTTTTGATGATGCTATCTCTAAAACTACTTCAAATGTCACTACAACTCTAGCAACCCCAAAACTCGACAATTCTAATACCCTTTCCACTCAGTTTAGATCACTACCATTCGTTTACTTCCTGAATTCTAGTTCTTAGGGATCCAAGCATCTTTCCTCTAAAGTAATCCACACTTTGAGCAAGAGCATGAAATCATAATTCATATAGCAACTCTAATTTCTTTACTAACCTAGTTTATGGAGTGAATATAGTGAATATTAATTCTTGCTATCAACTTGTGATAAAAAAATTAATATTTAAACAAAAAGATGGAATTATTGGTGGAATAAATGATGGAAGAAGAAAACAATTTTCCCCTTAATAATTTTACTGTGGCCGAAAATTTGAAGGCTACAATTAGCCTCAAAATTTTGGCCCTTATTGTTTAAATAGGGGACTGAAAAATTCCCAGAGGCCCACTCTTGGTATTTTGGTCTTTTTTTAATTGATTGGAAGATATTTTGTTGTTCCAAAATTCTCCAACTCTATCCTTTCATATCTTCCAATGATATTTAGAGTCTCCCAAAAATTTCAAACTCTTGAGTTTTAACCCTTTTTCAACAACATTCATAAGCCTCTCCTAACAGGCCTATTTGAATTGAGCTTGAACTTAAAATAAATCTCACAATTAATTCAATTAATTAATTTTGATCAAATTCAATTAATTAATTTCATCTAGTTCACCTAATCAAATTAGGCCCAATAAATAATCTAACTATTTAATTGAGTAAACTAATTTAATAATTAAATTAATTTAGGGACTACACAATTAATTTGATTCAATCAAATAATTGTTTCACTCCAATTGGGCTTTCTAATCTCATTAGGTCTAATTAAATAATTAAATTATTTAATTAAATAATTAATTCAACTAGTTGAATTAATTTAAACCCCAATTAATTAATCTCCATTAATTAATTGGATCTAACTTCTTGGATCAATTCCTAAGTTAGAAATATTTCATCTCAAATTGTGTGTGAGCCTTTAGGTTCACAACTAAACTACAAATGTCCTTGTAATAATTGCAACTTATGAATAATAATTATTCTGATTAATTAATCCAATTAATTAATTTACTTGAAATTAATTCCTTAATTTCAAGAACATCACAAGTCATGGAAAATACCTAGCAAGTATATCTTGATTACCTAAACTTAGGTGAAATATTGAATGAGCCTATTTCAATTATGAATATCATACATGTAAGGTCATTCCACCAACTAATCTTCCGATTGAATCTAGAGCACGAATTAATAGTCAAAACTTAATTGCTTAATAACTATGATTCCATTTCATGTTTCAATGACTTATGATGAATCGTTAGAAAATTCCCATCTAATATTTATCCTGCCTTAGTCAAGAACTTATGAGTTATAAACTATAAAAACATATGAGATTCACTACTTCTGGTAGACAAGTGACGGATCCATTCTTAGAGCGAGACATCCATCTTATGCTAGCATGCATCGCTTGTGCGAGTCTACTGGGCTATGCAATGTTCCATCTTAAAAGCCCTTAACTCGAAACTAATTTCAGACAAAATCCATAGAGGCATATTCTATAATACCCCGTAGCTAAGTTTGGTTTAGGAATTTTATCTAATTACTATATAAAATTAAATATAAAGAAATTTGCCTATTTTATTAATATGATTTTAAAAAGAAGAGCATAAAAAACGCCCAATGTAATTGGGCACTGGACATTACTCTAATAATCTCCCACTTACCCTAGTGCTAATTACCCATGTACTTCGGGCCCATCTTCTCAAGATGTTCATTGATTACCTTCTACACTAGAGGTTTGCTCAGTGGGTCTACTATATTTTCTACCAAAGTGGCTCTATCTACTACAATATCGCCTCTACCAATGATCTATTTCATCAAATGGTATCGTCTCATGATGTACTTGGATCTTTGATGAGATATTAGCTCTTTTGCTTTCACAATAGCTCTATTGTTATCACAGTATATCAATATAGGATCAATAATGGATGGAACCATGCTTAACTTTTGGATGAAATTCCTTATCCAAATAGCTTTCTTTGATGCATCACATGCAGCAATGTATTTAGCCTTGGCGGTAGAATTTGCAGTTATCTTTTACTTGGAACTCTTCTAGCTGACTGCACTACCATTTATGGTGAATACGTATCTAGAAAAGGACTTTGAGTCATCTATATCATATTGAAAACTAGAATCAGTATAGCTTTCTAGTTTTAATTCTCTAAAGCCGTATATAAGAAAGATATTCTTAGTTCTTCTCAATTACTTTAGGATCATCTTTACGGCCTTCCAGTGTTCTCACATAGCATACCATATATTGTACTTCCTATAGCAGATGCATAAGGTATGCCGATCATCTTTTTCCTCTCCTTAGGAGACATAACCCTTGATAGAGAAACACCATGACTTATTGACAAGAATCCTTATTTAGATTCCTCCATGCTAAACCTCTTTAGCATTTTATATATGTACATAGATTAGGATAGTCCAGTCATCCTTTTAGACCTATCTCTAAAGATCTTTACTCTAAGAATAAATTATACTTTTCCCAAATCCTTCATGGGGAAGTGGTTAGACAACCAAGTCTTAGTTAACTGTTGCATCCCTATATCATTCTCAATGAGTAAGATGTTATCAACATATAGCACAATAAATGTCACTATGGTCCTACTAACCTTCTTGTAGACACAAAGTTCATCCAAGTTATTGTTGAAATCAAATGATTTGATTGCCTCATCAAACCATATATTCCAGCATGGGGTAGCTTGCTTGAGTCCATAAATGGATCTCTGTAGTTTGGAACCTTTTGCTCACTTTCTATGAATACAAAGCCTTCTGGCGACCACATATAGATCTCTTCCTTAATGTTTCCATTAAGGAAAGCGATCTTCACATCCATCTTCCATATTTTGTATTCATAATATGCTAATTTGGCTAGGTCTAGATGGATTTAAGCAATTGGCAAAAAAGATTCCACATTGTCAATTCCTTTCTTCTGAGTATAACCTTTCGTGACCTGTCATGCTTTGTAGGTCATTACCTCTCCAATTACTCCAAACTTCTACTTGTAGACCCATTTGCAACCAATGAGAAGTATTCTCTATAGTGGGTCCACCAAGGTCCATACCTTGTTCGAGTGCATAGAGTCCATCTCGAATTGCATGGCGTCTTGCCAACTTCTTGTGTTGATGTTAGACATCGCCTCTCAACAAGTCCTTGGATCACTATCCAAGGGGATATTCTCTTTGTTGTTCTCTAATAAAAAGTCATACCTCTCATGTAGCTTTGAGATTCTTTGGGATCTCCTGGAAGGTTGTTTGTCCGAAGGCCTAGTCTCTACTGGTTGGACCATTACTGAATCTGTTAGGAGGCTTTGTAGTTCTTCAATTTCTTCAAGTTCCACGACTTTGCCATTTCTATTCAATAGAAACTCCTTCTCTAAGAAGGTGGCATTCCTCGAAACAAACACCTTTAGTTTTGATGGGTCATAGAAATAGTATCCAATAAATGCTTTTGGATACCCTACGAAACATAAATTAGATCTCATATCTAATTTATCTCTCACTTGCTGCTTCACATAAGCAGCACACCCTTTTACCTTAAGGTATTTGTAAAATGGTAGTTTCCCACACCATATCTCATATGGTGTTTTGGGCACCAACTTTAATGGCACTCTATTTTAAAATATGTGTCGTTGTTTCTAGTA
Source organism: Paulownia fortunei (assembly GCA_019321725.1). NCBI lineage: Eukaryota > Viridiplantae > Streptophyta > Magnoliopsida > Lamiales > Paulowniaceae > Paulownia > Paulownia fortunei. The sequence goes on along the minus strand of CM033109.1, from coordinate 12,523,778 downwards.
CATAGCTATAGAATGAAAGAGGATGCCCATTGAAACTTATCATCGATCGAACGATATCTAATAAGGTTCGATTCCTACATTCTGCAACTCCGTTGAGTTAAGGAGTAGTAGGAGGGGTCCACTGAAAGAGAATTCCATTTTCTTTTAGATAATCAAGAAACTTCATGCTCAAGTATTTACCTCATTGATCTGAATGAAGAGCTTTGATATTTAGCTCAGTTTGTTTCTCCACCTCACTTTTGAATTCTTTGAACTTTTCAAAAGTTTCAGATTTATACCTTATAAGGTGGACAAAACCATACCTAGAATAATCATCGGTAAAGTTTATAAAGTAGTGATAGCTCTCACAAGCACTATCACTTAGTGGCCCATATACATCATTATGGATAAAATCTAATAGATCTTTCCCTTGAGATATGACTCACATGTTGGCATTCCTTACTCTTTTGAAAGATCAAACAATTGAGCCAACTTATGAATTCTCTTCTCAAAGATATGACCTAATCTAGCATGTCAGAAGAGTTGGGAACTATGATTATCTAATTTTATTTTATTTTGTTAAATGTGGAAAAATAAGTTATGAATATAAACCATTCATTAATATGCCAGAGGTAATGAAAACTAAATCTCTAAAAATGGAACAACTTTCATGTTTTATTGAAAAAGTAAAATCTTCTCCATCTGAAACAGGAATGGAGATAATGTTCTTAACTATCTTTGGAACATAAAGATAATTGTTTAAAACTAAAGTTATTCCATTTTCTAAACCTAAGTTAACACTTACTATAGCTAATGCACTAACCTCGCTCTATTCCCCAACCACAGGATTCTCTCTCCTCTACTTAGCTTCCTACTTCTTGCCATCACCTGCAAATCATTGCAAAGATGAGAACCACAACAGTATCCAATACCCAAGAAGCATCATTAACTGATAAGTTAACTTCAATAAATTAATACCTGAACTCTTTAGGCTCGCAAGTTACTCCTTATAGTTCCTCTTCCAATGCCTAGGTTTGCCACAGTAATGGCATTTATGTTTGGCTTTGAAACTCTTTGAGGCCCACCAGTTGTCTTCATGCCTTTGAATTTTGAGGAACATTTTCCTTTTCCCTTCTTCTCTTGGGCTTTACAGCCTTTGAGTTGGATGAGGATCCAACAAGCATGACTAGGTTGTCCTTTTTTATAGTGGACTCAACTATCTTCAACATGATAACTAGCTCAACAAGGATAGTTACCATCTTATGCATGTTGAAATTGATAATGAATGTGTCAAACGATGGAGGTAGAGACTGCAGGATGAGATCTAAATAGAGTTTGCTATCCATAATGACTCCAAGTGACTTGAGCCTTTCTATCAAGCCTATCATCTTCAATCCATGATGATGGACTGAACAACCCTCTATCATACGGGTCCTGAAAAGCTATTTCGAGATTTGATATTTTGCCTACCTAGTATATTCACCATACAACTTTTGTATGTGAACATAGATATAATGCGCATGTGCATGTACATTATATTGCCTCTACAACTCCTTTGATATTGGTGCCATCATATAGTATTACTCTTGCAGATCATCATCAACTTGTTGTCGATATTCTACAAGCTCCTCCTCGGTCCCATCTACCGGCAGACCTGCCGGTGAAGGAACATCGAGGATGTAGGATCTCTTCTCATATAATAAATAATCTTGAGGTTCCTTGGCCAATCGACAAAATTAGTTCTAGTTAATTTATTAGCTTCCACGATAGATGCAAGTGGATTTTTAGCGATCTATAGATAATTAACGAGGTAGAAAATTAGCGTTCTTTCAAAAATATATTCATTTATAACAAGTTCTTTAGTAATAAATGTCTCCTACTTATTTTATTCGAATTTCATCAACCCTAATGGAAGTTCAGGAAATCTTATTTTCTTGTAGGCTTGAGGCCCAATCAATATATCATATACTTCAATTTTATGAGTTGATAAAACATATTGAAAGATAGTTAACTTTTAACAATTGCATCTCCATGCAACCCTCAAGACTTATCAAACCTTCATATAGATGGAGTATCAAAATATTCCATGAATCATGGCCAATGTAGAGACGAGTTCATCCTATGGGCATCATCATGCTTAGTAGAGATTACAACTTTCCATCATGGAGTCTCTCTATGACTCATGGCCAATGGCAAAGTGAGGTAGCATCGTTATGTTAATTACTTTTGATGGTAGGCATGGGTTGTTGGGTCCAACCCAGTTTTGTTCATATATGCTTGAAATCAACATTTAAAAAATTCGTTTACTTGATTTTAATTCAAGTGGGGTTATTTATTTTAACCAAGACCTCATCAATTTTAATCTTGGTTTATTTAATATATTTGCATTCAATTGACGACAAGCATATCATTTAAAAATATTAAATAAACTCTAGGCATGCATCTAATACATACATAATTTGGATGATCATGGATCAATTCTATATGAACCATTTGAGCCAAAAATGGATCTAGGCCAATTTAAGGGCAACAAAATGGAATTAGAAACTAATTTCTATTACATGAATATATCTAATACATTCATGGGCCATCTCTTGATTCTTTATCATGGTCCTATTTGTTGTCCACCAAAAACAAAAAGAAAAACCCCACCCTATTCAACTCTCATTTCAAAATTGTAAAGTACATACAAGGAAATAATAAAAGACTCATAGGCCCCATCTAAAAAACCCAAAAATAAATAAATTTATTCGTATTGGTCCAAAAGGCTCCATGTTTATCCCATATATGCCAATAAAAACATCACATGAATTTATTAGGGCATGTAAATTTACCATCCATTTAAATTGTAATTTCATGACTTAGGACAAAATCTCAAGTTTTCAAGAAAAACCTTCTTTTAAAAATATTAAAATTAACACTTTAATTAAAAAATAAAAAAATCAAATTTTGTAATTCAACACAACGAGGATGTCCGATATACCTATGCAGTGCGCATATGACGCATTTGCGGCATACATACACAGGGCGTTGCTGCGTGCCGTCGTGCCATATTTAACAATTAAATTAATTACAAAATTATTTAATCCCGATCATAAATACAATAAATCAATCAAAATTTAATAATTAAATTCACATGCATAAATTGAATCTAATTAGAATTGCGCAAATCGTTGCTCTGATACCACTGTTGGGTTCACGTGATCCCGGGGTATGCATAGCGAAAAAATTAAAATTTTTAAAACAATATGCCATAACAATTATAGTAGTACCACGGATCCAATGCAATTTTTATCGATCTCGCAATTTCCAACGATGTAACAAATAAATTAAAATAGTTTTGATTTATACCTTTTACTGCACTCTAGTTGTCGTAGAGATTGAAGCAATCAATTGCTAGCCCCTTTTTGAATTATGGTTCTTAGGTATCCAAATGTCTCCCCTCTAAAGTAGTGTACACTTTGAGTAAGGACACGAAATTAGAATTCTATTAACAATTTTGATTTCTTTATTGACCTAATTTATGGAGTGAATGTAATGAACATTAATTATTCTTATTAACTTGTGATAAAAGAATTAATACCTAAACAAAAAGATGGAATTTTTGGTGGAATAAAGATGGAAGAAGAAAATAATTTTCCCCTTAATAATATCACTATGGCTGACAATTTGAAGGCTAAAATTAGCCTCAAATTTTTGGCTCTTATTTTTTAAATAGGGGACTTAAAAATTCCAAGACTTCAACTTTTGGTATTTTTGGTCTCCTTTTAATTGGTTGGAAGATATTTAGTTATCCAAAAATTCTCCAACTCTATTCCTTCTTATCTTCTAAAGATATTTAGAGTCTTCCAAGAATTTCAAACTCTTGAGTTTTCAATATTTTTCAATAACCTTCATGGCCCTCTCCTAATGGACCTATTTGAATTGGACTTGAATTTAAAATAAATCTTACAATTAATCCAATAAAATATTTGTGCTCAAATTTATTTAATTAATTAATTAATTCCATCTAGCCCAACTAATCAAATTACGCCCAAAAAATAATCCAATTATATAATTATGTAAATAATTTATTAATTAAATTAATTTATAAACAATACAATTAATTTGATCCAATCAAATAATTATTTTACGCCAATTGGGCTTTCTAATCTCATTTGGTCTAATTAAATACTATAATTTTGTAATTAATTTAAGTCCTAATTAAATAATATGCATTAATGAATTAGATCCAATTCCTTGGATCAATTCTTGTGTTAGAAATGTTACATCTCAAATTAATTGTGTGTGACCCTTTAGGTTCACAACTAAACTAGGAGTAGGCTTGTAATATTTACAACTTATGAATAATAGTTAATTAGATTAATCAATCCAATTAATTAATTTGCTTGAAATTAACTCCTTAATTTCAAAAAACCTCACAAGTCAAGAGAAACACCTAACAAGTGTATCATGACTATCTAAACTTAGGTGAAATAGTGTGCGGACCTATTTCAATTATGAGTATAATAATGTAAGGTCCTTCCATCAACTAATCTCATAATTGAGTGGAGGGCATTGATAATTAGTTGAAACCCTAATTTCTCAATAACTATGATTCCATTTCAAGTTTCGATGACTCATGACGAATCGTTAGAAAACCCCTATCTAATATTTATCCCGCCTCGACTAAGGACTTCTGAGTCAGGAACTATGAAATTATAAGAGATTCACTTACTCAGCTAGACTAGTGACGGATCTTTTATTGACCACTCATTAACCTCCATACATGTCAATGCAACATCCAACATAACCCATTTGTGGTTATCAGGCAATCAAAAGATACATCAAAATGGAATATGACATGCACAAGGCTACTATAGTGCCTCAAGTCTAAGGACTAATTGTGTACTATCCTAACATTGGAAATTCTTATTTTGACAAACAACATTTCCAATTAAGAATTTATAGTGGGCTTGTTCAATATACTTGTTCTCTAATTAGCATATGCATACATGCACTAGCATCACTATGCCAATGTCCATGGAGTGAGACATCCTCCTTATTCGAGCATGCATCGTATATGTGAGTCATTGGGCTATTCAATGTCCAACCTCTAAAAGCCCTCGACTCAATACTAATTTAAGACCAAAGACATAAAGACATATTCCATGATCACCATCAAATGCATGATCATGCCCTGTAGCTAAGTTTAGTCTAAAGACTTTATCTAATTACTATATGCAATTTAAGATAAAGAAATTTGCCTTTTTTTATTAATATGATATGAAAAAGATTATTTTAACAAATACAAGAGCATAAAAGATTCCCAATCTAATTAGCGCGTCGGGCACTACTCTAACAATCTCCTACTTGCCTTAATGCCAATTGTCGACGTACTTTAGGCCCGTCTTCTCAAGATGTTCATTGATTACCTTCTGTACTAGAGGTTTGGTCAGTGGGTCTACTATATTTTCTCCCGAAGCGACTCTATCCACTACAAAATTGCCTCTACTAATGATCTCTTTGATTAGATGGTATTACCTTATGATGTGCTTGGATTTTTTATGAGATCTTGGCTCTTTTGCTAATACAATAGCTCTGTTGTTATAAAAAAATATTAGTACAGGATCAACAACAGATGGAATCACACCCAACTTTTGGAGGAAGTTCTTTATCCAAATAGCTTTCTTTGTTGCATCACATACATCAATGTATTCAACCTCAGTGGTAGCATCTACGGTCCTCTCTTACTTGGAACTTTTCCAGCTGACCACACCACCATTTAGGGTGAATACATATTTAAACATGGATATTAAGTTGGCCATATCGGACTAAAGATTAGAATTAGTACAACCATCTAATTTTAATTCTCCAAAGTCGTATACAAGAAATGTATCCTTAGTTTTTCTTAAGTACTTCAGGATCATCTTTACAGCCTTCCAGTATTCTTCACCTAGATTGAATGGATATCTACTCGTGACACATAGAGCATATACAACATCAGACCATGTACATAGCATACTATACATTATGCTTCCTACGATAGATGCATAAGGTATGTGGGTCATCCTTTTCCTCTCCTCAGGAGTTTTAGGAGACATAGCCTTTGAGAGAGAAATGCCATAACTCATTGGCAAGAATCCTCATTTAGATTCCTCCATGCTAAATCTCTTAAGCATTATTTCTATGTACGTGGATTGGGATAGTCCAATCATCCTTCTAGACCTATCTTTATAGATCTTTACTCTAAGAATAAAGGATACTTCTCCCAAATCCTTCATGGAGAACTGGTTAGACAATAAAGTCTTAGTTGACAGCAACATCCCTACATCATTCCTAATGAGTAGGATGTCGTCACATATTGCACAATATATGTCACTACAGTCCTACTAACCTTCTTGTGGACACAAAGTTCATTTGAGTTCTTATGGAAATCAAACAATTTGATTACCTTGTCATACCGTATCTTCCAGCTTCGAGAAGCTTGCTTGAGACCATAAATAGATCTCTAGAGTTTGCAAACTTTCTACTCACTCCCTCTAGATATGAAGCCTTCTGGCTGCCACATATAGATCTCTTCCTTAATGTTTCCCTTAAGAAAAGCGGTATTCACATCCATCTGCCATTTTTGTAGTCATAATATACTGATATGGCTAGTAGAATCTAGATAGATTTAAGAATCACTACCGACAATTTTTTTTCTCATAACCAATTCCTTGCTTTTGAGTATAACCTTTTGCGATTAGTCATGCTTTGTAGGTCACTACCTCTCCATTTACTCCAAGCTTATGCTAGCAGACCCATTTACAACTAATGGGAACTATTTCCTATGGTGCATCTACTAAGGTCCACACCTTGTTAGAGTACATGGAGTCCATCTCGAATTACATAGTGCCTTGCTAACTTCCTGAGTCGATGTCAAACATAGTATCTCCATAAGTCCTTGGATCACTATATAAGGGAAGATCCTCCTCGTTGTTTTTTAACAAAATGTTATACCTCTCAGGTGGCTTTGAGATCCTTTGGGATCTCTAGGAGGTTATTTGTCCGAAGGCCCAACCTTAGCTAGTTGATCGATTACTACGTCTATTAGGAGGCTATGTGGTTTTCGAATTTCTTCAAGTTCCATGATTTTGTCATTTCTATCCAATAGAAACTCCTCCTCTAAGAAGGTGACATTCCTCAAAATAAACACCTTAAATTCTTTTGGATACCCTATGAACTTACATAAATTAGATCTCATATCCAGTTTGTCTCCCATTTGCTACTTCACGTAAGCAACACACCTTTTTACCTTAAGGTATTTGTAAAAGGGTGGTTTCCCACACCACATCTCATATGGTGTTTTAGGTATTGACTTTGATGGTACTCTATTTAAAAGATATGCCATTGTTTCTAGAGCATAGCCCTATAATGAAAGATGAAGCCCAGTAAAACTTATCATCGATTGAACCATGTCTAACAGGGTTCGATTCCTATACTTCGCAACTCCATTAAGTTGAGGAGTAGTAGTTGGGGTCCATTGAAAAAGAATCTTATTCTATTTTAGATAATCAAAAAACTCTGTGCTCAAGTATTCACCATCTTGATCTGATCAAAAAGCCTTAGGGCAGTTTGTTTCTCTAGCTCATATCTAAATTTTTTGAACTTTTCAAAAGCTTCATATTTATACCTCATAAGGTAGACATAACCATACCTAGAATAATCATTGGTAAATGTGATGAAGTAGTGATAGTTCCTATGAGCACTAACACTTAGTGGCCTGCATACATCCGAATGGATCAAATTTAATAGATCTTTGGCTCGCTCCACTTATCCAACATTGGTTATCTTTCCCTTGAGACATGACTCACTTGTTGGCATTCCTTGCTCTATTGAAAGATCAAGCAATTGAGCTAACTTAACAAATCTCTTCTCAAAGATATGACATAATCTAGCATTTTATAAGAGTTGGAAACTATGATTATGCAATTTTCAATTATTTCGTTGAACGTGGAAAAAAGAGTTATGGGGAGTAATAGAATATAAACCATTCATCAATATACCAGAGATAATCAAAACTGAATATCTAAAAATAGAACAACTTTCATGTTTTATTGAAAAAGTAAAACCTTCTCCACCTAAAATAGGAATAGAGATAATATTCCTAGCTATCTCAGAAATATAAAGACAATTGTTTAAAACTAAAACTACTCCATTTCATAAACCTATATTGATATTTCCAATGGCTAATGCAACAACCTTTGCTCCATTCCCCACCATAGGATTGTCTCTCCTCTACTTAGCTTCTTGCTTCTTTCCACCACCTACAAATCATTGCAAAGATGAGACCCACAACTTATATCCATTACCTAAGAAGCATCATTAAATGATAAGTTAACTTCAATAAAATACATACTTGAACTCTTCAAGCTCGTAAGGTACTCCTTGTTGTTCCTCTTCCATGTTAGAGTAATTCCGATATGCCAATTAGATTATGCGTCATTTATACTTTCGTATATGTAAAGTCTTTTCCAAATCATATTAATAAAATAGGTAAAGAAAATTATCTTTAATTGTTTCATATAATTAGATAAAGTCCCCAAACAAAACTGAGTTATGGGGCATGGTCACGCATTTAATGGTGATCATAGAATATGCCTATATGGCTTTGGTCTTAAAGTGATTCTAAGTCAAGGACTTTTTGAGATGATATCAAATTGCCTAATAGACTTACGCATATGATGCATGCTCGCATGAGAAAGATGTTTCACTCCATGGACATTGGCGTAGTGATGCTAGTGCATGTATGTGGGTGTTTGTTAGGGAACAAGTAGACTAAATAGGCCTACTAGAATTTTTTAATTGGAAAATTATTTGTCGAAATAAGAAATTCTATGTTACGATAGTACACAATTAGTCCTTTGACATGAGACATCTTGGTAGTCTTAAGAATGTCGTGTTTTTTTTTTGAGGTATCTTCTGATTGCCTAACAATCATAAATAAGATACATCAAGTGTTGCATTGATATGTATGGAGGTTAATGAGTGGTCAACAAAGGATCCGTCACTGGTGTAGTACAGCAAGTGAATCTCCTTTGTGTAGTAGAACAAGTGAATCTCCTATGTTTTCATAGTTCATGAGTGAGAAGTCCTTGGCTAAAGCAAGATAAATGTTAGACGAGGATTTTCTAATGATTCATCATGAGTCATTGAAACATAAAAGGAAATCATAGTTATTGAGCAATTAGGGTTTTGACTATTGATCCAAGCCCTAAACTTAATTAGGAGATTAGTGGATTCTAAGTTTTAGAACATGGAAAATGAAAAGACTTTTTTGGAGTGTAAAAAATATCATAATTTGTGAGCCTATCTACTATCCCCAAACTTACCTTTTGCTCGTCCTCAAGCAAAACTCAAAATCAAGTAATCATAGGCTCATAATTTGATCATGAATTATTAAGTTTGATCAACCAATTCAAATGCCTCATCAATCTTTATTGCACATAAATCCAAAAGTTAGTCACAAAACTAGTCAAACAACACTACAAAATTTGTGCTTCATCAATCTAGTTATGAATTCAAATATATTTGTGTTAATTGTCAACCTCAAGTTTCATGCATGTATTTTAGGTATGAATTTCACAACCAATGACTCATGATCTAAGCAAAGAAGTTATAGGTATTCCATAGACTTGCTTTTCATAAAACTTCTCCACTAATGCAGACACTTGCAAACTTAGATCAAAAGGACTTCAATAAACTTGTAACGTAAGGGCTAGGTATTGGCTTACAAAGAAAGGGTAAGGATAAACAATGTAAGAGAGCATAAATTATTTTTGCATTTCAACATCTTTACTCTCTTTCTTTCTTTTTTATTCCCCACTTCTCTTCCTTTTTTCTTTGGGATTCATATTTTTCATCATGCTTTTTTTGCTTCATACATATATTTTTTCTTTTCTTTTCTTTTTATCTTTTTTTTCTTTTTCTCATTTTTTCCTTTTTTTCCTTCTTTTTTTTATGAATCCCAAGGCTTCATTTCTTGTTCTTTTGATTTCAGAACCCCCAAACTTGTTACTTTTCATCAACATGAGTTGTGATGGTTTTCTTGCATATTTTCTTTGCTTATACCCTTAAATGCATTCATTAACGCCACAGTATGTCTCCATATGACCCCTTGATAAGATTGTGCACAAATATCACACAGTAAGCTCTATTAGGGACAATCATTGGTTTTTTTTGGTTATAAAGGGTAGGTATAGTAAACTTCAAGAAACAAAGTTTAATGGTGGTCATTCATATATAGTGCACATGTCATTTTGTGAAAAAGGCTCAAAAAAGGTAACTAGTGAATGAAAATATGATCATGGTAGGCTTGAAAGGCACAAATGAGTCAAAGATAGCTTCAATCATTTTTGAGTTTGCTGGTAATCTAGGATTTTGCCTCAAAAAGAAATCAAGCAAGTTCTAGAACACCACAAAATGACCAATACAACTCATTGGAAGTAAAATACAACACTAAATACCACACAATTCACAAGATTTCGACACACGTGCTCAATAAAAATTACCATTCATGTTAAAGATCAAATACGCACAAGAATTGCCATGTCATAGTACTAGCAATCTTTCTTTCCTCTAAACTTATACAATATCAATTAGGCATCATCATAGGCAATTGGTAATCAAGATATTCATTCAATCACAAAACATGAACTTAACTAAGTTTGTCAACAAAGCATGCTTGCTCTTGGACTCTCATCACATAACATATGTAATTTTCACACAAAACTTCAACAAAAATAAAAAACACACAAAATACAAATCCCACCCCTAACTTTAAAATGAACATTGTCCTTAATGTTTAAATAAATAAAGCACATAAGATGGGAAAAATTGGAAACTCCCCTTTCCAATAGACGATTCACTTGGAGTCCATGAGAGATCTACACATATCGCTAATGAGACGTCTATCTACAAACAAAAAGGAGACATTAAAGCACGTGGACTATACACAAAATAACAAGAAATGGAGAAAAATAAAGATAACTAAAATACTAAAAGTATTAAAAAAATTAGTAGTTCTTATTTATATTCTTTAGCTTGACTATCGAGCCTCTATTGGGGGTTGGCAGATAATATGAATGTGTAACAATCAACGTCGCCTCTCAAATAGTGTTACACTTTAGCCTGTTGGCTTTGAATGTGTTGTTCATCAGAGCGATCAACTCAACAACTCCAGAAGGGAAGACTTGATTCACTTGAAAGGGCCTAGACCATTTAGACATCAACTTACCCTAAAAGAGTCGCATCCTTGAGTTGCACAACAACACAATATCAACTTTTGCAATGTCCCTCTTGGCAATATGTTTGTTATGCCATCATTTCTTCATTTATTTGTAGAGTTTGGCATTCTCGTATGCTTGGCCCTGGAACCCCTTTATCTCATTCAATTACAACAACCTATTTTGCCTGTAGCTTGTATATCAAAGTTAAAAATTTAGTAGCCTAATATGCACGATGTTCAAGTTTCAACAAGGAGATGACATGATTTACCAAAAACCAACCTTTATGGTGACATCCCAATAGGTGTTTTATATGTTGTCCTTTAAGCCCATAAACATCATCAAGTGGCAATGCCCAATCCTTTCTAGTCAAGCTTATTATTTTTTTCAAAATTTATTTGATTTTCCTATTACACACTTCTACCTGTCCACTCGTTTAGGGGTGATGTAGGTAGCAATTTTATGAGTGAATCCATACTTATACAAGAGTTTCTCAAATTGTTTGTTACAAAAATGAGAGCCACCATCACTAATAATTGCCCTAGGTGTGCAAATAGAGTGAAGATGTGTTTCTTCAAAAAATGGACCACTATCCCAACATCATTAGTGCGAAATGCTTCCGCACAACCTATTTTGACACATAATCCACAATGACAAGTATAAATCTATTGTAGCAAGTGCAAGGAAAAGAACCCATGAAATCAAGTCCCATATTCAAAAAGCTCGCATTCAAGAATATTATTCAAAGGCATTTCATGTTTTCTAGAAATATAATCGGTCCTTTGGCACCTTTCACATAAAGCTAAAACAAGGCATTGATGAAACATACCAAATGCAAATAATACCGCTAGAAGTTCATTTTCAGTTATGGCAAATTTTGTTATGCTTTATTTAAAATACGACTAGCATAGTAAATGGTTTGGAATACCTTATTTTTCCTTTGCCTAAGGACTTGCACCAATAGCCTCATAACTTGCATTACACATAAAGCTCAAATGGTAGTCCAATCTGGTGCTACCATGATGGTGCAGTAATTAGTTTCTCCTTTAAAGTTTGGAATGCCTACAAACAATCATCATCAAAGTTAAAATGTGCATCTTTTACTAAAAGACTTGTGAGAGGTTTAGCAATTTGTGAAAAGTTCTTGATAAATTGTCAAGACAAAAGAAACTTTTCACTCCTTTTACCGATTAGGAGGGGGTAACTTCTCAATCACCTCCACCTTAGCTCTATCCACCTCAATTCCTCTATATGAGATCATGTGACCAGGGATAATACATTTCTTGACCATGAAGTGATATTTCTCCTAATTTAAGACAAGATTGGTTCCCTCACACCTAGCTAATACAAATCAAGATTGGACAACCAAGCGCCAAATGAAGATCTAAAAATGAAATATCATCCATGAAAATTTCAAGAAATTTTCACCCATATCATGAAAGATAGCCATTATGCAACTTTGAAATATGTCGGGTGCATTACACAAACCAAATGGCATTCTCCTAAATGCAAATGTACCATAAGGACAAGTGAACTTAGTTTTCTCTTGATCCTCAAGAGCTATAGAAATTTGGTTATAACCCAAATATCCATCAAGAAAGCAATAAAATTTAAAATCCACAAACCTCTCCAACATTTGATCTATAAAGGAAGGGAAAAGTGGTCTTTTCTAGTAGCATAATTCAATCTCCTATAATCTATACGCACTCTCCACCATATGACCATTCTAGTTTGTATCAATTTATTTTTATTATGAACAACGATCATATCTCTCTTTTTAGGTACACAACGGGACTCACCCATATACTATTGGAGATGCGATAAATAATACCTACATCAAAAATCTTGATAGTTTGGCCTTTACTACCTCTTGCATCATTAGATTTAGTCTCTTTTGTGGTTGTACCATGGGCTTATAACTCTTCTCCTTAAGATTTTGTGTATACAAATTGAAGGGCTAATTTTGAACATGTTTTTACCGTACAATTGATATAATTGTGCCTTATTTTGTGATAAATGTGTATAAGAAGGAAGAATGGAGTGAAGATATGGTGAAAAATGGCCAAAATTGGAGAAAAATAGTCTTGCACCGTGACACTCTCCATTTGGCGCCACAACAGTTGATGAAGGAGACCTCACACTGTGACACCTCTCTTGGGTCGTGCCGTGGTGTGAGGGTTAAAAATTTGGCAGTAAGTAGCCTCTCTCGAAGTATTGTGACACCCCTTATTTGGCACCACGACAACTGATCTCCACATTGCAGCACGAGTGATCTAGTGTTGAAAAATATATGTGCGGGATTTTGAGGGATAAGTGGCAATCTAATCCATGGCATGGAATGTTTCTTGTTATACACCACTATACCCTCACACACCATGTGACACTCTATTAGATACACTATAGATACATGATTAAATCACACCAATAAGAGATATTCACATGCTTACCTATAATTTCTTGAATAATACACTAGATACGTAACATTCAACACATAATTCTATTAGAGTAGTGCCCAACAAGCCAATTGTTCTGGCCATTCTTATACTCTTGTGAATCATTCTTATTTAATATAATATCATTTAAATGATAATCTTTATCTTAAATTCATTATAAGAATTAGATAAAGTCCTTAGATCACACATAGCTATGGGGCATAGTTGCGCATATGATGGTGATCGTGGAATATGCCTCTAAGGCTGCGATTTTAAAACACTCCAAGTTAAGGATCAATGAGATAAGACATCAATGATCCCATTGAAACTTGCACATATGATGCAGGATCGAAAGGAGGATGCCTTGTTCCATAGGTATTAGTGTGGAGACACTAGTGTATGTATGTGGGTCCTTGTTGGGAACAAGTATACTGAACAACCCTACCTGAAAATTCCCAATTGAAAAAATTCTATTGTCGAATGGGAATTTTCTCATTGTGATAGTGAAAAAATTAGTCCTTCGACATGAGGCACTATAGTAATCTTGTGCATGACATGTTGTACTTTGATGTATTTCCAATTGCATGACAATCACAAGGGGTTTATATTGGGTGTAACATCTTCATGTATGGAGATTAATGAGTGGTCAACAAAGGATCCCTTACCTATCTAGATGAATAGGTGAATCTCCTATATGTTCCACTGTACTTGACTCTAAAATCCTTGACCAAAGTTGGATGAAAATTAGACGTGGGGTTTTCTAATTATTCATCATCGAGCCAAGCTACTAGGAATGAAAATATAGTTATTGAACTAATGGGGTTTCGACTCAACATCCATGCCCTAGGCTCAGTCGGGAGATTAGATGATGGAAGGACCATACTTGCATGGTATTCGTAATTGAAATAGGTTCGCACATTCACCTTAGTTTAGGAGTCATGATGTATTGCTAGGTGCTTCCCATGTCTTGTGGGTTCTTGGAATTAATGAGTTAATTCCAAGAGAATTAATTAATTAATTAGAATAATTAATTGTTCAACTAAGTCACAAGAGTTGTAAGCCTACGACTAGCTTAAAGTGAATCTAAGGGGTCACACACAAAACTTGAACAAGTCCATTTCTGGTCTAGAAATTAATCCAAGTATTGGTTTAAATTAATTAATTGATTAATTAATGGGGGTTAAATTAATTCAAGTGTGAAATTAATTCAAATAATTAATTGGATTAATTGATTGGACCTAATTGGATTAGGGAGCCCAATTGAAATATTTAATTAATTGATTGGATCAATTAAAGTATGGCCTAATTGATTAATTAGGTTTAGGCCCATTAGGTGTGGGCTTGTAGGAAGACCATTATAAAATTGGATTGGGAATCCAATTCCTAGAGGAAGTTGAATTGGGAATTCAATTTCTAAGAGGTAATAAGGAAAAAGAAAAGTCCTTATGGGATAAGGAAACTTACTAAAAGAGTTGGAGATAAGAAAGGAAGAAGAGTCCTACATGGAAAGGACTTGTGGTAGCCTTTATTGACAATGTTCTTGGACATTTTTATGGGGATTTTAATTGTAGATTTTTTAAAAGAAAAAGTGTGGAAAACAACCTCTCTCTCTTGAAGAAAAATAGTTTTCTTCATCTCCAAAAAATTCGTCCCTCCTTTCCTTTCAATCTCCAAAAGTTCACCAATCTTTTATCTAGTTTAATTCTTGATTCAATTGTTGAATTAAGAATTAAATTAAACACCTAAAACACTAATTGTTAGTGTGTTCTTGTTCCAGAAAAAATCGTTATGGGATAGAATTATCGAATTAAATCAGATTTTAATCAAAGGGGTTCTAAATTGAAGAACATGGAGATAATTTCATGCACGGATAACGATTTGAATCGTTTCAATCCCTACATCAGCCGGAGTGCAAATCAAGGTAAGAGTTTTTGAAACTTTCTTACTATAATTATTAGACAATGCACAACTGAGTAATCGCGAAAGGGTTCCAAGATTCATTTTAATTACATGTGATGTAATGTATATTTATATTTTTGAAAATTTTTTAAATTTCGCTGCATATATATTTTCCGGGATCATGCGGACCTAACAAATTCATCATACACACATATTCTACACGTAAATTCTCACACTTTTCCTTTCCATCCAAAACACCCATTCTTCCATATTTCTCCACATACTACACTAAAAATACGAAAACCCATAATTAAGGAATTGAGGATTCAAGACAAAGGGAAGAAGAAGCTACTTTGGGTAAGGAGAATCTAAAGCTAGAAGTGAAGACTCTCCAAATGGTTGGTAACTTTTACTTTAGTTTTCTTTTGATTTTGTTTAGTTCTAAGAATATTGTAAAGGCATGATGTTGATAAACATTTGTTGTTTGCTCTATTTCATTATGAACTAAACTCAATTTGCCTAGGCTTGGAAAGCCATTTCTATAAAGTTGTGAATTGTTAACTTGTATGTGATGTGCATGATTATTGATTTGTGATGAGCATGCACTATATGTTTAATGCTTCTTAGAATTTGACTAATTTTGAGATGATCCTTGTTGTTGTGATTGAGATCGAGAGGTAGTATCACAACAAGTGCTCGTGTAGTGTATGCCATGGGTTAGGTCACTATAGGAATTTAGGAGTTAGCATACAACAGTAGTCATAGACTTGATCGTTGAAAGCTAGAGGAAATTACAAAGCCTAATGCATTATTGGATAACTTAACTTGTATAGGAATATACCGATTGCTTTCTAGTAATATGTGTGGTACATCTTAAAAAAGAGTATCACATAAAATTGGAGTTCTTGCTATCACACAATTCAATGTTAATACTATTCACTAACTTGTAAGAATCCACAATGCAATAGAACGACAATCCAGCCTTGATATTTCTCCACCTAAGTCTAAATCCCCTATTTTTCTTGATTGTTTTTGTTGCTTGTTAATTTCTAATTTTAAGTTTTCAAATCAATCAACCAAATTTTTGATAGGTTAAATATAGTTAGATTATCTATACTTCAGTAGTTGCTCACATACTCTCTAGGGACACGATCTACGCGTACTCATATTCTTTATTACTTTTTGGCCCATACACTTGCGTAATTTGATTGCATTTAAGTGCAAGTCACGCCGATCTTCCAAAGATACTATGGGATAGTATCTAATCAAATGAGATAATTCCTAGAATATGAATATCTTGTTCTCTTATCCTTCCATCTTCTTCCAACAACTCTAGTGAGCCTTTCATAATGGACCACTTTGGATTGGACTTGCACTTTTAACTATATCTAATAATTATTTCAATTAATTAATTATGCCAAACTTCATTTAATTGATCTAAATCAATTAATTTAATTCCATCAGGCCTACCTGATCATGTTACCAAATAAATAATCTAATTATTATTTGAGTAAATTAATTTATAGCTAAATCAATTAAATGATCTAATCAATTAATTGTTTCACTCTAATAAGGCTCCCTAATCTTATTAGGTCTAATTAAAAATTTAATTATTTAATATAATAAGTAATTCAACTCCTTGAATTAAATTAAGCCTAAAATTAGTTAACTCTATTAATATTTAGATCCAACTCCTTGGATCAATTTCCAGATTAGAAACACTCTATCTCAAATTGTGCAAAACTTAGGTAGTAGCGGGCTCAATATTTGCAACTTATGAATAACAATTATTTGGATTAATTAATTTAATTAATTAATTCCCTTAGAATTAACTATTTAATTCCAAGAACCTCATAAGTTTTGGAAAACACCAAGTAAGAGTATTATGACTACCTACTCATAGGTGAAATAGCAAGCTAACCTATTTCAGTTACGAGTACATACATATAAGGTCCTTCAATAACTAATCTCCGAATTGAGTTTAGGGTATGGATTATAAATTAAAACCTTAAATGACTCAATGACTATGATTTCATTTCAAGTTTTACTGATTCATGATGAATAGTTAGAAAATCCCGTGTAACATTCATCCTACCTTAGCCAAGGACTTCTAAGTCATGAACTATGAAAATATAGGAGATTCACTTGTTCTACTAAATAAGTGATGGATACTTTATCGGCCACTCATTAACCTCCATACATGCCAATGCAACATTCAACGTATCCCTTTTATGATTGTTAGACAATTAGAAGACACATCAAGATGGAACAGATGTGCACAATACTACCATGGTGATTCAAGTTTAAGGACTAGTTGTGTACTATCATAGGATGAAAATTCTTTCTTCAACAGACAATGTCTCCAACTAAGAATTTTCAGTGGGCTTGTTCAATACACTTGTTATTTAATAAGCACCCACATAGATGCACTAGTGTCACTATGTTGATACCAGACATCCTTCTCATGCGAGCGTGCATCATATGTGTGGGTCTTATTAGACTATTTGATGTCTCATCTGAAAAAGCTCTCGACCCAAAAATAATTAAGACCAAAGACATAGAGGTATATTTCATGATCGCTGTCATATATGCAGCCATGCCTCGTAGCTAAATTTGGTCTAGGGACTTTATCTAATTTGCATATGTAATTGATGATAAATGGAAGACCTATTTAATTAATATAATTTGACAAAGATTATTTTATAAATACAAGAGTACAAAATATACTCAATCTAATTGGCACACTGGGCACTACTCTAACATAATTAATTAATTTAATTAATTAATTGACTTAATTGGACTAGGTAGCCCAACATGGAACAAATAATTATTTCTTTATATTAATTAATTATTTTCATCCTTTAAGTTTTTGAGATGTTAATTTAATTGATTGAAACAATTAAGTTAGACCTAATTGGGTTAAGGTCCGTTGGGTGTGGGCTTATAGAAAGCTTACTAGGAGCTAATGTCTAATAGAATTAGGGTTTAAGTCTTCTACTTGCTTTAGAAGACTTACCATATTTGTGTTCAAGGTTGGATAAGGAGATAATTCTATGCAATGGAATTGTAGAAGTACTATAAATACCATTTCTAAGAAGGCCGATTTTTACACTTTTTTTCTTGGTCGATTTTTATAGAGACAAAAATCCTCTCCCTTTATCTTCTTTTTCGTTAGTCCAAAAGCCACCAAACCCTAGTTCTACTTTTTCACTTTTGATTAAATTTTAAGTTGAATTAAGAATTAATCAAAAACATCCATTGAATCATTGAATCAATATCCTACTAGCATAAGAACGATTTTGAGTGAGGATTTGAGGTGTGGATACACTTAGAGAAAAACATTTGGGGTTCTAGGTGAATTAATCTAACTTTTGGGGTTTGTAATTTTTTGCTATGAATTGTTTGTGGAAAGATAACAACTTGAGTCATTTTTTGTTCATCGTTATCAACCAGAAGCTCCACGTATAAATTTCAAACTAATTACTTGATGTTGTCTATATTTGGATATAAAAAATGCATAACTGAGTAATTACATTGAATCGGGGATACGCATTATAAGCATGTAATTGTTCAAGATTTAATTTATGCAATGTAAAGTATTTCGTGATTTTGGAAACCCACCAAATAATTCCATCACATGGAATTAAGGGGTGATATAAATAGCACCTCTAAAGACCAACCACGATATTTGGTTGATTTTGAAGTGTTAAATCCTCTCCTAAATCATCCCCTTCCTTTTCCCAAATCGTTAAACTATGATTCATTTATACTCTCTTGAATTGATTCTTTCTTCAAAAGTTGAATTAAGAATTAATCAAGAACATCTAACACAAGTGTTTGTGCTTGTTCCTAAAACTTTCATACATTTCCATAGGTTAGAACGATCAAATTCTATACTACTAGCTGATAAGCTCAGCACTTTATATTATTTTATACCCTTACTGTCACAAGTTTGAAGTATTTTATCTATACTAAACTTAATTTTGGATAAATACTTTAAAGGAGCGAATTTGGGAGAAAATGGTGCATTGGGTCATGTAGGCATCATCAAAGGAAGAAAATTAAAGCAAGAAAAAGGAATAAAAGCCAACCAAATTTACAAAGACAAAGTGGCGCCGCATACCTATATTTGGACCCACAACCCCAATTGAAGAGAAGAACCAAGAGTTTGGCATCACGGTGACAACTGAAGACCTGGAGGAAAGAAATTATTGTGCCGTAGTGCTAGAAACCTGAGTTATGATATTTTGATAGATTAACTGATTGAATTTCAGTTGCAATGGTGCTACAGCCCCAAAATTTAGCACTGCAACATCCATCAATGAAATCTGCTACGATTTGGCGGTTGAAATAAAAAAAATATAAGAGGAACAAATAGAAGACTTCTTGTGGATGTTTTTGGAGAGTTTTGAACATTAGAAATAAGAAAAGAAGAGTCCCAATGTGAGAAAAGTGTTCTAAAGAGAAGGAGAGTAGAGAAAGACGAAGAAACATAGAAGAGAAGGAAGAAAACAAATTCTAACTTGCATGCACTTTCTAGACTAGAATGGTTTTTTATTTTTATCTTGGTTTTCCTTTCATTGTTGATTTGTTCAATGAAAATATTGAACAAGCATTGGAATTTCTATTTTATTCAGTTTAATGTGTTTCTTTATGAACTAATATTCTTAAGTTAAGGCTACAATTAGTCGATTCATGGAATTGTTGTATTCTTAATTGTTTGTGGTAAAAGTGATCTAATATCATGATGAGTGTGTATTATGATCTTAATGCTATTAGAAGCATGACCAACTTTTATTAAATCTATTTCTTGTAATTGAGGCCAAGAGGTAGTTTCGCATGAATGATCTGGTAATACATGCCAAGGATTAATTGAATATAGACATATATAAATCGGTACAGGGAATAGTAATAAGCATAACTCTTTTATGTTGAAAGCTAGTGGATTTCATTGATCGTTAATGCACTCTTTTGTAGTTAAATCTATATAGAGATATAGTAGATTATCAAAATAATAGTAGAATCAATATACCTTGAGAAAAAATATTGATTAACATTGGAAATTCTATTATCACGTAAAGAAATAACTTTTTTAACCTTAATAAGTAGAATGCTACATTGAAATGAATCGGTGAACGTGAAGCCTTAATTAACCTCTACCTTCACGTCTTCATTAATGAATAATTTACAACTCTTTAGTAATTGATAGTTTAATTTTTCTTTGCTCATACACCAACTTTGTTCTATTGTCTAAACAAAGTTTAGGAGTTCAAGTTTTAGTACTTGTTTACATAACCCCTAGGGTATGATAACTCTGAACATTTACACTTTATTACTTGAAACTAGTGCACCTGCTAGTAAGTTGGTTGTCACCACGTTAGCTTTTTGGCACCATTGTTGGGGATTTGTTTTTGGACAATATTGATATTTGTTCTTTCTAGATTTACTTTAGCATTCCATAATTTTATTTTTATTTGGTTTTATGTTGTCCTTGTTTTTCCATTTTTTTGTTGTTTTCTTATTTTGCACTTGTGCACACCTAGTGCATGACATGCACCAGTGATGAAGAACTTATACCATTTGATCCTAAAATTGAGAGAACTCATACCACTTCAAGCGTTAGGAGGCCAACTATACAAGCGAACAACTTTGAAATTAAGTTGGTCATCATTCAGATGATTTAGACCACAATTCAACATGGTAAACTACCCAATCATGATTCGAATTCCCATGATGCTTTTTTTTAAATTTGTGATACTTTTAAGCATAACGACGTGATGGATGATGCCATTAGACTAAGACTTTTTCCTTTCTCCATAAGTGATAAAGTAAATTGTTGGTTGAACTCTCTACCTGCAGGGTCTATTACCACTTGGGATGCTATGACACAATATGTTTTAGTCAAATACTTTTCACCCTCTATGACTGCTAAAATGTATAATGACATTTCTACTTTTGTATAGTTTGATATGAAGTCGCTATATAAGGTGTGGGGGAGATTCAAGGATTTACTTAGGAAGAGTCTATATCATGGTTTACTCACTTGGAAAGCACAAACTTTCTATAATGGTTTGTTTCCCTTTAATCATTCCATGATTGATGCAGTTGCAGGAGGAACCATCATGAGAAAGACACTAGAGGAGACATATGAATTATTTGAAGAGATGGCCTATAATAGTTATCAATAATAGTAAGATAGGATAGCAATTAAGAGAACTGTAGGGGTTCACAATATAGACACATTCACTACCCTATCAGCTCAAATTGAAGCACTCAACAAGAAGACTTACAACATGAGTACATTAGCCATGCGTGTGCAAAGTATAAATTGTGAATTTTATGAGGAGGGCACCTAAGCATGGAATTTTAGGTAGAAAATCATCTTTCTCAATCATATGAGCATGCTAATTTGATTGGAAATTTTCACAGGTAGCAGAACAATCCCTACTCCAATACTTATAATCATAAATGGTAAAACTGCCCAAATTTCTCATGGAATAATCAACACATAGTGAAGCCACCACCTCCAGAGTTCCCATTTCAAGAGAAGAAGACTAGTTTGGAGGAGCTGATGATGAATTCCATATCATGTTGGGTTCGCTATAATCATAGGGGCATACGTAGCGGAAAATTAAATTTTTATTAAACATAAATATTTATATCTCCTTGATTCGAAAATAATTCTAATGATCGTGTTTATTCAAGTGAAAATATAAATAAATATTAAATTCAGATTATATCTTTCTCATACTTCGATTGTTGTAATGAATAAAGCAATCAATTGCTTATCCTAAGCTTTCAGAACTCATAGGGATCTAAGCATATTCCCTCTATCAGGTCCACAATATGAAATAACAACACCAATTAAAATGATTCGCTAGTATCCTTTTAATTATTTACTGATCTAGATCTGGAGTAAATTTTTATCTTTTAATCCAATTGATAGATCAAGAACAAACTTTCAAGAATAATAAAGATTGATTCTTTAAGTTCTTAAAACTTGAATATAAAGAGAATATCAAGAAACTAGTTTTCTTCTAAAGAACAAAAAATTCAAGATTTCAAGAAAACACTTTATTTTCTTTTCTTTTCTTTTCTTGGAGAAAAAAATAGAAGACTTAAAAAAATAATTTTTGCTTAATTTTTGCTGAATTCTACTTGTAATTTTCGGCCATCCCTATTTATAGGGGCTGAAATTTTGCTCCTACTCCAACTCTTGAAAAGTTTGTTAATTTTGAATTATTTCAAAATTTTATCTTAGAAAGATTCCATATCTTCCAACAACTCTTCTATTTTTCTCTTTCCTATGTATGTGAATTTATTTGAAACTACAATAATCATCAAAATTGTCTGCATACATTCTTGATATTAATTTTAACTCTTCAAATAATATCAGGATATATATATATATATCAAATATATATACTTAAATTATATTTATATATAAAATAAATTACAGTGGCCGATTTTATCCCATAAAAATGGTCACTTTATTTATTTATCTATAAATATGTTAATTAAATAAATTATATTTATTTAATTTATTCTCTTCATATTTTAGTGGGCTTCTTAAGTGATCTATATTAATTTTTGGATTTGGACTCAAAAATCCACAAATCAATCCAATTAATTAATTTAATTTACTCCAATTAGGCTTTCTAATCAAATTAGGTTCAATTAAATAATCCAATTACTTAATTGAATAATTTAATTTAATTATTATATTAAATATAACCCTTAATTAATTAATCAATCAATATTTACTAATTAATTCTCAACCATTGGATAAATCCCAAGATTAAAAATATTACTTTTTATAAAAATGTGTGACCCTCTTAGGTTCACAACTAAACTAGTAGTGGGCTTGCAACATTTGCAACTTATGAATAACAATTATTCTAATTAATTAATCTGCTTTGAAATTAACTCCATAATTCCTAAAACCTCACTATCTATGAAAATACCTACCAAGTAATTATAGCAATCTAGTCTTTGGTGAAGTAGCAAGTAAACCTATTTCATTTGCGAGTACCATTCATGTATGGTCCTTTCGATAGCTAAACTCCTGATTGAATCTAGGTCATGGATTATAAGTCAAAACCCTAAATGATTCAATAATTGTGATCCCATTTCAAGTTCTAATGATTCCTACTGAATCATGATTTATCCTGCCTTGACTAAGGTCTTTGAATCATGAACTATGAAAACATAAGAGATTTTCTTATTTAAAAAGACAAGTGCTGAATTCTATATTGGCTACTAACAAACCTCCTTGGACACCAATGCAACACCCAGCATATCCCTTTTGTGATTGTCAAGCAATCAGAAGATATATCAAAGTGTTGCAGGATGTACACAAGGCTACCATCATGCCTCAAGTCCGAGGACTAGCCATGTACTATTGCAACACAAAAATTCTTATTTTGATAAGCAAAGCCTCCATCTAAGAATTTATTGTGGGCCATGTTCGATTTACTTATTCCCTAACAAGCACCCACATTTACTTATTCTCTAACAAGCACCCACATATATATACTTACGCCTCTACGCTAATGACAATGAAATGCAACATCCTCATCTCACGAGCATTTATCATATATGCGAGTCTTATTGAACTATTTGATGTCTTATCTCAAAAAGCTCTCGCTTTAAAACTTATTTAAGACTAAAGCCTTAGAGACATGTTGCATGATCGCCATCACATGCACGACCATGCCACGTAGTTAAATTTAGTCTAAGGACTTTATCTAATGTGCAAAAATAAAAGATGCATGACATACGATAAACAAAATGCCTTTTTATTAATATGATTCCCAATAAGATTGTCTTTATAAAAGTAAAAAAAGTATAATACACCCAATCCAATTGGGGCATTGGGCATCCTTCTCTAATTATCTCCCACTTGCCCTAACTTCAATTACCCATATATCTAAGTGTTAGAGTAGGATGCCCAACACCCCAATTAGATTGGGTGTATTATACTCTTTTACTTTTGTAAAGATAATCTTATTGGAAATCATATTAATAAAAAGACATTTACTTTATCTTATGTCTTGTATTTTTTATTTCTGCACATTAGATAAAGTCCTTAGACCAAATTTAGCTACGGGGCATGGTCGCGCATATGATGGCGATCATAGAACATGCCTCTAAGGCTTTGGTCTTAAATAAGTTTCGAGTCGAGAGTTTTTGGAGATGGGACATCAAATAGCTCAGTAAGACTCGTACATATAATGCATGCTCGTGAAACGAAGATGTCACATTCCATTGGCATTAGCGTAGAGACGTAAGTGCATATATGTGGGTGCTTGTTAAGGAACAAGTACACCGAATATGGCACGCAAGAAATTCTTAGTTGGAGGCTTTGCCTGTCAAAATAAGAATTTCTGTGTTGCGATAGTACACGACTAGTCCTCAGACTTGAGGCACGATGGTAGCCTTGTGTGCATCCTGCAGCACTTTGATATATCTTCTGATTGCTTGACAATCACAAAGGAGGTATGTTGGGTGTTGCACTGGTGTGCATGAAGGTTTATCAGTGGCCAACATAGAATTCGACACTTGTCTTTTTAAACAAGGGAATCTCCTGTGTTTTCATAGTTCGTGATTCAAAGACCTTGGCCAAGGCAAAATGAATTGTGATTCATCAAGAATCATTGGAACTTGAAATGGGATCACAGCAATTGAATCATTTAAGGTTTTGACTTATAATTCATGCCTTAGATTCAATTAGGAGATTAGCTGTCGAAAGGACTATACGTGTATGATACTCGCAACTGAAATAGGTTTACTCGCTATTTCACCTAAAACTAGTTTGTCATGATTACTTGGTAGGTATTTTCATGGATAGTGAGGTTCTTGGAATTAAAGAGTTGATTCCAAGCGGATTAATTAATTGGATTAATTAATTAGAATAATTGTTATTCATAAGTTGCAGATGTTGGAAACCCACTACTAGCTTAGTAGTGAACCTAAGAGGGTCACACATCTTTATGGAAAGTAATATTTTAATTTTAGATTTTATCCAATGGTTGGAAATTAATTAATTAATACTGATCAATTAATTAATTAAGGGTTCTATTTAATTTAATAGTTAAATTAAATTATTCAATTACGTAATTTAATTATTTAATTGGACCTAATTTGATTAGGAAGCCCAATTGGAATAAATTAGATTAATCAATTGGAATTGAATCAATTGAATTGATTTGGGGATTTTTGAGTCCAAGCTCAAAATAAATGTGGATCACTTAAGAAGCCTACTAAAGTATGAAGAGAATAAATTAAATAAATATAATTTATTTAATTAACATATTTATAGATAAATAAATATAATGACCAATTTTATAGGATAAAATAGGCCACTAAGATTTAATTTATGTATAAATATAATTATAGTATATATATATGATATATATCTATTTTGATATTATTTGAAGAGTTCAAATTAATATCAACAATGTATGTAGACAATTTTGATGATTAATGTAGTCTCAAATTAGTCCACATACAATAGAAGAGTGAAAAAAGAAGACTTCTTGAAAGATTTGGAATTCTTGCAAGATAAGGTTTTGAAATAGTTCAAAATAGAAAAACTTTCCAAAAGTTGGAAAATGATTAAAATTTTCAGCCCTATATATATGAGGGATGAAAATTACATAATTCAATTTTAAAAATTTGAGCAAAAATATTTTGTTTAAAGTCTTCTATTTTTACTCTTCAAGAAAAGAAAAGAAAAAAAAAAAGAAAATCAGTTGTTATTTTCTTCATATTATTGTTTCAAGAACTTAAACAATCAATCTTTATTGTTCTTGAAAACATACTTCGGTTCTAGATTAGTACATAATTAAAAGGATACTAGCGAATCCTTTTGATTGGTGTTGCTTTCCGTATCGTGGACCTGATAGAGGGGAGACACTTGGATCCCTGCGAGTTCTGATAGTCCAAGATAAGCAATTGATTACTTCATTCCCTACAACAACCAGAGTGCACAAAAGGTATAATCTAATTTTATATTTATTTATATATTCACTTGAATAAGCGCGATCGTTAAAATCGCTTTCAAATTAAAGGGGTTAAATTTATGTTTGATAAAAAAATTTAATTTTCCACTGCGTATACCCCTGCGATTATAGCGAACCCAACACTAAGGCCCATCTTCTCAAAATGTCCATCGAATATCTTCTGTGCTAAGGGCTTAGTAAGTGGGTCTACTACATTTTCTACTGAGGTAACTCGATCCACAATGACGTCATCTCTACCAATGATCTCTTCGATCAAGTGATGTCGTCTCATTATGTGCTTAGATCTTTGATGAGATCTTGCTCTTTTGCTTGTATAATGGCTCAATTATTATCACATTAAATCATAACTAGATCAACAATGGATGGAACTACACCCAACCCTTGGTGAAGTTTCTTATCCATACAACTTCTTTTGTTGCATCTGATGCAACAATATATTCAGCTTCGATGGTAGAGTCTGCAATCATCTCTTGCTTGGAAGTCTTCCAACTGACGGCACCACTATTCAGGATAAATATATATCCAGGCATAGACTTTGAGTCATCTATATCCGACTAAAAACTAGAGTCTATATATCCCTCCAGTTTTAGTTCTCTATTATCGTATATCAGAAAGATATCCTTAGTCATCTCAAGTACTTGAGGATCATCTTAATGGTGTTCCAGTGTTCTTCCCCTGGATTAGGCTGATATCTGCTTGTGATACTCAGAGCATGTGCTATATCAGACCTTATACATAATATTGCATATATTATGCTCCCTATAGTGGAAGCTATAGGGAGCATAATGTATGCGAACTATCCTTTCTCTCTCTTGAGGTATCTTAGGAGACATAACCTTAGAGAGTAAAACCCCATGACTCATAGGTAGGAATCCTCTCTTGGATTCCTCCATGCTGAACCTTTTTAGCACTTTATCTATATACATGGATTGGGATAGTTCGATCATCCTTCTTGATCTATCTTTATAGATCTTTATTCCTAGGATAAAAAATGGATCTCCCAAGTCCTTCATGGAAAATTAATTAGATAACTAAGTCCTCGTTGATTGCAACATCCCTACATTATTCTTAATGAGTAGGATGTCATCAACGTAGAGCACAACAAACATAATTGTACTCCCACTAACCTTATTGTAAACACATAGTTCATCTGAGTTCTTATGAAAATCAAACATTTTGTTCGTTTCATCAAATCGGATGTTCCAACTCCTCAAAGCTTGTTTGAGTCCATAAATGGATCTCTGGAGCTTGCAAACCTTTTGTTCACTCCCATTGGATATGAAGCCTTCTGGCTACTTCATATAGATCTCTTCCTTAATGTTTCCATTAAGAAAAGCGGTATTCACATACATTTACCATATCTCATAGTCATAATATGCAGATATGGTCAGTAGTATGTGAATGGATTTAAGTATTGCTACTAGCAAAAAAGTTTCCTCATAATCAATTCCTTGCTTTTGAGTATAACCTTTTACTACCAGTCATGCCTTATAGGTCTATCTACTCCAAGCTTCCGCTTGTAGACCCATTTGCAGCCAATAGGAATAATTCCCTGTGGTAGGTCCTCCAAGGTCCATACCTTGTTGGAGTACATGTAGTCCATCTCGGCCTGCATAGGTTCTTGCCACTTCTCCGAATTGATGTCAAAAATTGCCTCTCCATAGCTTCTTAGATCGTTATCTAATGGGGAGTCCCTCTTCTTTATTCTCTAACAACAAGTTGTACCTCTTAGGTACACTTGAGACCTTTTAGGATCTTTAAAAAGGTTGTGCCTCAGAGGGCCCAGTATTAGCTAGTGTGTTATCTACTGCGATAATTGGGGCGTTTTGTGGTCTTAAATTTCTTCAAGTTCCACGACTTTGCCACTTCTCTCTAAAAGAAATTCTTCTTCAAGGAATGTGGCATTCTTCGAAACAAACACTCTTTGTTCCAAGGTATTATAGAAATAGTATCCAATAAACTCCTTTGGATACCCTACAAACTTGCATAAGCTGGATCTCATATCCAACTTATCTCCCGCTTGCTACTTCACATAAGCAGCACACCCCCATGCCTTAATGTATTTGTAGGAAGGTGTCTTTCCACACCACATCTCATATAGTATTTTAGGAACGACTTTAGATAGCACCCTATTTAATAGGTATGCCACTGTTTCCAAGACATAGCCCTAGAATGAAAAAGGCAATGTAGTGAAGCTCATCATAGATCAAACCAAATCCAATAATGTTCGATTCCTGTGTTTCGTAATTCCGTTGAGTTGTGGAGTAGCAGGAGGAGTCCATTATGAGAAAATCCCATTCTCTTTTAGATAATCCAAAAACTTTGTGCTTGTATTCACCCCCTTGATTAGATCGAAGAGTCTTTATACTTAAGCCAGTTTGTTTTTCTACTTTGGTTCTAAGTTCTTTGAACTTTTCAAATACTTCAGACTTGTACCTTAAAAGGTACACATAACTAAACCTAGAAAAGTCATTGGTAAAGGTTAAGAAGTAGTTATAGTTTCCGTGGGCACTAACACTTAGTTGCCCACATACATCAGTATGTATCAAATCCAATTGATGCTTGGCTCTTTCCACTTGTCCAACAAATGGAGATTTGGTCATCTTTCCTTTGAGGCAGGATTCACATATTGGTAATTCTTGCTCGTTCTTTAGATTAAGCAGTTGTGCTAATTTGTTAATTCTTTTCTAAAAAATATGCCCTAATCTTGCGTGCCATAGGCTCATGGAACTATGATTATCTAATTTTCTTTTATTTTGTTGCATTGTAAATATGGTGTTATTGAGAGTAACAATATATAAATAATTCATCAAAGAACCTAAATAGATAAAATCAGAATGTTTGAAAATAGAACAATTTCCATTATCAATGGTAAATTTAAAACCTTCTCTATCAAAAACTGAAATAGAGATAATGTTCTTAATAATATCCAGAACAAAAAGATAATTGTTTAAAACTATTATATAACCATGATCTAAAGCTAGATTAATGGTTCCTATAGTTAATGCAACAACTCTTGCTCCATTCCCCATCCTAAGGACTGTCTCTCCTCCATCCAGCTTCCTACTTCTTGTCATCATCATATATGAGTCACAACCGGTATCTAATACCCAAGAAGTATTGTTAATAGGCAAGTTAACTTCAATAAAATATATACTTGAACTCTTCAGGCTTGCAAGATACTCCTTGCAATTCCTCTTCCAGTGCCCTAGTTTGCCGCAGTAATGGCACTTGTCATTGGCTTGAGAAGAAACCTTCTTTACACCGTCCTTAGCCTTCAGCTTGTTGGGTTTAGAGGAACCCTTTCCTTTCTTTTTTCCTTCCTTGGGCTTTTTAGCCTTTGACCCAGAAGAAGATCCAACAAGTAGAACCGACTTGTCCCTTTTCATGCTGGATTCAGCCTTCCTTAACATGTTCACAAGCAAGACTAGTCTCCATGTTGTGCATGTTAAAATTGACAACAAAAGTGTCAAATGATGGAGGCAGAGATTGCAGTAAAGGTCCATATAGAATTCATTCTCCATAATGACTCCAAGGAGCCTTTCAATGAGGGCTATCATCTTCAATCCATGGTCATGGACTGAAGAGCCCTCAGTCATACGATATCTGAAAAGCTCTTTTGAGATCTGATCTCTCATCTGCTGAGTTCTTTCTCCATACAACTCTTATAGGTAAATGAGGATCCCATAAGTAGTGTCTTGATCCTCGTTCTACCTCTGTAACTCATTTAACATCGACGTCAGCATGTAGCGTTGAGCCTGCAGATTGTCATCAATATGACGTTAGTAATCTACATAAGCCTCTGAAGCGATATATTCTGGTGGAATCGAAGGAGGCACGGTATCGAGGACATATGCCCTTGTCTCCGACTTAAGAACTATTTTCAGGTTTCTTAGCCAATCGACAAAGTTAGGTCTAGTTAATTTATTTTGTTCAAGGATTGTTGCAAGTAGATTATTTGCCATTTTTGTAGAATAATCTACAAAACATGCATGAAGCAGAAAATGAGTAAACTATGGGGAAAACATATTCATTTAATATAAGGTCTTTAATACTAAATGTCTCCCACTATTTTTTTCAAAACCCATCACCCCTAATGGAATTTTGGGAAATCAAATTTCCTAGTGAGCTTGAGGTCCAACGAACATCTTTCACACCCCAATTTTATGAGCCCATAAAATATTTCTATCAGTAGTCAACTCTTTGACGATTGTATCGCTATACAACCCTCAAGTGTGTTTTGCCTCACCTCTTCTCATATACCCCAATTTTATGAGCTCATATGGTACTAAGTATCAAACAATACCCATCAAACATTCATATAGATAGAGCATCAAGATGTCCCATGACTCATGGCCAACAAAATGATGATTCCATCTCACGAGCATCTTAATGCTTGGTAGAGATTGCAGCTTTGCAGCACAAGACATATCTTTCCACCCCACGACTCATGGCTAGTGATCAAGTGTGGTAGCGGTCGTCATGTCTCTACCTTTGATGCTAGGCATGGAATGATAGGTCCTACCTAACTTGTCCATTTTTATTTGAAATCGAATTTTCTAAAAATTATTTTACTTAATTTTGGAACCTGAGGGTAATAAAATGTACTTAATGACAGTCTAAGGGTAATAAAATGGAATAGAACTTATTCTATTACATAATTGTATCCCTTACAAACATGGGTCTCCTTTGGAACCTCCTTCTTGATTCTCCTTCATCTTCTAAAGAAAAAAAAAATCTCACCATCTATTCTACTCTCTTTGCAGAAAATTATATAACTTACATAGATGGAATAAGACGCTCGCATGCCCCATTTTAAAATCCAAAAACATTAAACAAAACTAATCACATTAGTCCAACGACTCATGATCATCCCATACATACTCATAATTAATATCACATGCAATTGTCAAAACATATAAATTTACCAAGTTGTTAAACGCAATTTTTAACTTGGGCTAAATTTTAATTGCTTGAAAAATAAATTTTCTTTGAAAAAAAATTAAAATAATTCAAATTAAAAATTACAAAAATTTGCAAAATCAAATTTTACATACTTTACATGAATTCAAACAATTTAAAAACATGAATACATAAATCCGAAATTCACTAAATAAGCGAAATTGTGGCTCTGATACCACTGTTGGGTTTACTATAATCGCAGGGGCATATGCAACAAAAAATTAAATTTTTTATCAAACATAAATATTTATATCCCCTCGATTCAAAAGCGATTCTAACGATCGTATTTATTCAAGTAAAAATATAAACAAATATTAAATTCAGATTATACCTTTCTCACACTCTAATTATTGTAGGGAATGAAGCAATCAATTTCTTATCCTGGACTTTCAGAACTCACAGTGATCCAAGTGTATCCACAATATGAAACAACAACACCAATTAAAAGGATTCGCTAGTATCCTTTTTATTATTAACTAATCTAAATCCGGAGTAAATTTTTGTCTTTTGATCTAATTGATAGATCAAGAACAAACTTTCAAGAATAATAAAGATTGATTCTTTAAGTTCTTGAAATTTGAATATAAAGAGAATATCAAAAAACTAGTTTTCTTCTAAAGAACAAGAAATTCAAGATTTCAAGAAAATAATTTTTCT
Source organism: Paulownia fortunei (assembly GCA_019321725.1). Taxonomy (NCBI): domain Eukaryota; kingdom Viridiplantae; phylum Streptophyta; class Magnoliopsida; order Lamiales; family Paulowniaceae; genus Paulownia; species Paulownia fortunei. The sequence goes on along the minus strand of CM033109.1, from coordinate 12,491,579 downwards.
TTTCTTTTCTTTTCTTTTCTTGGAGAGAAAAATAGAAGACTTAACAAAATAATTTTTGCTTAATTTTTGCTGAATTCTACTTGTACTTTTCGGCCATCCCTATTTATAGGGGCTGAAATTTTGCTCATACTCCAACTCTTGGAAAGTTTATCAATTTTGAACTATTTTAAAATTTTATCATGGAAAGATTCCAAATCTTCCAACAACTCTTCTATTTTTCTCTTTCCTATGTATGCGGACTTATTTGAAACTACATTAATCATCAAAATTGTCTACATACATTCTTGATATTAATTTGAACTTTTCAAATAATATCAAAATAAATATATATCAAATATATATAGTTAAATTATATTTATATATAAAATAAATTTTAGTGGCCGATTTTATCCCATAAAATCGGTCACTTTATTTATTTATCTATAAATATGTTAATTAAATAATTCATATTTATTTAATTTATTCTCTTCATATTTTAGTGGGCTTTTTAAGTGATCTACATTATTTTTTAGGCTTGGACTCAAAAATCCACAAATCAATACAATTAATTTAATCCCTATTTAATCATTTCAATTGATTAATTTAATTTACTCCAATTAGGCTTCCTAATCAAATTAGGTCCAATTAAATAATCCAGTTATTTAATTGAATAATATAATTTAACCATTAAATTAAATAGAACCCCTAATTAATTAATTAATTAATATTAACTAATTAATTCCCAACTATTGGATAAATCCCAAAATTAAAATTATTACTTTCCATAAAAATGTGTGACCCTCTTAGGTTCAGTACTAAGCTAGTAGTGGGCTTGCAATATTTGCAACTTATGAATAACAATTGTTCTAATTAATTAATTCAATTAATTAATCCGCTTTAGAATGAACTCCTTAATTTCAAAAAACCTCACTATCCATGAAAACACCTAACATGTAATCATGGCAAACTATTCTTAGGTGAAATAGTGAGTAACCTATTTCAGTTGGGAGTACTATTCACGTACAGTCCTTTCGACAGCTAATCTCCCGATTGAAACTTGGGCATGGATTATAAGTCAAAACCCTAAATGATTCAATAACTATGATCCCATTTCAAGTTTCAATGATTCCTGATGAATCATGATTTATCCTGCCTTGGCTAAAGTCTTTGAATCACGAACTATGAAAACACAAGATATTCTCTTATTTAAAAAAAAAAGTGTCGAATTCTATATTGGCTACTGACAAGCCTCCATGCATACCAATACAGCACCCAACATACCCCATTTGTGATTATCAAGCAATTAGAAGATATATAAAAGTGTTACAAGATGCATATAAGGCTACCATCGTGCCTCAAGTCAGAGGACTAGCTATGTAATATCGCAACACAGAAATTTTTATTTTGACAAGCAAAGCCTCCAGCTAAGAATTTCTTGTGGGCCATGTTCAGTATACTTGTTCCCTAACAAACACCCATATACATGCAGTTGCGTTTCTATGCTAATGCTAATAGAATGCGAAATCCTCATCTCACGAGCATGCATTATATGTGTGAGTCTTACTGAACTATTTGATGTCCCATCTTAAAAAGCTCTTGACTCAGAACTTATTTTAGACCAAAGCCTTAGAGGCATGTTCCATGATCGCCATCATATACGCGACTATGCCCCGTAGCTAAATTTGGTCTAAAGACTTTATCTAATGTGCATAAATAAAAGATGCATGACATAAGATAAAGAAAATGCCTTTTTATTAATATGATTCCTAATAAGATTATCTTTACAAAAGTAAAAGAGTATAATACACCCAATCCAATTGGGGCCTTCGGCATCCTACTCTAATATATCCACCACTGAAACCATATTTCAAAACCAAGAGGCTTCCATAAGGAATTTAGAGATTCAAAATTGGTGAACATGATCTCTGGGAAAGCTCAAAATACATTGCCAAGTGATATAATGAATAATCTAAAGGAGCAAGTGAAGGCAATTTCATTGACATTTGGTAAAGAGGTAAAAATCAAGAGAGCGAGAAAATACCAATATGTAGCTGAGTAGCCTTAATACTCATTTGGTTTAGTGTAGCCAAGTAGCCCTGCTACTCACCTGGTTCATCCTAAAGCTATAAATTTTTCTCCTTCTATCCCTCTTGAACTAAAGAAATAAAAGTTTGACAAGTAATTTGCAAACTTTTTAGATGTCTTCAAAAAGCTACACATTAACATTCCTTTTGCAGATGCTCTACTTCATTTCCTAGTTAAACATGGTTTTTGAAGGAGATCCTATCCAATAAGAGAAAATTGGATAAAAATGAAATTGTGAAGCTCATTGAAGAATGTTCAGCAATTTTGCAAAATAAATTGCCACCGAAATTAATACATCCAAGGAGTTTTACAATACTCTGCACTATTGGTTCAATTTTGTTTTCCAAAAGTTCTATATGATCTAGGTATTGGAATTAACATAATGCCTATACCTATTTTTAGGAAACTATGACTAGGCAAAGCCTACAATAGTATCTCTACAACTAGCAGATAGATCAATCAAATATCCAAGAGGTACTATAGAGGATGTGTTAGTAAAGGTGGACAAATTCCTATTCCTTATTGATTTTCTTGTGTTGGATATGGAAGAGGATGTTGAGAGTCCTCTCATTTTAGATAGAGCATTCCTAGCTATAGGAAGGGCAATATAAGATGTTCAACTAGGAAATTAGTATTTAGGGTGGGAGATGAGCAAATAGTTTTAGTATGTTTGAGCAATGAAACATCCTATTGAACATCATACTTGTTTATAAATAGTTCTTTGATCCGTTAGATTTTGAGTTCTTTCAAGATCTTAGGTTGAATTGTCTAAGTCCTTGGTCTTTCCACAAATAGGAGCAAGTCTAATCATGCAAGATGTTGTGAAGGTTGAGGAAATCAAGCTTCTTAATACAGGATAATCAAGGGCACCAATGTAAGTACTACTAGGTGGGAGATATCGAGTCACAACAATCTCTAGTCCAACTAGCTAGCCCTAAGTAGTGGTGAAAAGTCAAGCTAATACTTTAACTTAGAATAATTTCTTTTTTTCTTTTGGTTTTGATATTTTATAATTTTTTTAGATGTAGGTATATTTCACTTATTCTGGGTATTTAGGTTTTTTTTGCTGCATTTCTCTTCTATGTGCTTTTTCTATTTTTGTAGTACATGAAAAAAATAACAATTCTTACTGGCACATATAACTTTCTAGTTGTTTCCAATAGCTCATGCTATCCAGTGCATGCTCAACTCAATAGGAAGTTTCTTTCCCTTTATTCATTTTTGTTTCAACATTAAGGACAGTATTCCAGTTAAGTATTGGGGTGGAAGACTTGGTCTACATTTTGTCAATTTTTGGGACAAGTTGTGGTTTTTATAACTTAATTGAGAGAGTCTAAGAGTAAACATGCTTGCATTATCAAACTCGATTAGGTTCATGGTTAAGATTATTTAATTTGCATTAATGACCACAATGTATGATAAGTTCTTAACTAATACTGCATATGATCTAGAGAAAAGGATGGATGCTAGACTTGTTGAGTTTATGATTATTTTGTTAAATTTATCCTTCCCATGAATGATGAAATTCTAGAATGTTATACGAGCTTAATGTATGATATTTCTATGCTCGGTTTGTAAGGAGTTCTTGTGGAAAATTATGAGTTCAAAAAGATGGAGAAAAGAGGTTATCATAAAAAAAAGGATCAAAAATCTAAAAATTTGGTGCATGAGTTTGGGAGCACTGCTAAATGAAGTTATTACAACCTAAGATAATCAAAAGTAAATAAGTTTGGGGGTTGTGAAAGCAAGAGTATCAAGGGAAAGCCAGGAATTCATGAAAAAAAATGTGAAAAAGAAGAAAAAAAGTGAAAAGAGAGTAAGATTGTACGTGCAACATGTTATGCTCTCTTGCTTTGTGTTTGTCCTTCTCCTTCTTTTGTTAGCCAATATCCAGGCCTTACATTACAAGCTTAATAAAACATTATTGATATAAGTTTGTTTGATTGTTTACATTAGTGAAGAAGGATTATTAATAGCAAGCTAGTGGAAAGACCAAAAAATTTCTACAAGGAACCAGAAGAATCATTGGTTTTCATAAACTCCACATAAATACATGCATGAACTTTAGATTGTCAAAGCACACACACATACTTTTAGACTTTAAGAAGGGATTGAGTTAGCATATGTTTTTTAATATTGCTTGGTTAGTATTTTGAATGATCTCTAGTTTGTATGCAACCTATGCAATCTTTCATGCATGTTGAGTAATTAGGACAAATCAATCATGATCAATTTTTGAGATTTAAAACTGTTTGATTCATATTTTTTCTCGATGATGATCAAATCTACGTTTAGGGGTACTTAATAAGCTCATAACTTTGCATAATTTTATACACCTAATGTCACAATTTGATGTATTTTATCTAACATTCTTTTAATACTGCACTTAATTTTGGATAACTACTTTGTTGGAACGAGTTTGGGAAAAAAGGTGTATCAGGTCATGAGGTATTGTTAGAGTAATGTCTGACATACCAAATGGTGGCCACTTTTATACTCTTGTAATAAATAGTCTTTTTCAAAGTGTATTAATAAAATAGCACTTTTTTATCTTTTATTCTCTTTATTAATTAAATAAAGTCCCTAGACCAAACTTAGCTAAGGGGTATGATCGCGCATATGATGGCAATCATGGAATATATCTCTATGGTGACTGTTATAAATTAGATTCAAGTTGAGGTTCATTGAGATGGGACATCTATAAGCCCAAACACTGACACACATGATACATGCTTGAAAGGAAAATATCTCACTCCATAGGCATCATCATGGAGACGTTAGTACATATCTATGAGTACTTGTTGGAGAACAAGTATACTAAACAGGCCTATTTGAAAATTCTAAATTAGAAAAGTCATTTGTCGAATGAGAATTTCCTAGTTATGATTTTGTAAGAATTAGTCATTAGACTTTAGGCACCATTGTAACCTTGTGCACGACATGTTGCACTTTGATATATTTCCCAGTTGTTGACAATCACAAGGGCAATACATTAAGTGTAACATCTTCGTTTATGGAGTTTAATAAATGACCAATAAAGAATCTGTCACCTATCTAGAAGAATAGGTGAATCTCCTATATTTTCATAGTCCTTCACTCAAAAGAACTTGCCTTGATTTTTTGGCAACGAATCTAATCCCATTACATCATTTTTCATATCCCCTAACATTTGCACATCCAACTTCTTTTCTTTCAAATCCTCTATAAGGAGATATTTTTGTAAAGTAACCTCTAATCTATCATTGCCAGTGAATTCAAGAATTTGTTGTGACTTGGAATCAATAATGTCAACTGCAGAAAAAATATTCACATTAGTAGGATATCTCATGGCTTCAAAAATATTATTTCTTATAACCTCGCCATCAAACTACATATGAAGAGTGTTGTCATGAACATCAATCTTAGCTTGGACTGTCTTCATGAATGGTTTTTTCAAAATAATACGTGTAGAATTAGGGCATGTGTCATCCTCTCTCTCAAGAATATAAAAATCAGTAGGGAAAACTAATTTATTCACCAACACAAGAACATCTTCCACAACTCCTATTAGATATGTATTAGATCTATCAGCCAATTGTATGATAACATCAGTTTTATTTAGAGGTCCTAGATTTAGAGAAGCATAAATAGAATATGGTATAATATTAATTGATTCTCCTAAATCTAACATGCATTTTTCAAATGGTACAAGGGATGGTAAAAGTGCTTGAATCCTTACAATTTACCAAAGTGCTCGAATCCTTACAATTTGGAGGGAGTTTTCTTTGAAGAATTGTCGAAACATTCTCCTCCATATTTACTTTTTCATTCCCCCTCAACTTCTATTTATTAGTGCATAGCTCTTTGAAAAACTTAGTATATCGAGGCACCTACTTGATCGTATCAAGAAGAGAGATGTTTACCTCCATCTTTCGCAAAGTCTTAAGGATCTCATTTTCTTGCTCATTTTTCTTAAATTTTGCTAACCTACTAGGAAAAAGTGCAGGTGTTACATGAGTATGAGATAGAGGTTTAGGAGTGGTTATCAAATTTGGATTCTTCTTAGATAAATATTCTTGTTAATAGTTTTTTTATTTTGAAGAGTTGTGATTAAATTAGCCTCATTGATTGAATTTTCACCTGAAGAAGAAACATGACACTGAGTGGAAGGATTAGGTTGAGGTTGAGCAGGAAATTTACTTTTACATGAGTACACAAAGAGGTTGTCAATGTTGAAAATGTGCTTTTGATCTCATAGATGGATTGTGAAGTCTGGTTATTAATATTTGTCGGTGCATGCAAAAATTCTTGCAAAGTTTTTGCAAGAGATTTTGTATTTGCAGTTGGACAAAGTTTGGTGGCTTTTGTGATTGCAGCAGTTGGGCGTGGTTCTCATCTTACCGATTAAAATTGGGATGATTTCTCTATTGTGGATTGTATGTTTTAAAAAGATATTTTTTAATGTGTTCATGATATTTGCTTATGGTGGAATATTTCGGCATTCATTGGTGAAGTATCCCATAAGTTCAAAAATGCTACATACTTCTTCATCTTGCACATATATGATTTTCTTTACTTTTTTAAGTTCCATGGCCTCAATTTTTCTTGTTAAACTAGCAATCCTAGTTTTATGCTAAATGGTTTAGATATTCTAGGGCTTCATCAGATTCTTTATCAAGAAACTCACTATTACACATTGTTTCAACAAATTATTTTGTTTCATGAGTTAAACATTCATAAAAGAAACTAATTAAGCGTCATTTTTCCAAAACCATGATGTGGGCATGAATTTGATAAATTTTTAAATCTTTCCCAACATTGGAAGAAAGTTTCATTAGAATTTTGAGAAAAAAGTTGGAATTTTCTTTTCAAAGCATTAGTTTTATGAGTTGAAAAGAACGTTTTCAAAAATTCATCTTGCATTTCTTACCAAGTGCCAACTCACTAGGTTTTAAAGAGATAAGTCAAGTTTTTACTTTATATTTTAAAGAAAAAAAAATATTTTGAGCTTAACAATCTCATTTATACAAGTTTGATCTTCAAAAGTGACACATACTTCATCAAATTCTTTCATATGCAAATAAGAGCTTTCAAAGTCTAAACCATGAAAATTAGAAAGTAAAGGGATCATACCTGACTTAAATCGAAAGTTATTTACATTGAGAGGAAAAATGGAACAAGAAGAAGAATAATTTCAAGAAGGTTGCAAGTAATAATGTATGCTACTCATTTTCATCCTGGACACTTTCATTTAAGCCATGGTGGAAGTGTGTGGAGGTAATTCAAATAAATTTCCAAATAAAGTTTTAGAATTAATTCTAACTAAACGCTGAGAATTTTGACTATGACACCATATGACCATATAATCATAAAGAAATGAACACACAATATTTACTAACCTAAATACTTACCTTACCTTTCCCGGCAATGGCGCCAAAAACTTACTACAACTTTAAAATTGCAAACCTAAGTGCAGGTTGTGTCTAGTAAAAAACATTTCGGGAGTCCAAGGTCGATCCACAAGGAAGTTATTTAAAGTTTTTAGGATTATATTTCTTAAAAGATGGTTGTGTGGTTTAGAATATAAAGAAAAAATTATGCTATAACTAAAAAATTAAAGTAATAAAAGAATTAAGGATTAGGGATCCGCTCTCAAGTATTGGATAGAGTAACGATTATTTATTCCTTTTACCTCTTTATATGCCACTATTGGAATCCATACATAATGAAGATTCCAATGGAAAGATGTTATCAAGTAGCTCATACATTAAGGTAATCATGATATTGTCTTATTATTTGTAAATTATCTCTTAACACCAATACTTGTTTATGGGATCAAGTATTTATGCACACCTTTGTCTACAACAAATCAAGGTTTCATGTTAGTAGTCGGTGTAGTAGAACCGTACAATAAGCTAAATAAACCCAAGTATTTATTGTGCCATTGGTGATACATAAATCAAGAATCACCACAAAACAAGAAGGGTTTTAGCGCCAACACTTATTTATGCACATTTGTCTACAACAAATACAGATTTCACGTTAATAGTCGGTGTAGTAAAATCGTATAATAAATTAAATGAACCCAAGTATTTGTTATGCTATTGGTGATACTTAAATTAAGAATCGCCACTAAACAAGAAGTGTTTTAATGTCAACACTTATTTATGCACATCTTTGCCTACAACAAATCATGGTTTCATGTTAGCAATCGGTGTAGTAAAAATTGGGTAATACATCAAAGCATATAATGTCGTGCACAAGACTACGTTGGTGTCTCAAAGTCAAAGGACTAATTCATGCACTATTATAACTGGAAAAATTTCGAGAATTTTTCATGGGCTTATTCGGTGTATTCGTTCCCTAATGAGCACCCATACATGTGCACTAGTATCCCCATGTCAGTGCATATGGAGTGAGACATCCTCCTTTTAGGCATGCATCATGTACGCGAGTCTTTACAGGCTTATTGATGTCCCATCTTAATGAATCGATGACTCAAAACTTGTTCAAGACCAAAGCCATAGAGGCATATTCCATTATCGTCATCATATGCGCGACCATGGCCCATAAGTAAGTATAGTCTAAGGACTTTATCTAATTGATAAGATGCAATTAAAGATAAAGAAAATGCCAATTTTAATATATTTCAAATAAAATAGTTTATCGCTAGAGTATATAAGCAACCCTTAATTGGCACATCAACACTACTCTAATAATCTCTCACTTGTCCTATAGCAAATTACCCAGTATCTTAGGCCCATCTTTCGAAGATATCCTTCGAATACTATTTGCCTTATGAGTGTAATCAGCAGATTTGCTATATTTTTTTATCGAGGCAACTCTTTCCACTGTATAGTCATCTCTACCAATGATTGCTAAAATCAATTGTATCCCTACATTTTGTGCTTGGATCTATGATGAGATCATGGCTCTTTTGCTTGCGCAAATATACTATTCTTATTGAAGTTGACAGATACTGGATTAACAACAGACAGAACTACTTCCGACCCTTTAGAAGAAGTTCCTCATCCAAATACCTTCTTTCACAACATTGTATGTAGTGATGTATTAAACCTTGGTGGTGGAATCTACGGTCATCTCATGCTTGAAACTCCTTCCAGCTGACCGCCCACTATTTAGGATAAACATAAATCTAGACATAGACTTCAAGTTATCTACTTTGGACTAAAAGCTAGATGCCTCATCCCAGCTTCAGTTCTCCATAACCATACTCCAAGAATATATCTTAAGTGCTTCATAAGTAGCTAAAGATGATCTCTACAGATTCCAATGCCTTTTGCATAAAATAGACCGATATCTGGTCATGACACTCAGAGCATTTATGATATCATGTCTTGTACATAGATTTCCATTAATGATTCCTTCAGAAGATACCTAAAGTACTTGAATCATTATTTTCTCTTTCTTCCAGAAGTCTTTGTGGATACTGACTTTGAAAAAAGAAAAAAATATTACTAATAGGCAGGAATCTTCTCTTGGATTCCTTCGTAATAAATTCTTTTAGCATATATATACGTGGACTTAGGATAGTCCAAGCATTCTTTTAGATCCTTATAGATCTAAATCCCCAATCTCTAAGATGTTTTTCCTAAATCCCTCATGGAGAACTTAGTAGATAACAAGTCTTAGTTGATCATAACATTCCTACACCATTATTATGAGTAGAATGTTATCAAGATAATAAACCCTACTATGCTCCCACTAATTTTCTTGTATACACTTGGTCCATTCGTACTCTTGAGGGAAATCAAATGTCCCAACTTCGGGAAATTCATTTTAAGTCCATAAGTGGACCTTGATGCTTGCAAACCTTTTGCTTGCATCATTGGATATAATGGCCTTAGGTTGCGTGATATAAATCTCATTCCCAATACTCTTACTAGGGAAGGTAGTCTTCACATCCAAGCCCATATCTTAGTATTCATAATACAAAAATATGGCCAACGAAATACCATTAAAATTCAACATTACATCTAGTAAAAGGCTTCCTCAATAGTCATGAGCGATAAGAATAATTACTTGTACATTTTTTGACTCTCAACAATCAGCCTCAAGTTAGGTGAATATTATAAAAAATATGTTAGTAATATTTATAAGTCAGCTGAAAAAAGCGACTTTAAAACAACTAGAACTTTTTAATTATGAGCAAGCTCACATGACAAAATAGAGGTCAAACTCCTTTATTATTTCCTCGTATTTGCAGCTTGCACAAATTAAAGCGCAAATGTGATTCTTGATCCATTAGTATATTATCAGCGCCTGAGTCACGACAATATTTGACAACTTAAAATCTTATATTTGCAGCTTAAACAAATTAAAGCGCAAATTTTAATCTTAGTCCACTACCAATTGTTAGCGTCTATGTCACGATAATATTGGACAACTTGTCCATTTTCATGCTTAATTGGCTTAAAACGTAAAATTGGTGAGTTGGTCTAAGACTTCTAAATTAATTGTGTAAAAAAAAACATAGGTACTGGTCTAATATTTTATTTTAGATCCAAGTAAATTATTTATTATTCCTTTATACTCAACGAAATCGAAAATTTTGCAATTCAAGCTAGTAATCATCTTCCACTGAATAAAAGATATAATAAAAATTTACTGATCATGAATAAAATATAAATTTGTCCACACATATATTATGAATACAAATATGCAATATGAACAATAAAATATTAGCCCCATATGGGCGACATTGACATTTGGTGCATCATGTTGAGATAATTTTGGCCCATGGTGGTAAAACAAAAAATATCCCCCTAAAAAAGATATATATGGCCTCCCAAAAATAGCCTTGTAAATACATGCCTTGAAAATAATAAAAAATTACATTGGTTCAAAGCCTACTACATCAATCTAGACAAAAATAAAAAAATAAGAATATCGAATTTCCACCACCGCCATAAATTATCTCCCATAATAATATAAAACAATAAACATTCAATTTACATGAGTACCCAAATGTGAGTGTCTATTCATTCACATTATATAATAATTCATATCGCATCAAATAAATTTAAATTGCATCATAATTATAAAAAAATATAATTAATAAAGCACGTAACTCATAATGGACATATTAATCATATAAAAATAATTTTGCATGCATCCTAATGCGCAAAAAAGTATTTTGATATTAAAAACTTTGACCTACAAAAAATATATTTGCATGCATCGTAATGTGCAAAAATATTTTTAATCACTTTTTATTGGAATCAATCCAATAATTTTTTTTAAAGGGTCAAAAATAATATCTATTCACATCAAAAAACTTTTTAGAAAAATAGCACAAAAAACTATTATATAGATTTCGCAGCCAATTATATCATAAAAGAGTGCAGTGGTCTAGTGGTAGTTTTCTATCTCAATAATAATTAGCAACGTTTGTTCAAATCCATATTGGTGAAAACTCTTAAATTTGTTTTTCAATAACACAGAGGCGCCATGTGCGCGCAAGCTAAGCGCCAATCGTGCGCCATGTGGCCTATGACACATCAACCAGAGGTGTCATGTCAGCACGCCACCTAAGCGTGTGCGCCACGTGGCTATATGCCATATCAGCCAGTGCGCCATGTCAACGCCGGTGCCTTCTCCGGCACCGGCTATTCGATTCCCGTGACCAAATGGATTTTCCAGTGAGAAAAATTAAATATCTGTCAAAAATTTTAAAAATTCATATCTCACTCATTTTAAGTCCGTTTTTAACGAATTTTATATCGTTTCAAACCTCTTTTTATGCTCTACAACATAACATAAAAATTTCATAACAAAAATAAATAAGTATCTAACTTTAAATTAAATTTTCTCTCAAACCGTTTATCCATTTTTTACCAAATTTTAACAATGTGATCTACACATTAAGATCAACGTATGGTAAAAATTTTATGCTTTTAAAAAAATATTTTTTTTTAAAGCACATACAAATTCATAAATTCAATCAAATGAAATGGCGAGAACGAGCCCTATGGGCTCTGATACCACTGTAAGAAAATTAATCAACAATATAACATGAATCAAATATTCATATAATTCATGTGGATCGGGTATACCTATACGCAGCGGATTGTCGATCCACTTATCCCGAATCAAGCTCGTCTACCAACCTCCTTTTGATCAAACTATGAACATATCTTTCTCGTTGGTTGTGAATAACTACTAGAGTTATTCACTCAATTACACACCTCAAATCCTTGGAGTCTATGGTAAAACTCCAAAAAAGACTGAGAGAGAAAAAGATTTGAGAGAATATGGAGAAAGTTTATGGAAGAATTACATTTATTCACACATTCTGTTGGATGGGGATTATAGATATTTATTCCTACTTAAGGTAGAATCCTAGTCCAACTAGGAAACTCATTTCCACTCAAATTGTGGAGACATCCAACTAAATATGAATGCCAATTGGGTCAAGGGTCCTAAACCCAATCCAATTTCCAACATTATGCATCTTCAAAAGTATGTTTGTAAGCATATTTTTCATTTATCTTAAAGCAAAAGAGCCATGACTATATCAAGGACAAAGAGTAGGTTTTCATGTCACTTGGAAACTATTAACTCATCTCTTGTGATCGTTAAAGGTTGATATTGGATTCGTGTACGTGGTTACAATTTTGCCATTAATGAAATCATGGCCAATCATCTTCTTCTCATCTTTTATGTTACAAAAATTGCACTTTATATGTTTAGATGCTTTGGGTTGTTAATTAGTTTGAAATTATGATTACATGTACTTTCTTTACAGTGTTGTGATTACCCTTATCTTCTTAACTCAACTATACAAGAATGCTTGATCTACTGAGCAGCATCTCGTTGTCGAGCTTTTGGACATTAGGATAAAAGAAAGTGGGAAATTACAACTTCTTAACACAATACTTACAGAGATTAAGACTCGAGGGTTACAAGTACTTGTACTTTCTCAAGTAGATCAAACGAGTGAATTTTTGTTGAGAACACGCATGAGTTACTTGTTGAGGTCAGCATCTTATTCAATTACTCATACTGGGGCGCCTGCCTTTTATTTTGCTTGATATGTTTATCACATGTATTTTTATTAGTTTAAAATATTGATTGCTTTTATATTTTACAGCGGTGGTTTAATAGCTCAGGAAGAGCATCAACTGGAGATATATTGGATAATTATTTGTGCCAAAGATTTGGTCAAAATACTTATGAATGTGTTGATGAAAAGGTTACCCTTCCAAGAAATAAGCTATCTTGAATCGATTTAACAAGGAAACTGGACAATTTGTTTTTCTATTAGAAAATCGTACTTGTTCATCACTCATTGAACTTTCAACATTATATATTATTGTCATATATGATAGCAACTAGAATCCAACAAACGATTTGAGGGCACTGTAAAAGATATCAATTGATTCAAAGGTTGAGTAGATCAAAGTGTTCAAGTTACATTCATCTTTTACTGTTAAACAAAGAGCCTTAGTTCTTACAAAGAAAAATTGAAATCTTGATAATAATTTGTGAACTTTTAGCCGAACGACGTGTGATACTCTGATCTCCTTGGGTGCCTTATAACTATTCAGCAAATTAGAAGAATATTATGCCGATAGCACTCCACATCAGCTTTAAACTTTTCGTCTGGGCAATTGCTTTTGAATGGAGTTAACAAGGAGTTCCATGCCTACTTTCTGAAAGTTGTGAAGATGCTACTTCGAATTCTATCATTTCAAAAGTTAAGTTGGGTGTTGGAAGCTACAGTACAAATATTCCGATACTTGGTGAGGCAAAAGCCAGTTGAAAGATCTTATGTCTTTTAGAGAAAATTGTAGGATAGGAAAAAGTCAGAAAAGAGTTCCTTACTTGGATGGATCTCCTAGTAAATTAGAAAATGGGAAAAATGTTGTGATAAAGAAACACAATCTTAACTTTAGGTTTACTAGGAGTTCCATCGAAGTAAGGAACTCTCTTCGGATTGCACGGACATGGCCCCCATATAGATTTTTCCTATCTAACAATTTTCTCTAAAAGACATGAGATCTTTCAATAGACTTTTGCCTCACCAAACATCAGAATATTCGTATTATAGCTTCCAACACCTAACTTAACTTTTTGAAATGACAGAATTCGAATCAATATCTTCATAACTTTCAAGAAGTATGGCCTGAAAATCCTTGGTAACTCCATCCAAAAGCAATTTACCAGACAAAATAATTAAAGCCTAAGTGGAGTTCCTATCAGCATGACATTCATCTAATTTGCTAAATAGATATAAGGCACTCCAGGAGAGCATAGTATCACACGTGGTTAGTTATAATTTTTTTTGTCATTTTTGATCATGTTAGGTATGACTTCCTTTTTAGTTGAAAGTGATTTCAAAGCCCTAGATGTAGGTTTTTGTAATTAAATATTTGATATTATTGATCATTTTTTCCAATTGAAGTTATTTATATTTTTTCATGCTTAATGTCTTAATGGGTATTTTTTTGTTTTGTTTGGGTGCGCAACCAAATTGAATTTGAAAATTTTCTATAACTAGATTAGAGATATTGTATCCATAATTATCTTAAAAATTTATAATCATGTGTAGTAAATAGTGATTAATGATTATGTGATATTTTTGTTAATTACAATTAAAAACATAACCTATGAATGACCTGGCCTTATGTGGTTGTTGCTTAAATCAATCTATCTTTCTTGTTTTAAAGCATTCATAGAATTAAATCAAGAGAGGTAATTCTAGGTTATTTGGTGGGTAGGGAATTAGGTAGAGAGCTTGTTCTACTTAATGAGTAATTAAGGAAAGATTGAGGTGGTAGAGCTTGTTATTACCTATGGTTGATAATTTCAATGGAAAATTATTAATAATACATTGTCTAGTGGTGGCCAAGAAAACCTCAACTTTCTTTAAGCATTTGTTGCTTGTTGTTTTGATTTTCAGTGCTTTGCATTTCAATTAGTTTTAACTTTTGCAATATTAATTAAATGAATCAACCCCCCCCCCCAACCATTTGTTGTTTAGGTACTTGCTCACCAAGAAGGACGCCAAGCCCTAACTTATTCGATGGATCATTCTTTTGCAAGAATTTAACTTAGAAATCAAGGACAAGAAGGGGTCCCAGAACTTCGTTGTAGACCACCTTAATTGGTTGGTGCATGAGGAAGATGTGTTGCCATTAATTGAAGGTTTTCCAGATGAGCAACTTCTAGCAATGAGTGTGGTAGTCCTTGGTATGCCGACATTATCAATTACTTAATCACTAAGAGGTTATTGGATGAATTGACCAAGACACAAAAAGAAAATATCAAGAGCGATACTAAATACTACATTTGGGATGATCCATATCTTTGGAAGCATTGCTCCGATCAAGTGATACATGAGAGTGATTTTGTTCATATTCCAAAGTTTTGTCATTTCCTTGCATGTGGTGGATATTTTGGACCAAAATAAACTATCCTTAAGGTACTTGAAAGTGATTTCTATTGACACTCATTATTCAAGGATGTCTATCTCCATTGCAAGTCTTGTGATTAGTGTCAAAGGACGGGTAATTTAGGACTTAGGAATCAAATGTCAAAAACTCCCATACTTATTATTATTTTCTTTTATGTTTTGGAGCATTAATTTCAAGGGAACCTTTTCTCCTTCTTTTGGTAACCTTTACATTATACTTATTGTTGATTATGTCTCAAAGTGAATGGAAGCCAAAACTACTCGAACTAATAATTTAAAAGTTATAGATTTTGTTAAGTCCCTGATTTTTGCAAGGTTTGGAATACCCTGGGCCATGATTAGTGATAAAGGCACTCATTTTTCTAATAGGTCGGTGGAGGCTCTTTTCCAAAAATATAACATCACATGTTGAGTTTTCACATTGTACCATCCACAAACAAGTGGGCAAACGGAGGTGTCCAATAGGGAGATCAAGTCTATCCTTGAAAAACAGTCAAAGTGAATATGAAAGATTGGAGCATTTGCCTTGATGATGCTTTGTGGGCATATGAGAGCGCTTACAAAACTCCTATTGGCATGTCCCCCTATCAGTTAGTTTGTGGAAAGCCTTGTCATCTCCCGGTGGAGTTAGAGCATAAAACATGGTGGAGATGAAATAATATAATACGGAGATGGATGCAGTAGGGGACCAAAGGAAGTTACAACTCTAAGAGCTTGAGGAGATTCGTAATTGATGTGGTTTGGAATGCTTAATGGGCCTATT
Source organism: Paulownia fortunei (assembly GCA_019321725.1). Lineage (NCBI taxonomy): Eukaryota > Viridiplantae > Streptophyta > Magnoliopsida > Lamiales > Paulowniaceae > Paulownia > Paulownia fortunei. Next base: position 12,475,335 of record CM033109.1, on the reverse strand, counting down.
TAGGCTATAAGCTAGGCTAAATATTAAACATTATTAGGTTGTATTGGTTTTAATAATTATTATGATGATGGGCTGATTAGCCCGCTAAGAGAAGATGGTCTATCCGAGCTGGGAATAGTTCAGACCTGCCCTATTAATTTAGGTATATCCAAACTGGGGTAGTTCAGATCTACTTTTAATACTTTATACACATGAATTGGTATATCTGACTTAGTATGTTCGAGTTGTATAATGTGAAGTGATGAGCTCAGACTAAGAATGAATGTAAACAAATGAGCATTATCGGGGCTCTAAAAAAGAAAAAAATCATTCCGTATTAGTAGGCAAGATTTTAGGGGATTGGTCATATCTCTTTCTAAAGATTAGTCTTATTCCCACAAGGTAATAAAATTCTTTTCTAATTCAACTACTGTATATGCACCGCTATAAAAGGAGATGCAAGGTATGGTATTTAGGTTTTTCACACATATATGTTGAACAAAATAGAGATTTTATCTGATTGATTGATTGAGGCTCTTGATTATTCTTACTAACTTGAGCGTCGGAGTATTTATACTGGGCATTCTCCAGCACTTTGCAGGTTAATTTGACACAAGACTTACTCATATTAAGGTATAATTATTCAATTAAGATTTTCTTAATTGTTGCTAGATTTTTTAGTTTCATCAAGTGGCCTCTGTGGGAAAAGATGTGAGTTTTTGTTATTTCTCTAGGAATCTACGTGATTTTCTATTAAAAATTTACTGAATTCTCTGGGAGGTTTGGGATTCATCAATGGAAAACAAGGAGATGCCCAAAAACTTGAATGAAGAGATGGAGGAACATCCAGGAAGAGAAATAGATCTGAATATAGAAAGCATGGATAGGGATGAACAACCACCCGTTACTCTAACCACTTTTTCCCAACTTCTGCCAATCTAGAGAGGAGCAGGAGAAAGAGATTTAGGTTCTAATGCACCTATTGCACTCACTTTAGAGCAATTATAAGGTATGATTACTGTTGTGGTTAACATGATACTGAAACAGAAAGAGGTTGTGCAACCTCTTCCTTAGACACAGGAATGAGATATAACAACTAGAAGAAGTAGTAAACCTCTACCCGCAGAGGATATTCATGAAAAAAGTTACACCTCAGTCATTTTGGGGAAGAGTACTGGGAAATCGAGAGTAGATATTGATCCAGACATATCGCAAAAAGTAGTTAATCTCCATTAGGATTTGAGAGAGATTAAATAAAAGATGTCTAGAAAGGTGATAATGCAAAGGAAGGGAATTCCTTTCTCCAGAGAGCTGATGGCGGATGAATTACCCTCTACTTTCAGGCCGCTAAATTTGAATATGATGGGACTGTAAACCTATGGGATCATGTTGGCAGGTTCGAAATGCAGCTCCATTACATAGATATGTGAATGGAGTAAAATGTAGAGTTTTCTTACCACATTGACTAAATCAGCCCAATAGTGGTTTAGTCAACTACCCCTAACTTTTATCAGTAATTTCAATGAGTTCAGCTTGACGTTCTTACATCAGTTCACTAGTTCTAAGAAGTATCAAAAGACTGCCCTGACTTTGTTCAATCTTAAGTAGAAAGAGAATGAAGGCCATAGAAGTTATATCAAAAGATTCACTACAGCTGCGCTGGAGGTCCGATCAGCCTTGCATGATGCCTTGTCAAATGTATTAGCCCAAGGATTATATGATGGCAAGTTTTTTAAGTAGAGAAGAAAAAGAAAAAAAGAAAAGAGGAGGAAAGAAAGGCTGATTTTAATCCTGGTAAACGACCCAGGACAGAGAGAATGAGAGGACCTCAACTAAGGTATAAAAAATACACACCTTTAGTCATGCCTCATGAGCAGATGTTGGTCGCATTAAAAACACATCCTACTCTACGATGGCCTAAAACATATTAAGATGCTTCCAAAAGAGTTAAGTCAGATTAGTTTTGTCAGTTTCATAACAATTACGGCTATATCTCGAAGGGCTGCTATCATTTGGAAAATGAAATTGAGGGAATGATTCTAGTAAGACATCTGAAAGAATTGATATACAAGGATAGAGAGCAGCCAATAGGCTAGAAGAGGAAAGGCAAAAACTGGTAGAACACTCCGAGAGAGGAACAAAGATTAGAAGAAGGAATTGAACCAAGAGAGAATGCACCACCAGCCCCTCCTAAGAGGGGAACAATCTATATGATCATGGGAGGACCTCAACTAAGGTATGAAAAATAAACGCCTTTAGTCATGCCTCATGAGGCATGAGCAAATATTAGGAAAGCTCACGCCAATGCAACTAAGTTCTAGTAGGGAGAAAGGCATGAAGTTAACTAGGTGGCTAAGGGAATAGCAATCCAATTCAGACCAGAAGACGAGAGAGATCTATAGGTCCTGCAGAATGATGTCTTGGTCATAGTGGCTTCCATCGCCAATTATGATGTAGCACGAGTTTTTGTGGATACAAGAAGTTCTATAGATATTTTATTCTATGATTGCTATAAGCAGATGGAATTGGGAGCTAAGCTGCTACCCATAGAGACATCACTTTTTGGCTTTACAGATGGAGCAATCTAACCAAGATGATAGGTGATCTTGCTAGTGGCATTGGGCTCGCCACCCTTATAAAAAGGTTAGGATAGTACATTTTTTGATAGTTGATGCACCATCATTGTATAATGTTATATTGGCTAGGCCTATGCTCAATATGTTCCAGGTAGTAGTATCTACCTATCATATGAAGATGAAGTTCCCAATAGGAGAATTTAGTCTAGAAAAAGATAAAATTATAGAAGAAGAGGTACAAAAGTTGTTGGAAGCTGGTCATATTTGTGAAATATAATTTCCAGAATGGCTATCTAATGCTATTATGGTCCCCAAATGGGTAGAAAAATGGAGGATATACCTTGATTTTCGGGACTTGAATAAAGCATGCCCAAAAGACCATTATCCCCTACCTAGAATTGATCAGCTTGTGGATTCTACCTTAGGATACGAGTTATTGAGTATGATGGATGCTTCTCAGGGATATCATCAGATCATGCTTCATCCACCAGATCAGAAGAAGGTTAGTTTTGTCACCTCAAAAAGTACTTACTACTATGTAGTTATGCCTTTTGAATTGAAAAAAGTCAGAGCTACTTATTAGAGATTGGTGGATAAGATGTTTAAGCAACAGTTAGGAAGGAACATGGAAGTATATGTAGATGATATGTTGGTTAAGATAAAAAAAAATAGAATCTTATATTTCCAATCTGAAAGAGACCTTTGATGTGTTAAGAAAGTATGACATAAAACTGAACTCATCTAAGTGTTCTTCTGGAGTCAAATTAGGAAAGTTCTTGGGATACATGGTGATAGAAAGGGGAATTGAGGTTAATCCCATGAAGGTTCGAGCTATCTTAGATATGAATTCTCCTTCAAAGATCATAAATGTGCAGCGTCTTATAGGAAAGATCACGTCGTTAAGTAGGTTCTTATTCAAATTAGTGGAGAGGAGTTTCCCTTTCTTTAAAATCTTGAGAAAAGAATGCAAATTTGAATGGACAGAAGAATGTTAAAAGACATTTGATGAGCTAAAAGAGTTTCTAGCTAAGCTTCCATTACTCACTAAGCCAATTCCACGAGAAGTGTTATATGCATACTTATCAGTAGAGGAGCATGCTATTAGTTATGTCCTATTATGAGAGGAAGGAAGTCAATAAAAACCAATTTATTATGTAAGTAAATTACTTCATAGTGCTGAACAAAGTATTCTAAGATAGAGAAATGAGGATTAGCTCTGGTCACTATGGCGAGGAGTCTAAGACCTTATTATTTGTTATATAAGGTTGTAATTCACACAAATCTACTATTAAATCATATTCTAGGAAAGACTAATACTTCAAGAAGAAGAATCAAAAGGGATATAGAGATGGGAGAGTATAATTAACTATCAACCTAGATTGGCGATTAAGGCACGGATTGATAAGTTGGTTTTATACCAATAATTCATATGTTTTTTTATTAACATTTGGTTTGTTTTCAAGCATTTTTATTATTTTTATGTATTTATTTTGAAATCTTGTAGGTATTGACAAAAATGAAAGAAAATGGAAAAAAACCAAAAACTTGATTGAAATGTTGAAAAATCTGAATTGTGGTGCTAGTAATGGCAGTTTTGGTATTTCAATCATAACTCTTTGTGATAATATGATGTTTACTTGATTCTTAAACCACTATAAATCTAAGAGATATATCTACAACTTCTGTTTTTACCATAAAATCCAATTCTATCAATCTTAATGAGACAAACTGAGTTCAAGAGTCAGCATTGGGTTGAAATTTTCTACTATGACACATCTTGATATTTCAGGCATAACTATCTCCAAAGATGTCATATCTAATTGATTCAAGTGCCTATATAAATCCAAGACATAAATCTATAATTCGTATGAAGACACCAAAAGCCTATGTGTTGTCAAGCAGATAAAATGGACAAAATGGATTTTTTTACCCTCTTTAGGGCTTCTCCCATCTGATTTTAAGGACCCCAAAGAGCCTCCAAAAGAATTCTAGACACGAGGAGTTGTTCTTGGACAGAAGAAGTGCTACTGAACAGAACGAGGAGTCATTCTTGGAAGAAAGCCATTCTTGGAGACAAGGAGAGCTTCAACCATTTCTTCCACTTCACAAATTAGTGAACAATTTCCATGCCCTTTCTTATGTATTTCTTGAAGTTATATTCATACATGATGAACTAAATATTTCTTTCTAGAGGATGATGTATACTTATTTGATCCTATGTTTTGAATTTCTAATATTATTAGTTCAAGTTATTCATCTTATTTGTGTTATCTTGTTTAGTATTGCATCTTCATTATTTGGTCATTAATTGGAGTGTTTGATGTATAAGATTCGATACTCTAGAGAGAGAATATTATACATGATCGTAATGATAACATAACCTAGAAATTATAGAGTTGAGAAGCTTATGAAACCTTTGAACTTTTGAAGAAGAATTCATTGAACCTTGGTAGAGTTTTATTCTTAAGTTTTTTTAGAGATCTTGAAATTCATATTAGAACTCATAATCAATTCGGCACTTGAGAGAGGAAATTGATGAGCTTAAGAATTCTTGACTTACATGTATTGTTGACTTAAATTACTATGTTTTGGAAAGAACATAGGTGATAATTAGGTGAGTCATTCCTCTATAATTTCTTATTCATAAGGTATTTGTTGTATTTCTTCTAAGAACTCGAGTTTTATCTTTGTAATTTTTATCTTATTCTTCTTTGTTTACTAATTATCACTTGATTTTCTAGATAAAATTAGGACTATTTGAACGACAATACTTGCTATAATTTTTTATTACAATTCTTGTGGATACTCAACTCAACTCACCATTGTATTAAAATTTAACACCGTGCACTTGCGGTTTGCAAAATATTTCACGAATAAGTTTTTGGCACCGTTGTCGAGGATTGTTTATCATAATTGCATCAATATTGTTATGACTTGGTCTTGAGTTTAGTTTAGATGGTTTTTACTTTTGTCCATATTTTGATGATGTAAAGCATTGCATTGGGTTATATGTATATATATGCACAAGGCTAGGAGTCTTGAGGTGATGGCTACTAATAGCTATTAATGGCCTTTTGAGAGGTCTTCCATTAAAAAGGTTGCTGGTGTTTTTGAGGTAGATCTGTTTACATAATTAACTGTACAAATTTCTTTTCTTTCTAACCAATTTACAGCTTGGAGTTCTTATGGAGCTTTTCAATGAATGGATTCCATGGCATCCACTAGCACTTCATTTATGAAAACCAGAGTTGAGAAAAAAGGCATCATTGGAAGATTTTCCAAGCACTTTCATTTGCGAAACAAGGGCCAGATTTAACAAGAATGAAGCAAAGATAGATAATATTGAAACTCAATTGGGGCAACTAGCTTCAAGTTTAGGAACTCAAATGAAATCAATAGAAACTCAAATTGGATAAATTCCTATTGAAATTAATGCTAAAAAACATAAAGAAAACTTTCCAAGTGATACAAAAATCAATCCAATAGAGCATTGCAAAGCCATCCAACAATAATAAATCGAGAAGTGCGAAACTATTGAAAAGTGTAATGCCTTCTTGTAAGAGAAGCCACCTCACATGCTAACTAATTCACCAAGTTTCATTATCCCTTATTTAATTAAAAACTCTACTTGTGAAATAGCATTATATGATCTTGATGCAAGCACCAATATAATTTTATTATTTAATTTCAGAAAGCATGCAGTAGATGAAGCAAGGCCTACTAAGGTGACTCAAGATACACTTGGCAATGGTGACCAATTCTTGTGCTCTACAGATTTTTTCATTTTTAATATGGAAAAAGATAGGTACATCTTCACCATGTTTGGAAGATCATTCGCAGTAATAGAGGATACACTTATTGATGTCCAAAAGGCCCTTGATGCTACTCCAAATCATCCTCGCCTTGCCTATCCGAAAGAATCACCTACACTCTTAGAGCACACAAACATGTGGCGTGATAAACACTTATTTTTAGATCCAGGATGAGTAAAGAAGATAGTTAGGCTAACGACTATAAACCAAGCGCTTATTAGGAGGCAACCCAAGCCCTTTTTTTTCTTTTGCTTTTTAATAATTTCTTAGTTAGTTTTTGAAATATGTTTGCTTTCTAGATTTAGGCATGTTTAACTATTGTATTTCTTTGTCTATGTTTGTGTTTTTTATTACTTTAACCCATAAGCTTTCATGCTTTATTTTCTTGTGTAGGTGCATGTTGACTTGGTGATATGTGTGGATCTCCATGAACTCCAAGTGCATCATCTATTGGAAAGGGGAGTTTCTTATTTCCATCTCTTATGTACTTTAATTCTTTAAACATTGAGGATAATGTTAATTTTAATGTTGGGGGTGTGATTTATATTTTGTGTGTTTGAGCTTTATATGAAAAACTGAGCTAAATTTTTCAATTTGTATTACACATGTTGAGAGATAAGAGTCCAAGAGCAAGCATGCATTGTTAACAAACTAAGTTGAGTTCATGTTTGTGATTGAATGAATAACTTAATTACCGATTGCCTATGATGATTCCCAATTGATATTGTATAGAGTCTAGAGGAAAGAAAGATTGCTAGTCTTGTGACATGGTGATTCATGTGTGTATTTGATCATTGTCATGAATGATGAATTTTTATTGAGCACATCGTGTCAAAATCTTGTGAATTACATGCTACTTGGTGTTGGGTTTTGCTTTCAGTAAGTTGTATTGGTCATTTTGTGGTGTTCTACAACTTGCCTAATTACTCTTTGAGGTGAAATTATAGATAACTACAAATTTGGAAATGATTTAGGCCATCTTTGACTCATTTATACCATTCAAGCCTACCATGATCACACTTCTATTCACTAGTTACCCATTTGAACTGCTTTTCAAAGAATGGTATGAGCAAGGCATATGAATGACCACCATTCGACTTTATTTCTTGAAGCTCATTATACCGACCCTTTATAGCCCGATCCCTAAGAGAGATTAAAGTATGACATTTTGTGCACAATCTTATCAAGGGATCATATGGAGACATGTTGAGGGCGTGGGTGAATGTATTTAGGAGTATGAGCAAGGAAAATATGCACAAAAAATAAACCACATCTTATGTTGATGAAAAGAAATAAGTTAGGGGGTTGTAAAAGCAAAAGAATTAGAAATAAAGCCTTGGGAATCATGAAAAAAGAAGAAAAAAAGAAAAAAAATTGTGAAAAAGAAAATAAAAGAAAAGCATGAATCCCAGAGAAAAACAATTAGAAAAAAAAAAGAAAGGAGGAAAGTGAGATTCTATGTGCAATGCTTTATGCTCTCCTATGTTGTTTATCCCTATCTTTCTTTGTAAGTCAATACCTAGGCCTTACGTTACAAGCTTATTGAAGCCCTTTTGATCCAAGTTTGCAAGTGTCTATATTAGTGGAGAATTTGTATAAAAAGCAAGCCTATGATGACAGGTGAAAGACTTTGATAAAAAGGGTTGTGCTTGGTCTGCCGACCTCCCAATGATGATAGGCGAAAGCCTTTGATAAAAAGGGTTGTGCTTGATCGCCGACCTCCCTACGATGATGGGTGAAAGCCTTTGATAAAAAAGGTTCTCCTCGATTCATCAATCTCTCTAAGATGACAGGCAAAAACCTTTGATAAAAAGGGTTGTGCTTGATCCGTGATGATGGGCGAAAGCCTTTGATAGAAATGGTTGTTCTCAGTTTGTCGACCTCCCTACAATGATGGGCAAAAGCTTTTAATATTAAGGGTTGTGTTGAGTTCGCCGATCTCCCTATGATGATGGGCGAAAGCCTTTGATATTTAGGGTGGTGCTTAGTCCGCTAACCTCCTTATGATGACAGATGGTGCTCGAACTACCGACCTCCCTACGATGACGGGTTATACCTGATTAGCCAACCTCATCCACAAAAGGGTGTAAGTTGTTGTTTTATACAAGACATGCTCAAATATGCTGGATTTTCGATCTAGCTGATTAGCAGATGAAGAGTATAATAATTTATTAGAATGATGGATGATCTGAGTAAGTCAATACAAATGTACTTAACATATTTTACTTGAGTTAATTTTTTGTCAAGTGATAGTCTTTAATGCTACAAGAATTGAGATAGAAGCACAAAGCTAATAATGATAAAATTCTTTCATTCAATGAAATGGAATTACATCTTCTATAGAAACAGGATAAATTAGAGCATCTCCATCCTCACTTACTTGAGATTCATTCTCTAGGTCCTCTACAAAGGACTCCAAAGCCCTATCATCTACTTCTCCCTCCTCTATTCTAACTGGTTGTTCAGGTATGTGAGTGGAGGAAGCAGAAACTGCCTAAGTAGGGGCAGTTGGAGCCGAAGAATCTAATGTTGGTAAAGCAGGGGCTAACTGAATAGCAACCTGCACAACTTCTGACCTTTGAGTTGAGTTGAGTTGGATGTTCGGGCCTCTTGGATGATACGGAGAGTCGCTTCGATAGCATATTCCCACCAGGGATAATTTATAACTTCGTAGTCGGTTGTCCTTCCAACCTGTAGGAGGAGAAGCTGCACGAAGAGGGGTCTTGTGGTCCAGATCGCCCATAAAGCCTTGCTCCCTAGCTTGCTCTCTGGAACACCGATAGCCGTAATCATAATATTCTAATGCTACTGGAGCAAGTTTAGCCAGATAGGCTTTTGACTTGAGGAAGTTGAATTGGATCTCACGACGGTAGATCTGTAGAAATTCTCGTCCATATGAGGAACCAAGATAGCCATAATGCCCTTCTTTAACTCCTTTGTTATAGCCTGCTTTCAGTCCTTGATCATAGTTAAGCTGGTGATCCTCTACCCTGAGCTCGGACTCCCTATCTTATACTGAAAGCATGAGGCACCAATTTTCACCTTCAGCAGCCTTGTATTTAGTCTCCAGCTTAGAGATCCGAGATTCGTATGAGGCCTTTTTACTTGCAGACAATTCAGCCTTCTTCTCAAGAATGGCCAGATGTTGCTTTTGTTGCTCAATAGTTGCTCTTGCAGCCATCAATTCTTATTTCAAGAAGGAATTCTCAGTGCGAGAGAAGGAGTTCCAACCTCCCATTTGGACAGAAGCTCGGCAAGCATCACAGTTGTCTGAAAATGATATATACAAATAAATAAGAATATATTTTTAGCTTAAGTTCTGCAGAACATAATTTACTACAGGTGTACCTTAGAATGGTGAAGAGCTACGTAGTTCCGGTTTTGGGAGTTAGTCAATTGGCTGATAATCTCCGTGTCTCGAGGAGGAACAAAGTTTTTTAAATAAGAAGGGAAGACAGTCCCATCTTTATTTTCTAGAACTGATTGAAGGGGAACATTTCTCCCTAGTGTAGAAGCGGCTTTAGTAGTTTTTTATTTTTTGGCAGGGCATGATTTTGAAGTCTTCTTAGGTATGGGCCTTTTGCCTTTATCGAAACAACTCACTACTAGAGTAGGAGGATGTGGCTAGTTTAGTTTAGCCTCTAGGTCAACCACACTAAGAGGTGGTTGGGTACTCAGAGTGGAATCCCCTACAGGCCCAGAGTTGAGTGGAAGGGTTTGGTTGGGAGTAGCTATGATCAAAGTTGATAAAGATCTAGTAGGATTCATAGGCGGATAGATAGATGAAAGATTTATCTCTAGTTGAGCAACTGTGATTTCTTGTTGATCCTCTAGATCGTACAATATCTTGCCAAAGGATCTGCATGTAATAGAAATATTAAATAGCTGAGTGAAAGAATAAAAAAAACAAAATAAAAAAGGGGTGTACCTAATCATCGAGGAAGATTGACTTGAGTGGGCTCAACCTAAAATAATACAAAAGAGAGAAATATTCTGTCAATTTGGTGACATCATAAATCTTTTCATTAAGCTTGGTAAGAAGCCTCATGAAAGCTTGAGGACAAGCTCTTTTATCAATTTTGTCTTGCTTGGGAGTCTTCAAAACCCAACTAGTAGGAAAACCCATGGATGGGGGTTGGAAACAAACAAACACCTTGTCTTTCAATTTTTTATGGAAGAAGGATCTCCAGCCAAAAACTTGTTGAGCCCTGGGAAGTGAGATAGAATTGGCCATGGCCTGAAGTCCTGACCTGGTAATAAAAATGAAAGAGATCGACTAAAGGCTCTATTTTGTGATAGGCAACCACCATGGCAAAGCTAGCCATTATGCAAAAAGTATTTGGGACAAATTGGTTTAAGAGGATCTTAAATTTGGAAGAAATATCAATGAAAAGTTGAGGGATTAGAAAAAGTAGACTAGCCTCTAGCTGATCTACAAAGAAAACTAGAAAATCAGGAAGAGGTAAATTTGGTCTCTGATTGAGGCATGGCTCTAGAAGGACAAAATTATTGGGGATGCTAAAATTGAAGCATATTTATTCCAAGATTTAATGGGACACCTTAGAAGGAAGGGGTTCTGGAGAAGGCAAAGTATTGGGTAGAGCAGCTATTATTACAGTTTCTATAAGAATAACTATTGGGATAACTACTGGAAGGGGAGAGATGGGCCTACAAAGAGGATTTAAGCGTTCCACTAAAGTAGTGGATGTATTGGGATAAATTTCTTCATACACAGTAAGTTCGTCAATAGGTTCATCTCTAAGAGCTAGAGGTTGCCTGACTAGTTGTTCAGCTTTGGAGTCGGGGTGTGGAGAATCTATAGAAACAGAGCTGAATATTAAAGATTATCAGGTTGAATTAGTTTTAATGATTACTGTGATGATGGGATGATTAGCATACTAAGAGAAGATGGTCTAGTCGAGTTGGGAATAGTTTAGACCTGCCCTATTGATTTGGGTATATCCAAACTGGGGTAGTTCAGATCTGCTTTTAATGCTTTATACACATGAGTTGGTATATCTAACTTAGTATGTCCAAGCTGTATAATGTGAACTATGGATGAATGTAAGCAAATGAGCATTATCGGGGTTCTAAAAAGGAAAAAAATCATTCTGTATTAGTAAGCAAGATTTTGGGGGATTAGCCATATCTCTTCATAAATATTAGCATTATCCCCGTAAGGTAATAGAATTCTTTCCTAATTCAACTACTGTATATGCACCGCTATAAAAGGAGATGCAAGGTATGGTATTTAGTTTTTTCACACACACATATATTGAATAAAATAGAGATTTTATCTTGATTGATTGATTGATTGAGGCTCTTGATTATTCTTACTAACTTAAGCATCGGAGTGTTTATGCTGGACACTTGATGAGTAGATTTTATACCCATTAATTGAGTATCATTTGTTTAATTTTTGATTAGTTTTTGAGATTTTTGTGAGTTTTATTATTATTTTTAGTATTTTCTTTATAGATTTGAAAATGAAGGAAAAATGTCACTTGGATGTACTAAAATCTATATTTATCTTATATTTTTAAAAAATAAAAAATAAAATTAAAAATTCAACCCAGGAATAGTAGCTACAGTGCCTAGGCACTACCAATTTGCACCTTGGCACTGCTAGGCGGACAAGGATAAAAATAGTATTTTTGCCCTCTTTAAGGCATTTCCCATCAATCTTAAGTATTCCAAAAGCCTTCAAATCAGATTTTTTAGAGAGGGAGAGAAGGACAGAGGAGAAAACAAGCCAAGAAAGGAGAACGAAAAATAGAAGAAGAGGATGATAGAATTCTTTTATGATTTGTGAAGATGACATCTACAATGGAAGAAACTCATCTTCTTCCAAGTTCCATTTTATTTTTCTCTTTCTCTCTTTGATTATGTGTATGAATATTGTTAATTTATTTTTTATTTTCACCATGAATTAATTTATTTTTTCAAGATTGTGATGTAATCTAATTAAGATGTTTTAAATATTTATATTAATTCAATTCTTGATTTATTTTTCAAGTTAAGTTTTCTATATAGTTCTTAATGCTTTCAATTACTTGGCCACTAATTGAATGAAGACATCCTCCCTCCAAAGAAAGTCCACACCTTGGACAAGAACACCAAAAATAATAAAATTGCTAGTTTCTACTATTTTCTTTTCTAGCCTAGTGTTGAGTGAACTTATAACCTTTCAATCCAACTTGTGAATTAAAGATTAAAGTTTATTCAATTGTTCTTAATTTAACTTGTAAAAGAACAACAATTAAAATATGCACTTGAGCAATACAAGAGAAGAGAAAATGAAGACAAAATGAAGAAAATAATTTTTCTTCTAATTCTTGCTAATTAAGCTTCAAAATCAATGGTTTTCAAGCATAAAAGTGTGGAAACTAGTTTTAATTTGTGTTCTATGGATTCCTATGGATTGAATTCAATATTTGTGAGTATGAGAGTGTAGAAATTTGGGAGAAACTTTGGAGAAGAAGATCTGGTCGTTTTTTAGGAGCATCCACAAGAAAATAAGGATAAGAATGATTTCTTTGACTTTTCAAAGAGAGGTATGTGGAGGGTGGTGATTGGTTGCATCATGCTTGGTGTCTTCTCATGACAAGAGCCACGTTTATGAGCTAGGGAGATAACAATAATTGATGCTTTGGTGTTATAATTAAGTGTAATATGGTTTAGAATAATTTCATGCAACCTAGTCAACCTACCAATCAAATTGCACCATTTTGCATACTTTTAGTTCTTATCCAAATGTGATATATTTCAATTAAATATTTAAATAAACAATCACTTTAGTATGTAACTAGTATGGAGTAATACAAATAATTCATTGCATGGCCATTCAACACATCAATCTTTCTTAATCAAGATACCGAGCTTTTCACTGCCAAATGGCATTTAAGAAATATGTTACCTCAAGAAATAAAAGTTTGATTTCATATTTTATGTACTAATGCATGTTAAAGCATAATGGGAGCATAAAAAATAATTATTCATGTACGTACAATCATACTATTTGTATGTTATAATTTGATAATGCACATTGGTTAGATGCATACTCATGTAAGATATTTATTATTGGCTATGTAGGAGATAATTGGGCATTACATCCTTCATTGCTTATAAGAATTTTATCCTCAAAATTTGACGTACCAACTAATTCTGGATACTTGGTCTGCATTTCTTCTTCTGTTTCTCACGTGGCTTCTTCTACAGAATGATTCTGCCATAATATTTTAACAAGTCGAATCTTTTTCATTCTCAATTTTTTCTTCCAATCTAGAATTTGCACTGATTTCTCTTCATAAGCTAAATCAGAAGTCAATTTCAATAGTTTAACACATGAGAGGGGTTTAAAATGTACTTCCTCAATATAAACGCATGGAAAATATTGTGAACACTAGATAGTAACGGAGGTAAGGCCTCTCTATAAGCTCTATCACCAACTCTTTTGAGAATCTCGAATGGGTCAACATATCTTGGGCTGAGTTTTCCTTTCTTTCCAAATCTCATGACGCCTTTCATGGGAGCTATTTTTAAGAACACATGATCCCCAATGGCAAAATCTATATCTTTTCTTCATTTATTTGAATAACTTTTCTATCTACTTTGCATAATTTTTATTATCTCTCATATCTTATCCATTACCTTAGCGGTACGTTGAACTATTTTCGGATCAAGTAGGCTTTGTTCTCCACTTTATCCCATTGAATTGGAGATCTATATTTTCTTCCATACGTTGCTTCGTAAGGTGCCATTCCAATTGTTGGTTGATAGCTATTATTATAAGTAAACTCTCCTAATAGAAGCTTCACATCCCAACTACATTGAAAATCTAGCACACAAGCTCTTAACATATCCTCTAATATCTGAATAACCCTCTTTGACAGTCCATCATTTTGCAGATGAAATGATGTACTAAATGCAAGTTTCATTCCCATAGCACTGTGTAAGCTCTTCCAAAATATAGATGTAAACTTATGATCTCTGTCGGACACAATTAAAACAGGCACTCCATTAACCTGATTATCTCTTTACTATATTATTGAGCATACTGGTCAATCTTATATATGAAAAAAGATGGGTTGATTTAGTTAATCTATCAACAATCACCCATATAGAATTATACAACTTTTGAGTTCTAGGTAATCCAAGCATAAAGTCCATTGTAATGTGCTCCCATTTCCACTCCGGAATCAACAAAGGCTTCAACAACCCTGTTGATTTTTGATGTTCAATCTTAACTTGTTGATAAGTTAGACATTCAGCCACAAATGTTTCTATATCTCTCTTCATGTTAGGCCACCAATAATGCTATTATAAGTCTTTATACATTTTTATGCTACCTAGTGTACCGAGTAAGGAGTAGTATGAGCTTCTTCTAAAATGTCTCATTTAATCGCCTTGTTAAACAACACGCATAATCTCCTTTTATATCGAATAATTCCATCATCAGTAACAGTGAAGTCTGGCCTCTTTCCAGCATCAATCTTTCTTTCAATCTACATAAATGTATATCCACCTTTGACCTTCTTTAATTCTATCTTAAAGTATAGGTCTCAATACTAAGGTTGACAATGAACATATTTTCCCTTTAGGTACAATTTCAAGATCTAATTTATGAAAATTCAGTAATATTTACTTTTGTATGACAAAAAAAGAAGACGTGGATTTTCTACTCAATGCATCTGCAACCACATTCGCTTTACTAGGATGATAATTGATCACGCAATCATAATCCTTCACAAGTTCTAACCATCTCCGTTGTCTCATATTCAGTTCATTTTGGGTAAAGAAGTACTTCAAACTTTTGTGATCTATGTAAATCTCAGACTTCTCACCATATAAATAATGCCTCCAGATTTTCAAATTAAAAACCAAGTTCCAAATCATGGGTAGGGTAATTCTTTTCATACTCCTTCAATTGCCTTGAAGCATAGGTAATAACCTTCCTATTTTGCATCAAAATAGAACCCAACCCATTTTTTGAAGCATCGTTATACACCATATATCCACTAGTTCCTATTAGAATGGTAAGAACAGGAGTTGTAGTCAATTTATGTTTCAATTCCTGAAAAGTTCTTTCACAAGCATCGGTCTACAAGAACTTCACATTGTTTCTAGTCAACATTGTTAATGGAGTTGCTATCTTTGAGAACCCCTAAACAAATCATCGATAGTACCCTGCTAATCCGAAGAAACTCCTTACTTCTAATACATTTGTTGGTGTTGGCCACTTAATGATAGCTTCTACCTTACCTAGATCAATGAAAATACCATTCTTGGATACTACATGACCTAGGAATACCACTTGCTCAAGCCAAAATTCGCACTTCTTGAATTTAGCCTACAACTGTTTTTCCTTAAGAACTTGCAACATAATTTTCAAATGTTCCTTGTGCTCTTCTTTATCCCGCGAATAGATTAGGATGTCATTAATAAACATAATCACAAATTTATTGAGAAATTACTTGAACACCCTATTCATTAGATCCATAAAAGCTGCAGGGGCATTGGTTAAGCCAAAAGGCATCACTAGAAATTCATAATGTCCGTACCTTATTCAGAATGTAGTCTTTTGTATGTCTTCCTCCTTGACCTTCAATTGATGATACATAGAGCACAAATCAATCTTAGAAAATACCGATACTCCCTGTAATTGATCAAACAAATCCTCTATTATTGGAAGTGGAAACATATTCTTGATTGTTACTTTATTCAACTATCTATAATCAATGCACAACCGCAATGTACTATCCTTTTTTTTCACAAACAGTACAGGTGCTTCCCAAGGAGAATAACTAGGGAGAATGAAGCCCGTATCAAGCAATTCTTATAATTAAACTTTTAACTCTTTCAAATTTGTTAGTGCTATTCGGTATGGTGCTTTAGAAATAGGAGTAGCCCCTGGCATAACATCAATCACAAATTTAATCTCTCAATCCGGTGGTAGTCCCGGTAAATCATCTAGAAACACCTCAAGAAATTCTTGAACCACATCTACATTTTTTGGCTTCAATTGTGCTTCGACCAAAGTGTCCATAACACTAGCCAAATATCCAACACAACCTTTACTCAACATCTTTTGAGCTTTCAAAGCAGTTATAATTAGTAAGGACCATGAGAATGAGATATTTAGTAAGCCAATCTATACCCAAAATAACCTCAAATTTGGCATCGGTAAAACACGATCTGCATAGAGTGTCCTATCACTAATCTAAATAGAGCAAGCTCTTAACATTTAGTTGGAATCTATTTCTTCCCCGGATAAAACTATCACACTGTACCTTACTTTTAATAAATCTAGTGTAATGCCCAATTTTCTCACAAATGCACTTGATGCAAATGAATGTGTAGATCCTGAATCTATTAATGCAATTGCAGGTATCTTAGAAATTAAAATAGTACATGTGATTACGGAAGCATCTACATCAACTTGTTCTTGTGTCATTGCATATACTCTCCCCTCAACTCTCCCCTGCATTATTGGGCAATCCTTTTCCATATGCCCAAGCTTCTTACACTTAAAGCAATGATTAGTACCGCTAAAGCATTCCCCAAAATGATTCTTCCCATATTTAGTACATTTAGGCCTTTCAACTGAAGTAGAAGTCTGCCCAACTCTAGGACGTTTTTCATTCCCTTTGATTGATTTTTGCTCTCTTTTTTCCACTGGTTTAGATTTATTTGATTGAATATTGATGGGACTTGTCAATCTCTTTCTCATTTAAGTCAGTTATCAAAGTCTTGTCTACCAATTCCCTAAACTCTGTTGCTAAGGACATTCTCACATCTTTTCTAATTTTAGGATTAAGTCCCCTCAAGAAATAATCCATCTTCTCATTATTGTCTCTAGCGATGTATGGCACATACTTGCAACTCTCTTCAAATTTTCGCACATAATCACATACAGACATCCCTCATTGTTTTAACTCCAAAAATTCTTTTACTTTAAGTGACCTAGCATACCTAGTGAAATACTTATCTTAAAAGATTATTTTAAACCCCTCCCAAGTTAACTCTTCCATATTCACTGTAAGCTTAGCTCCTTTCCACCAAGTTCTAGCATTCTTCTTCAACAAGAAAATTACACAGAGTACATTCTCAACATCGTCAATACGCATGTAGTCAAAGATAGTGTCCAATGATTTCACCCATTCCTCTACAACCATGGGACCATATCCACCATTAAAATCAATAGGTTCCATCTTTCTAAATTTCTCATACACAGCTTGTGAATTATCCTATCGAGCTTGTGGTGGAGGAGGTCGTTGATTTAGTTTTTGATTTCTTTGTTGCATATCTAGTAATTGTTGTATCTGATCACCATGCATTCTAGTCTATTGTTGAATAAGATCAGTCAAATTATCCACCAAATTATGATTACCCTCATGATCATCCATTGTCTTCCTTTTTGGTGCCATGACCTCCTATACATAGGCCAATCTCATTCCATTCATTAGCCAATAATAAAATATATATCATGACAATAACATAAAATCAAATCTAATCAAGTAAACGTAAAAGAAAATAAAAAAAATAGTTGACTGAATTTCCCAGCCAAGATGTGTTCATATGCCTTCTTTTGTCTACATGAACGACTAAATCTCCGTTCTGATGCCAAATTGTAATACCCTTAAACCTAACCGCAGAATCCTAAATAAGTTGAAACAGTTGAGTCAAGAAATATTAACCTACTATCATTAATATAGTTATGGTTTTAATAAACACCTAATATAATATATTATAACATATGTATAGTTATCTTTAATATATATAATATATTATAACCTAATATAATATATGATAACATATGTGTAATATATTATAACTATTATTACACTATACACGTGTGTACATATATGCACGTGTGGATGGATTCGCGACATATTTTCTCAACATGGATACGTGAAATACATTATGTACTTGACACATTGATGTAGGCAGGTTAAGTCTGTAATCAACATCACCTATTCTCTTGGTAATAGGAAATGGACCAATATATTTAGGACTCAACTTTTCTTTTTTCCTAAACCGCATAATACCTTTCATTGGAGCTACTTTGAGAAACACTTGATCTCCTATGGCAAACTCTAGCATCCTCCTTCTTTAGTCTACATAACTTTTCTGTCGACTCTGGGTAGTTTTCATTCTTTTTCGAATTTGTAACATATCCTCTGTCATTTCCTGAATCATGTCCGGGCCTAAAAGTTTCTTTTCACCTACTTCATCCTAATGAACTGGAGATCTGCATTTTCTGCCATACAGTGCTTCATAAGGAGTCATCCTGATTGTAGCCTAATAACTATTATTATATGAGAATTCCACCAGAGGTAGATCCTTGTTCCACTGTCCTTGGAAATCCAATACGCAGACTCTAAGCATATATTCTAAGATTTGTATTATTCGTTCAGATTGCCCATCGGTCTGAGGATGATATGCAGTACTGAAAGATAATTGCATTCCTAATGCCCTCTGTAGACTTCTCTAAAAGGTAGACAGAAATCTCGAGTCTCTGTCAGAAGTAATGGAAAGTGGTACACCATGGAGTCTAACCACTTCCTATATGTATATCTGTGCATATCAGTCTATGGAATAGGTTGAACAAATGGGAAGAAAATGAGCTGATTTAGTTAATTTGTCCACAATCACCCAAATAGAATAATGACCTTTCACAGTTTTGGGTAAACCCACCACAAAGTCCATAGTGATTCTTTCCCATTTCCATTTTGGAATGAGCAGAGGTTGCAAAGTTCCCGCTGGTCTTTGATGTTCTGCTTTTATCTGCTGACATGTCAAACATTGGTCCACATACTGTGCAATATCTCTT
The DNA here is from genome assembly GCA_019321725.1 of Paulownia fortunei. NCBI lineage: Eukaryota > Viridiplantae > Streptophyta > Magnoliopsida > Lamiales > Paulowniaceae > Paulownia > Paulownia fortunei. The sequence goes on along the minus strand of CM033109.1, from coordinate 12,456,136 downwards.
TTCATATCTGACCACCAGTAATGCATCTTCAAGTCTCTATACATTTTGGTAGTTCCTGGATATATTAAATAAGGTGTTGAATGTGCCTCTGCAAGAATATCTTTTTTGATGTTACCTACATGGGGCACGTATAATCGTTCCCTAAATTATAGCACTCCGTTCATGAATATTTTAAAATCAGATGGTACCCCCAAAGCAATATCCTTCTTTACTTTGATAAAATATTCATCCCTTTGTTGTCCTTGTTGAATTTTATAAATTAATGTCGATTGGAGTGTCAAGGCTTCCAACTTTATTTTCATTTCTCCCAACTATACAATCTCCACATTTATTTTCTAGAATTCAATTAACTCTGGTCTCTGAACAGAAAGAGTAGTTGCGGTACCTTGTATTGATTTTCTGCTAAGTGCATCTGCCACCACATTAGCCTTACCTGGATGGTAGTTGATAACACAATCATAATCCTTTACCAGCTCCAACCACTTTTGTTGTCGCATATTCAGTTCTTTTTGTGTGAATAAGTATTTTAAGCTTTTGTGATCCATATAGATTTCACACCGCTCATCATATAGATAGTGCCTCCATATCTTCAGTGCAAATACCACTGCAGCAAGCTCCAAATCATGTGTAGGGTAATTTCTTTCATATTCTTTTAGCTGCCTCGGTGCATATTCAATCACTTTCCCATTTTGCATCAGTACACATCCCAATCCATTCTTTGAGTCATCACTGTAAACTACAAAGCCTCCAGTAACCTGATGGAATTGAAAGAATAGATGTTGATGTCAACCTCTTCTTTAATTCTTGGAAACTTTGCTCGCACGCCTTTGTCCATTTAAATATGATACCCTTCCATGTTAACTATGTTAAAGGGGAAGCAATCTTGGAAAATGCTTATACAAATCTACGGTAGTATCCAGCCAAACCAAGAAAGCTACATACTTCTAAAGGATTTGTAGGTTGTGACCAGCTATTAATAGCTTCTACTTTACTTGGATCTACTGATATTCCTACCCCTGATATGACATGTCCCAAGAATACCACTCGGCCAACCAGAATTCACATTTCTTGAATTTAACATATAATTGTTTCGCCTTTAAAACCTCTAACACCATTTTCAAATGTGTCACGTGCTCTTTCTTTTTTTGAGTAAATCAAGATATCATTGATAAACACAATAACAAATTTTTCCAGAAAATCTCTGAATACCCAATTCATCAGGTCCATAAAAGCGGTTGGGGTGTTAGTCAATCCAAATGGCATCATCAGAAATTCATAATGTCCATACCTCATACAAAATGATGTCTTCCAAATGTCATCTTCTTTTATTTTCAGTTGATGGTACCCAGATCGTAAATCAATCTTTGAAAATACTGCTGCACCCTGGAGTTAATCGAACAAATTGTTAATTTGAGGTAAAGGGTATTTATTCTTGATTGTAACCTTATTCAATTCTCAGTAGTCTATACACAGTCTCATCGTACCATCCTTCTTTCGTACAAACAGGACGAGCACACCCCACAGTGAAAAGCTAGGTCTGATAAAACCTTTTTCTAGTAATTTCTGTAATTGTATCTTCAATTTATTTAACTCAGATGGAGCCATTCGGTACAGGGATTTTGACATTGGAGATATTCCCGGCTGCAGGTTAATAACAAACTCTATCTCACGATCAGGTGGTAACCTAAGGAGATCATCTGGAAATACTTCAGGGTATTCCTAGACCACTGGTACTTCACTAAGAATAGAATGGTGTTATTCTTCAATACTCATAACACTGACTAAATATCCTTCACAACAGCTTCTAGTAAACGTTGTGCTTCAGCGTTGATATTAGTGGAAATCTGAAGCTTTTCATAATCCCAGTGAACATAAAAGGTTCTTCTCCAGGAGGTTGGAATGTCACTGTCTTTTTCTGGCAATCTATGGTAGCACAGTACTTTGATAACCGGTCCATGCCAAAAATTATGTCATAGTCATTCATAGCCAATACAATCAGATCAGCATATAGTTCTCTATCTTCAATAGGAATGGCACAAGCTTTCAAAATCTGATTGGTCTGTTTTGCGTCTCCAGAAGGAATCATCACAATGTAACTAATTTCTGTTATGTCAGGTGTCCTACCTAACCTCTTCACATACACAGTGGACACAAATGAATGTGTAGCTCCTGAATCAAATAATATGAATGCTGGAGTATCATGGATAAAGGGTTTACATGTCACTACTAATGGATTCACCTTTTCGTCTGTTCTAGTGATGGAAAAAACTCTAGCGGGTATATTCTGTTGCTTTATAGAGTTTGGGTTCTCCAAGCATGTTCTGGCAATATGACCAACCTTTCCACACACATAGCACCTTCTAGGATCTATAGGGCAGTTTCCTATATGTTGACCACCGCATCTAGGGCACATAGATTGTGGCATTGCACTTTCCCCTGCTCCATCTTTGGTCTCTTGTTTTGCTCCCACTGTTGCTGCCCTAGTTTCGATCGAAATTCGAGTTTCTGGCCTTGACCTTGGATGGTCTCTTCTTTTCATTTCCAGCCCATCTTTGTCCTTGTCCTTGCTTAAAATGGCAATGGGCTTCCTGCATACAAAAAACTCTAAGTTCAGCTTGTTTAGCGACTAATGTTCTCTCTGTAATCTGTGAATAGGTGACTCCTTGAATTCCCTCCATATTAACATCTCTGTATAGTTCAGGCCTCAAACCTTCAAGGAATCTCTCTACCTTCAATGCATCAGTGCTGACCATATGCGTGGCAAACCTAGACAACTGTTCAAATTTTCAAATATAGTCCCCAACTATCATAGCTCCCTGCCACAGCTGTATAAATTCATTTATTTTCATTGCACGAATAGGTGCGGTGAAGTATTTGTTCCTGAATAACTCTTTAAAACATTCCAAGTCATAATAAAGGGATCCTCTATGCTCCTCATTGTATCCCACCAGTGTCCAGCACTTCTACGAAGCATAAACGAGGCGCATATCACCTTCTATTCATCTAGACTCTGCTATACTACAACATATTCTCTAGGGTTATCAGCCAATCCTCTACGGCTATGGGATCTACCACATCTTCAAATATTGGTGGATTGAGTTTCCTGAATCTTTCCCCAACTATCTCCATGTGTTCTGCTCGTGGCTATGGTTGATTCATTTTAGCTCTCTGTTGCCTACCCACATCCCTCTATTGGATGAGTTGTTGAATTTATTCCGACTGTCACTGAATAAGTTCTGTAAGTCGGTTTATAACAGTGTCTTGATCATCATTTCACATAGGTGTCTTCCCTTCTTGGTTTCTATCTCCACTACTACTCTCACTCCTTGTTCTAGTCATGACTGCAATACTGTTTTAGAACATAACCAATATAATTCACGAAACAATAATGCATCATAATAAAATAAAATTTACGAGCAAAGCCGTGCTTTCATAAGTTCCAAGTTTATGTACACGGACAATCTATAGAACCTGTAACCGGGCTTTGATACCACTATGTAACACCCCCATTACTACACAACTATATATATAGTATAATTTGGCATGATAGAACCTCTGAGCATGCATAAAAAAGTTTTTCCTCCTGGTAACAACTTAATAAATAATAAACTATTTTCCCACTTACAGACTAATATATATATATACCTGCAGAGGATCCGTAATAATCATAATATTTACATACTCATGTACAGAAAAGTTATAAAAGTAACACACAGTACAAATCTCAAAACCTAATATAATAGACTCCAAAATCAAATAAATTAACAACCAGCCCAACAGGTCATCATCCATGTACACTGATACTCAAAACGTGTAGGAGCTCCAGCCGCTCGCTCAGTAAGTCCACGGCTTCAAGTATCATCAAACTCACCTACAATGCATGAACTACGTGAGATAATGCTCAGTAAATGAAAATCATGCATGCTGAAGGGATGTAATGCATTTTTATGAGATCATGATAATAATGCAAACTTATGCATAAAAATAGTTCATTCAAAATTATTTTCCATCACTGGGCCCTTAGCCTACCTACTATGTACCGAACAAAGCTCTTAACAATATCAATAATCACATGGCCATCCGGGGGCCATCTCCTGGGATCACCAGAGCTTCATCCCCTGTCTTCCCACCAGTGGCATTGATAAGGGCACAGTCAAGTGGTTCACCCTCTCGTGACCACTAGAGGCACACCCCTATCCACCTCTATGATCCTCCGAGAAGTAATACTCTCGTGCCCAAAAACATCATATCAATAAGCCACACAGGCCTCGGTACACTAGTAGTGGCCAACCAAAATATTTTCTTTTTGAAAATAATGTTATGCATGCAAAACCTCAACTGTGAGCACGTGTTATGCATGCACGTGTAAATATTGATGAATAGCAGGTTCAATGACACAATGAATCCCATGTCCCATCATCCAAGCAATGTATGTACTATAAGATATTTATAATACTCATCAAGACACAAGGATCACATTTAATAAAAATAAAGCAAGAAATACTATGCCCATGCATTGTAGTTGCAAATGGATTTTCACTTACCTTTCATCTTTGATGTCCTACTGAAGGTTAACAAGATTCTCCTCCCTAACCTTATATATAAGGCATCCTGTAAAAGTATAGCATATTAATTTCATTATTAACCAATAGGTTTCTATATCAAATCTCATAAGGGATCATAAATCTTAAATTTAATTAAGTAACAATCAAACCTTAAAATTTATATGTCAGCCCAGTTAGAACATTTCAAATACCTTAATTTCTTATCTCGAATTTATTCTAATATTATCTAATTGATGTGTTATAATCCCCGCAATCAATCCCTCAGTTAAATTAACTCCTTCATCCAATTAATACCGGATAACAAAATTAAATCTTTGTAACTAATTTCAATTAAATATGTATATTAATTATTGTCTCACAGATAGATAACTAGTTAATTCAAATAAAAAAAAACTTTCTTTCAAATTAGAAATAAATGGCATAAATATATATTTTTATCCGTACAAAAATGAGAAGAAACTTACCCAAAAAAAAATCTCTAATTCCTACCGTTGAAATTTGTTGGAGCACCCTCTTTTTCTTCTCTCTCTTCTTTCTTTTTCTTCTTCTTTTTGTTTTCTTTTCCTTTCTTTGTTGTCGTGCGGACGTGTGTGTATGGTGTGTGTGTTAATACATAACTATTACTTAACAACTAAGAAAACCTGATATAATGTTATCCTTAATATAATATAATATATTATAACCTAATATAGTATATTATAACATATGTGTAATATATTATATACTATTATTACACTATACACATGTATACATATATGCATATATATATACATATTATGGTATCCTTTTATTATACTTCATACATATACTTATATATATTTTTATACATCTATACATATATATATATATATATATATTATATTTATATATATATATATTATTTTTATATATATAATTAGTACATAATATTTTAGTATTTATTTATAAACCCCCGAGTTTATTTTTTAGTAAGTATTTACACCCTCTTAATTAATATGATAATGTCGTCACTTTCTTTTATTATTATTATTACCATTACTATCACTATTTTCTCCCTAATCCATTTTGTTCAACTACTTGGACAAATTTTCTACTATAATCCAGACTGAATTGGGTTGAGCTTCCAACAGAAAAGTAGGACTTCTATCTCTTGGCTTTCAAATTAAATAAGCTTTAGGTCCATAAGACTTTTAATCATGAAGTTATGCTCAAAATACAAAAACTGCACAAGTTTGAAAATATGCTTCTTTTGATCTTTTTATATTCATTAATTCCCTAACATAAAATATTAATAAAATAATAATATTAACAAGAATAAAGCAAGAAAAGTATAAATGATTTGATACAAAAATATGCCAAAATATGCACTTATCAAATTCTCCCATAATTAACCATTGCTTGTCCTCGAGTAAGCCTAATACAAACCTAATCTACTTTCGTAGGAAATCATGATTGTATTTAGGATATGCAACAAGCCTTTAAACCCCTAAGTGGCCCCATAGAGAATGAGTTTTAGTCTCTTGAAGGTTTTCAGTAGTGATACCCACAAACATCTATAATAACTATCTTCCAACTTTTATTCTCAAGAAGCAACAAAGTAATATAGAAATGAAATCAAACAAGTGTTGAGTTTAACTCTTAGTCATTCAAAATTCAATAGATTTCCATAGTAAGCATTTTCAAGTGTGTGTGTGGATAGTTAAGGTCAACAGTGATGAAAGTATGCATCCTTCAAATAAGTTAATTCTCATAAAATCTTACAAAAACCATCACCCAATCTCTAACAGAAAAGTTAAACATCATAGGGTTTTCCTTTGATGCAAATATCCACTATACTGAAGGCACCACACGAAATCAAAAGGGTGTTTAAAAAAGGTTGTAATGGGGCTAAAGGGTAGTGATGTAGCTAAGAAATAAAAGGATAGGATGCAACAAAAGCTCTAAAAACTTCATGAAATTTAAGACATAGAATTTATTGATGAAGAATTCTCAAACTCTACAAATTTCAACACTGGGGTTATTGTTATTGAATTGGACCCCTCTTATTTATCTAGCACTTCACAATTTTTTTTCTATTTTTTTATTATTTTTTTTCTATTTTTGGAAGAGAAACTCTCTACACTTATCTTCTATTCCAATCTGAATTTCTTTTGTAAGTTCGCGCTGTCAATGGAATGTCTCTTAAACTCCAATCATTTTTAGAACAAGGGTTGGATAATAGTATATTTAGGCTAGGTAAAAAGATATGATTACAAAAAAAATATTTATTTATTGAAAGGCTCAAAGTGGTTCACTAGGGGGATGTTCTCTTGAAACATCATATGGGGAACAAGCTGATTTGGCAATGGTGCTAGAAAGCCTAATGCCTTAATAATAAGTATCATAAACCATTAGATGAAACCTTTCTTGCATCCTATCATTTTACTTCTTAGCTACATCACTACCATTTGGCCCCATTACAACCTTTGTTAAAGACCTTTTAATTTCGTGTGGTGCCTTCAGTGTAGTGGATATTTGCACCAAAGAAAGAGCCTATGATGTTTAACTTTTCTGTAAGAAATTTAGTGATGGTTTTTGTAAGGTTTTATGAGAATTCACTTATTTGAAGCATACACAGTTTATCCCTGTTTACATTAACTATCCACACACATAGTTGAGTATGCTTATTATGAAAATGTATTGACTTTTGAATGCCTAAGAGTTAAACTCAATACTTGTTCGATTTTATTTTCATATTACTTTGTTGCTTTATGAGAATAATAGTTGGAAGATAGTTATTATAGGTGTTTGTGGGTATCACTACTGAAAACCTTCACGAGACTATAACTCATTCTCTATGGGCCACCTAGGGGTTTAAAGGCTTGTTGCATATGTTAAATGCAATCGTGATTTCCTACGAACGTGGATTAGTTTAGGTTTATTTTAGGCTTATTCGAGGACAAGCAAGGGTTAAGTGTGGGGGAATTTGATAAGGGCATATTTTGACAAATTTTTGTATCAAATTCTTTATACTTTTCTTGTTTTATTCTTGTTAATATTATTGTTTTATTAATGTTTTGTGTTAGGGAATCAATGAATATAAAAAGATCAAAAGAAGGATATTTTCAAACTTGTGCAGTTTTTATATTTTGAGCATAAATTTATGATAAAAAGCCTTATGGACCTAAAACTTATTTCATATGAAAGACAAAAGATAGAAGTAAAACTTTTCTATTGGACGCTCAACCCAATTCAGTCTTGATTATAACAAAAAATTTATCTAAGTGGTTGTATAAAATGGATCACCAAAATTGAGAATAAAGTTCAGCCCAGTATTCACTTATTTGACCAATTGGGTCATATCTCTTAAACCCAAATTTATTTTGGGCTGAAATTTGGATATGTTACACACAAAAGGTAGATAAACAAGAATGATGAAAACATAGGCTGCAAGTTGCTACTGCTGTTAAAGGATGGCTCTTGGACATGATTCGATAATTTGATCATATCCCCTTCATCCGACTGCCAAATTTAACAAATGATATATAAAAATATATTAGCACCGAAAGATCTATAATTTTTGTTCTTTACTCATCATCAAAATCTAGATGTATCTAACTAACAATGCAATTCAATTCGATAGGTGAGGACTTTATGTAACAATTTATCAACTCTTGGAAACTAGTATACCACTTGTTAACCCCTCCATTATTTATTTGGAATCTAACTTACTCCAAGTACTATAAATAGACCATGTATTAAGCTTGTAAGAGAGAAGGGGTAAAGGGTTTTTTTAGGCTAAGTTTTCTAGTATATATGTTTTCTAGTAATGTAAGTTTTCTTGTAGTAATAGAAATGCATTCTCTAGTTTCTCTTCTATTTTTATTCTTTCCTACTTTTATTATGTCTTTCTAAATTTAATTTTGTTGAGAAAAAAGGGTGAACCTCTTGATGGAGGAAGATAAATGGTTATAAGGGTTGAAAATATTTAAGTATGTTGTATTATTATTTTGAGTTGTGATTTAAACCCTACTTGTTTTGTGGTGATTCTTGATTTATGTATCTCCAATGGCACAACATATACTTTAGTTCATTTAGCTTATTGTACGGTTTTACCACATGACTGCTAATGTGAAATTTTGATTTGTTATTGACAAAGGTGTGCATAAATGCTTGATTCACATAAATCCTATTTTTTTAGAATTATAATCCTAAATTCTTCAAGCAACTTCTATGTGGATCGATCGCGGACTCATTAGAAGTTTATTACTTAAAACAAGTTGCACTTGATGGAATAGATTTTACTGTTGATGATGAAAGTTTTTCAAATCTTGACTTCCAAAAATATTTTTCTTGTACCTGCAAAAATTCAGAGATAGTATTAATGTGTGCCTTTTTACAAATACTTTCACTTTCAAAATAAGTTTCCAAAGAATCTGAAGAGTTAGTGGTAGTAAAGTATTCATGAACAAGTTTCTCAATTGAATCTACTTCCTGTACTTTGACATCTTCTGCAGGTTACTTACAAATATTAAACACATTTAGTTCCAAACTCATATTTTTAAATGATAACTTCAAAATTCCATTCCTACAATTGATCCAAGCATTTGAAGTTGCAAGAAAAGCGCGACTTAAAATGATAGAAATTTGTGTATGTATTTATGCAACAGACTCTATGTCCAAAATAATGAAATCAACTAGAAAGTAAAACTTATCAATTTGTACCAACACATCATCTACTACTCTCTTTGGAACTTTAATCCAACTGTCAGCTAGTTGGAGTGCAACAAAAGTTGTTTTAAATTCTCCCAAACCTAACTGTTTATAAACTAAGAAAGGTAGAAGATTTATACTAGCACCAAGATCAAGTAAAGCACACTCTATTCTAGTGTTTCCTATGATACATAAAATGGTTGGACAACCTGGATCTTTGTACTTGGGTGGAGTATATTGTTGAATGATTGAACTAACACTTTTAGTTAAAAATGCCTTTTTTGTACATGATGTTTTCTTTTGATTGTACACAAATTTTTCAAAAATTTGACATAAGGTGGAACTTGCTGGATTGCATCCAACAATGGAATATTAATCTTAACTTTTTTAAAAATTTCAAAAATTTTAGCATCTGAGTTTAATTTCTGAGTTGCTTGTAATCTTTGAGGAAGGGGTGCTGGAGGTAAATATTTTTCTTTTTCATCATTTTCACACTTACCTTCATTGTCAAGACTATTTTCATTCTTCATTTATGGAGGTGGATTAGAAACTTTTTCCTTGGATAAATAGTCTTATCAATAACTTTTCCATTCTGAAGAGTTATGACTGAATTAGCCTCATTGACTAAATTTTCACCTGAAGAAGAAACATGACACTGAGTGGAAGGATTAGGTTGAGGTTGAGTAGGAAATTTATCTTTTTTATGAGTACGCAAAGAAGTTGTCAGTGTTGAAAGTGTGCTTTTGATCTCATTGATAGCTTGTGAAGTTTGATTATTGATGTTTGTTTGTTCATGCATAAATGCTTGCAAAGTCTCCTCAAGGGATTTTGTATGTGGAGCTGGATAAGAATGAAAGTTTGGTGGTTTTTGTGAATGTAGCGGTTGGACACGGTTATCATCTTGCCAACTAAAATTGCGATGATTTTTCCATTGTGGATTGTAAGTTTCAAAATATGGAGAATGAAAAGGTTTTTTGAATGTGCTCTTGAAATTTGCTTGTACTAGAATGTTTGGACATTCATTGGTGGAATGCCCCAAAAGTTTACAATTGCTACAAACTTCTTCCTCTTGCACATATTTGATTTCTTTTACTTTTTTAAATTCCATGGCTTCAACTTTTCTTGTTAAACTAGCAAGCCTAGCATTTAAATCATCTTCTTGGCTAAGGAAATATTTTCCTTTATTACTATTAGTAAGATTAGATCTAATAGAACCTTCGGAAGAATTAACACTATGCCATGATTGAAAGTTTTCTGCCAAATGATCTAGATATTCTAGGGTTTCATCAGGTTCTTTATTAAGAAATTCACCATTACACATTGTTTCAACAAATTATTTTATTTTATGAGTTAAACCTTCATAAAAGAAACTAATTAAGTGTCATTTTTTCAGCAAAATAAAATTTAGAAAGAAATAATAAAAGTAGAAAAGAGTAAAAATAGAAGAGAAACTACAGAATGTGTTTCTATTACTACAAGAAAACTTACATTACTAGAAATCATACATACTAGAAAACTTAGCCTAAAAACACCCTCTACCCCTCTTTTTTAAAAGCTTAATACATGACCTATTTATAGTACTTGGAGTAATCTAGAGCCCAAATAAATAATGGAGGGATTAATCAAGTGGTATGCTAGTTGCCAAGAGTTGGTAAGTTCTTAGACCAAGTCCTTACCTACTGAATTGAATTTCATTTTTAGGTTAGATACAACTAGATTTTGATATTGAGTAAAGAACAAAAATTGTCGATATTTTGGTGCTGATATATTTTCATATATCATTTATCAAATTTGGTGGTTAGATGAAGGAGATATGGTCAAATTACCGAATCATGTCTAATAGTCGTCCTTTTATAGCAATGACAATTTGCAGCCTATGTTTTTATCATTTCGACACATTTTCTCACTATCTTGTCTTTCGAGAGCTTGTTTATTTACCTCTTGGTATAACATATCCACATTTCAGTACAAAATAAATTTAGGCTTAAGAGATATAACCCAATTGGGTAAATAAGTCAATACTGGGCTGAACTCTGATCCAAATTTTGGTGATTCATTTTGTATAACCCATTGGACGAATTTTCTATTATAATCAAGATTAAATTGAGTTGAGTTTCCAACAAAAAAGTTGTACTTCTATATCTTGTTTTTCAAATAAAATAAGTTTCAGGTCCATTGGACTTTTGAACATGAAGTTATGCTCAAAATATAAAAACTGCATAAGTTTGGAAATATGCTTCTTTTGATCTTTTTATATTCATTGATTACCTAACACAAAATTTTAATAAAATAATAATATTAACAAGAATAAATCAAGAAAAATATAAAAGATTTGATAAAAAAATATGTCAAAATATGCACCTATCAATAGTCATTTAAGATGCTTATTATTGGTTATGTAGGAGATAATTGGACTTTACAAACAAACTCACTGGTCCCAACTACGGTGACTGGTTAAGAAACCTTTTGATAGTTTTCCAATTCAAAAAGAGGATTTATGTCCTCGACATGGTACCACCGGCTTCGCTAGAGGGGGCCATAGAGGAAGAGCAAGCAAAATATCATCAACATGTTGAGGATGATCTAAAAGCTCAGTGCTATATGATAGCATCTATGTCAAACAAGCTACAAAGACAGCATAAGGGTATGGCACATGTTGCCGATATCCGTCTTCATCTATAAGAATTATATGGCGAACATACAAGACAAGCTAGATACTAAGTATCTAGGGAGCTCTTTTGATGTCCTATAATGGAAGGTTCTTCGGTTCATGATCATGGGTTGAAGATGATAGCCTTGATCGAGAGACTCGAGTTCCTAGGAGTGGACAATGAACTCTTTATAGATCTCGTGATACAATCTTTGCTACCTTCATTTGACTGTTTTGTGGTCAACTTCAACATGTATAAAATGGAGTATAACCTTGCTGAGGTGGTCAACATGTTGAAGACTGTTGAGTCCACCATGAAGAAGGAGAAGCATGTCCTACTCGTTGGTTCTTCATCCCAATCTAAAACTAAAAGGTCGAAGAAAAGAAAGAAGAAAAGTTCTTCTAACAAGGCCAAAGGTATGAAGGCCTTAGGTGGAGTGAAGAAAGGTTCCAAACCAGACAAAAAGTGTCGGTACTATGGCAAGTCAAGGCATTGGAAGAGGAACTGCAAGGAGTATCTTGCAAATTACTAAAAAAGTTTTGGAATATTCTTTGTTGAAGTTAACCTTTCGATTAATGATGCTTCTTGGGTATTAGATACTACTTGTGGTACTCATCTATACAATGATTTACAGGTGATAACAAGAAGTAGGGAGCTAAGTAGAGGAGAGTGGATCCTGAGGCTTGGAAATGGAGCAAAAGTTACTGCATTAGCCATAGGAACTGTCTACTTAGCGTTAGGAAATAGAAAAATGATAGTTCTAAATTCTTGTCTTTATGTTTCTAAATTAATAAAGAATATTATCTCTATTCCAGTTTTGGATAGAAAAGGTTATTATTTTTCAATAAATGATGAAAATTATTCCATTTATATTGGTTCTTCTTTAGTTCATATTGGTACTTTGACAAATGATTTACATACTGTCCAACCTAATAAATCCATCTTGCATATTCAACAAAGTAACAAACGTAAAATAAATGATCATAGCTCTAGGTACTTGTGTCATGCAAGACTAGGTCATATCTCTAAGAAAAGAATCAACAAGTTAACTAATTTGCTTGACCTTACAAAATTGCAAGAAATTCCAACTTGTGAATCTTGCCTTAAGGACAAGATGACAAAGTCACCATTTGTTGGACAAGTGGAGCAGGTTGCAAACCCTTTGGATTTAATCTATATGGATGTATAGGGCCACTAAGTGTTAGTGTCTAAGGAAACTACCACTATTTCATTACCTTTACCGATGATTATTCTAGGTATGGTATGTGTATCTTTAAGATACAAGTCTAAAACCTTTGAAAGGCTCAAAGATTTTAGGCATGAAGTGGATAAACAAACTGGGTGAAGTATTAAGACTCTTCGATCTGATCGAGGAGGCGAATACTTAAGCTTAGAGTTTCTTGATTATCTAAAAGAGAATAGAACTCTCTCACAGTAGACTCCGCCAACTCCATAACTAAATGGGGTTACAGAGTGTAGGAACTGAACCCTATTGGACATGGTTCGGTCTATGATGAGCTTAACTGGGATTCTTCTTTTATTCTAGAGCTATACTTTGGAAACGACGGCATTTCTGTTAAACAAAGTGTCAAATAAGCCAGTGTCCAAAACACCTTATGCAATATGGTGTGGCAAAACCCCTTTATACAAGTTCCTTAGGGTATGGGGGTGCCCTGCTTACGTGAAGCAGCTCTTGGAAGATAAGTTGGACACTAGATCTACTTGATTTAAGTTTGTAAGGTATCCAAAGGAATCCATTGGATACTATTTCTACGACCCTTCGGAACAAAAGATGTTTGTTTGAAGGAATGACATCTTCTTAGAGAAAGAGTTTCTATTAGATAGAAAAGGCGAAGTTGTAGAGCTTGAAGAAATTCAAGAACCACAAATTGTCTTACAAAAGATAGTAGCAACAGAATCACCTAAAACTAACATTCCTATTACACAATCTCCTAGAAGATTTGAAAGCATCTCGAGATCACCTGAGAGGTATGGTCTTTTATTGGAGAATAACAAGGAGGAGCATTTTTTGGATAACAATCTAAGGAATTATGGAGAACTGATGTCAGACATCGATTCAAGGAGATGGCAAGAAGACATGCAAACTGAGATGGACTCCATGTACTCTAACAAGGTATGGACCTTGATGGACCAACCACATGGTATAGTACTCATCGGCTGTAAATGGGTCTACAAGTGAAAGCTTGTAGTAGATGGAGAGGTAGTGACCTATAAGACACAATTGGTTGATTAGTGTTGTACATATATATACTTATTTTCTCTCACTTTTTTTGTTTTGAAAGTTTTTCTCTTTTATTTTTTTTTCCGGTTAAGTGGTGGATAACGGTACTCCGTGGCTATTAAAGTCGGACTTATCAATTTCCCCAACAACCAAAATCTCTGTATAAAGTTTTTCTGATTTTCTCATTCTCTTTTCTTATTCTTTTCAAAATGAGTAACATACTTCTAATTCACAAGAAGCGATTTCCGTTTCTTCCTAAAATGCAATTTTAAGAATTTATAAAATCAGAATTGAAATATTGAGAATGCTTATGCACAAGGGCATCCTAGAGGACATACGATGAATAATTGAAGTAAAGGTAAGAGCATGTGAGTTTTCATATGAATTTCCAAATTTGCTTACTAGATACATATTTGGTTTTGGTAAAAGCACATATTCAAAAAAACGAAGGACAAAAAAATGAAAGTTTATGTAACACCCCCAATACTACACACGCATATATATTTATAGATATAATAATTTTGACATGATAAATCCTATGTGCATGTACAAAAAAAAATTTCTTCCTGTAACAGCATAATAAATAATAAACTATTTTTCTCACTCACAAATTAATATATATATACCTGTAGAGGACCCATAACAACCATTACATACCCATATACAGAAAAGTTTTAAAAGTAACACAGTACAAATTCCAAAACCTAATACAATAAACTCTAAAATCAAATAAGTTAACAACCAGCCCAACAGGTCATCATCCATGTACACTGATCCTCAGAACCTGTAGGAGCTCCAGCTGCTCGCTCAGTAAGTCCATGACTTCAAGTATTATCAAACTCAACTACAATGCATGAACTACGTGAGCTAATGCTCAGTAAATGAAAATCATGCATGCTGAAGGGGATAATCCAACATAAATGTAATGCATTTCTATGAGATCATGACAAGAATGCGAACTCATGCATCAAAATCATTTCATTCAAAATTATTTTCCATCACTGGGCCCTTGGCCCACCTACTATGTACCAGATAGAGCTCTCAACAATATCAATAATCACATGGCCATAAACAGATCGACACAATCCGGGGCCATCTCCTTGGATCACCAAAGGTCCACCCTTGTCTTCCCCTGTGACCCTCCAGAAGTATTCCCACCAGCGGCGTCAATAAGGACACAGTCAAGTGGTCCACCCTCTCGTGACCACTAGAGGCACACCCCCTCAACCTCTATGATCCTCCGAAAAGTAATACTCGCGGTGCCCCAAATATCATATAAATAAGCCACACATGGGCCTCGATACACTAGTAGTGGCCAACCAAAATATTTTCTTTCTGAAAATAATGTTATGCATGCAAAATCTCAACTGTGAGCACGTGTTATGCATGCACGTGTAAATATTGATGAATGGCATGTTCAATGACACAGTGAATCACATGTCCTGTCATCCAAACAACGTATGCACTATAAGATATTTATAATACTCATCAAGATACAAGGATCACATTTAATATAAATAAGTCAAAAAAATACTATGCCCATGCATTGTAGTTGCAAATGAATTTTCACTTACCTTCCACCTTTGATATCCTACTGAAGGTTAACAAGATTCTCCTCCCTAACCTTAGATATAAGGCAGCCTGTAAAATTATAACGTATTAATTTTCATTCTTAATTAATAGGTTTCTATATCAAATTTCATAAGGGATCTTAAATCTTAAATTTAATTAAATAACAATCAAACCTTAAAATTTTTATATTTCACCCAATCAGAACCTTTTAAATACTTTAATTTCCCATCTTAAATTTATTCTAATATTATTTAATTGATATGTTATAATCCTATAATCAATCCCTCAATTTAATTAACTCTGTCATCCAATTAATACAAGATAATAAAATTGAATATTTGTAACTAATTTTAAATTAAAGGTGTATATTAGTTATTGTCTCACAATAGATAACTAATTAACTTGGATCAAAAACTTTCTTTCAAATTAGAAATAAACGACATAAACATATATTTTTATCCGTACAAAAATAAGAAGGGACTTACCAAAAATTTTCTCAAATTTCTACGGTTGAAATTTGTTCGTGCTATTTCTTCTTCGTTTTGTTTTCTTTTCCTTTCTTTGCTGCCGTGCGGACGTGTGTGTGTGGTGTTACTTAGGAAATAAATGTAACATAATATATTATATATATACTTATCCTTAACATTAGTATTAAAGTAATCTAATATAATTATTATATATATACTTATCCTTACATTAGTATTAAAGTAATCTAATACAATATATTATATTATATATATATACTTATCCTTATCATATATATATGTATACACTACATGTGCTTATCCTCATATATATATGTATACACTACATGTGTATACATATATGTATGTATATATATTATATTACATACCATATACTTATATATATATAATACATATGCTTATCTCATCATATATATATATATATATACAATACATGTGTATACATATATATATGTATATATATATTATATTACATACCATATACTTATATATATATATTGTATAATAAATACAAAATATTATTTATTTATTTTTATATATATTTATTTATAAGCCCGTAAATTTATTTTATATTAAAAAATTACACCCTCTTAATTAATATGATAATGTCCTTATTTTCTTTTATTATTATTATTACTATTACTATCATTATTTTCTCCCTAATTAATTTATTTGCATAGTTTATCCTACACCGATAAATACAACGATGCCACATTTCACTTACGTGTATCATAATGTTATCTGATAGTTGACACCTAAATTCTCATATCTTAGTACCAACTCAACCAATTAGGTTAAAGAATCTAGAAACTAATATCGGTGACAACTTTAAAAGTTTAATTATTAAAATGCCGTATAAAATATAATGCATTATGAAATATCAATTAAAATGCAATGACACATACGTGGCATAAAACACATGAACTATATTGGCTAGGTGAGTAGTGTGCGGCTCGGGTATTACTGTACCTTAACTAATGGGATTTTCTTATTTCTAAGTTGCTTTATCTCCCGTAGTAGAATCTCGACATGTCTTTCCTTGTAACTCAAATCTGATCTCAACTCTATTGGTTCGTTTCGTAGAATGTGGGATGGATTCACAACATACTTCCTCAACATGGATATATGGAATACATTGTGTACTTGAGGTATTGATGTAGGCAGATCAAGTTTGTAAGCAATGTCACCTATTCTCTCGGTAATAGAAATGGACCAATATATCTGGGCTCAACTTTTCTTCTTCCCAAACCGCATAATACCTTTCATTGGAGCTACTTTGAGAAATACTTGATCTCCTATGGCAAACTCTAGCATCCTCCTTCTTGGTCTACATAACTTTTCTATCGACTCTGGGCAGTTTCCATTCTTTTTCGGATTTGTAACACAGCCTCTATCATTTCCCGAATCATGTTCGGCCCTAAAAATTTCTTTTCACCTACTTCATCCCAGTGAACTAGAGATCTGTATTTCCTGCCATACAGTGCTTCATAAGGAGCCATCCCAATTGTAGCTTGATAACTATTGTTATATGAGAATTCTACCAGAGGTAGATACTTGCTCCACTATCCTTGGAAATCCAATACGCAGGCTCTAAGCATATCTTCTAAGGTTTGTATTGTTCGTTCAGATTGCCCATCAGTCTGAGGATGATATGCAGCACTGAAAGATAGTTGCGTTCCAATGCCTTCTGTAGACTTCTCCAGAAGGTAGACAGAAATCTCGAGTCCCTGTTAGAAGTAATGGATAGCAGTACACCATGGAGTCTAACCACTTCCTGTATATATATTTGTGCATATCGATCTATGGAATAGGTTGAACAAATGGGAAGGAAATGAGTTGATTTAGTTAATATGTCCACTAATCACCCAAATAGAATTATGACCTTTCATAGTTTTGGGTAAACCCGCCACAAAGTCCATAGTGATTCTCTCCCATTTCCATTCTGGAATAAGCAGAGGTTGCAAAGTTCCCGCTGGTCTTTGATGTTCTGCTTTTATCTGCTGACATGTCAAACATTGGTCCACGTACTGTGCAATATCTCTTTTCATACCTGGCCACCAGTAATGCATTTTCAAGTCTCTATACATTTTGGTAGGTCCTGGATGTATTGAATAAGGTGTTAAATGTGCCTCTGTAAGAATATCTTTTCTGATGTTATCCACAATGACCACATATAATCGTTCCCTAAATTATAGCACTCCATTCACGGATATTTTAAAATTAGACGGTACCCCCGAAATAATATCCTTCTTTACCTCATAAAATATCATCCCCTTGTTGTCCCTGTTAAATTTTATCAATTAACGTCGGTTGGAGTGTTAAGGCTGCCAACTTTATTTCCGTTTCTCCCAACTGTACAATCTCCACATTCATTTTATGGAATTCAATTAACTCTGGTCTCTGAACAGAAAGAGTAGTTGCGATACCATGTATTGATTTTCTGCTCAGTGCATCTGCCACACATTAGCCTTTAACTGGATGGTAGTTGATAACACAGTCATAATCCTTTACTAGCTCCAACCACCTTCATTGTCGCATATTCAGTTCTTTTTGCGTGAAGAAGTATTTTAAGCTGTTGTGATCTGTATAGATTTCACATCGCTCCCCATATAGATAGTGTTCCATATCTTCAATGCAAATACCACTGTAGCAAGCTTCAAATCATGTGTGTAGGTAATTTCTTTCATATTTTTTCAGCTGCCTCGATGCATATGCAATCACTTTCCCATTTTGCATCAATACACATTCCAAGCCATTCTTCGAGGCATCACTGTAAACTACAAAGCCTCCAGTACCTGATGGAATTGAAAGAATGGGTGTTGATGTCAACCTCTTCTTCAATTCTTGAAAACTTTGCTCACATGTCTCTGTCTATTTAAATGTTATACCTTTCGTGTTAATTGTGTTAAAGGGGAAGCAATCTTGGAAAATCCTTCTACAAATCTACGGTAGTATAGCCAAACCAAGAAAGCTACGTACTTTTGAAGGATTTGTAGGTTGTGACACTATTAATAGCTTCTACTCTACTTAGATCTACTGATATTCCTGCCCCTGATATGACATGTCCCAAGAATACCACTCGGTTCAACCAGAATTCACATTTCTTGAATTTAACATATAATTGTTTCACCTTTAAAACCTCTAACACCATTTTCAAATCTGTCATGTGCTCTTCCTTTGTTTTGGAGTAAATCAGGATGTCATCGATAAACACAATAATAAATTTATCCAGGAAATCTTTGAATACCCGGTTCATCAGATCCATGAAAGCTGCTGGGGCGTTAGTTAATCCAAATGGCATCATTAGGAATTCATAATGTCCATACCTCGTGCGAAATGCTGTCTTTGAAATGTCATCTTCTTTTATTTTTAATTGATGGTACCCAGATCGTAAATCAATCTTTGAAAATACTGCTGCACCCTGGAGCTGATCGAATAAATCGTCGATTCGAGGTAAAGGGTATTTATTCTTGATTGTAACTTATTTAATTCTCGGTAGTCTATGCACAGTCTCATCGTACCATCCTTCTTTCATACAAACAGGACAGGCACACCCCATGGTGAAAAGCTAGGTCTGATAAAATTTTTCCTGTAATTCATGTAATTGTATCTTCAATTCCTTTAACTCGGATGGAGCCATTCGATACGGGGATTTTGAGATTAAAGATGTTCCCGACTGCAGCTCAATAACAAACTCTATCTCATGATTTAGTGGTAACCCAGGAAGATCATCTGGAAATACTTCAGGGTATTCCTGAACCACTGGTACTTCACTAAGTGTAGGATGGTGTTCTTCTTCAATGCTCATAATACTGACTAAATACCCTCACAGCCGCTTCTAATAAACGTTGTGCTTTCAGCGCTGATATTAGTTAGAATCTGAAGTTCTTCATAATCCCAACAAACATAAAAGGTTCTTCTTTAGGAGGTTGGAATGTCACTGTCTTTTTCTAGCAATCTATGGTAGCACAGTACTTTGATAACCAGTCCATGCCCAAAATTATGTCATAGTCATTCATGGCCAATACAATCAGATCAACATATAGTTCTCTATCTTCAATAGGAATGGCCAAAGCTTTCAAAATCTGATTGGTCTGCTTTGAGTCTCCAGAAGGAATCGTCACATTATAACTAATTTCTGTTATGTCAGGTGTCCTACCCAGCCTCTTCACATACTCAGTGGACGCAAATGAATGTGTAGCGCCTGAATCAAATAGTATGAATGCTAGAGTATCATGGATGAAGAGTTTACCTGTCACTACCAATGGATTCGCCTCTGCGTCTGCTCTAGTGATGGTAAAAACTCTAGCAGGTACATTCTGTTGTTTTATAGAGTTTGGGTTCTTCAAGCATGTTCTGGCAATATGGCCAACTTTCCACACATATAACACCTTTTAGGATCTATAGGGTAGTTTCCCATATGTTGACCACCGCATCTAGGGCACATAGATTGTAGCATTGACATTTTTCTTTGCTCTATCTTTGGTCTCTTATTTTGCTCCTACTGTTACTACCCTGGTTTCGATCGAAATTTGGGTTTCTGGCCTTGAGCTTGGATGGTCTCTTCTTTTCACTTCCAACCCACCTCTGTCCTTGTCCTTGCTGAAATTGACGACGAGCTTCCAACGCACGAACAATTCTAAGTTCAGCTTGCTCAACAACTAATGCTCTCTCAGCAATCTATGAATAGGTGACTCCTTGAATTCCCGCCATATTAACATATGTGTATAGTTCTGGCCTCAAACCTTCAAGGAATCTTTCTACTTTCAGTGCATCAGTGCTAAACATATGCGTGGCAAACCTAGATAACTGTTCAAATTTTCGAATGTAGTCCCCAACAGTCATAGCTCCCTACCGTAGCTGTATAAATTCATTCATCTTCATTGCACGAACAGGCGCTGTGAAGTATTTGTTTCTGAATAACTCTTTAAATCTTTCCCAAGTCATAGTAAAGGGATCCTCTATGCTCCTCATTGTATCCCACCAGTACCCAGCACTTCCACGAAGCATAAATGAGGCGCATATCACCTTCTCTTCCTCTGGCACTCTGCTATACTGGAACATATTTTCTAGGGTTCTCAGCCAATCCTCTATAGTTGTGGGATCTACCGCATCTTCAAATATTGGTGGATTGAGTTTTCTGAATCTTTCCCCAACTATCTCCACTAGTTCTGCTCGGGGATGTGGTTGATTCATTTCAAATCTCTGTTGTCCACCCACATCCCTCTGCTGGATGAGTTGTTGAATTTGTTTTGATTGTCATTGAATGAGTTCTGTAAGTCAGTTCCCGATCGTCATTTGACATAGGTGTCTCTCTTCTTGGTTTCTACCTCCACTACTACTCTCACTCCTTGTTCTTGTCATGGCTGCAATATTGTTTTAAAACATGGCCAATATAATTCATGAAACAATGATGCATAATAAAATAAAACTTACGAGCAAGGCGGTGCTTCCACAAGTTCCAAGTTTATGTACATGGACAGTCTACAGAACCTATAACCGCGCTCTGATACCACTCTGTAACACCCCCAATACTACACACATATATATTTATAGATATAATAATTTTGACATGATAAATCCTGTGTGCATATACAAAGTTTTTTTTTTCTTCCTGTAACAGCATAATATAATAAATTATTTTTCTCACTCACAAACTAATATATATATACCTGCAGAGGACCCATAACAACCATAACATTTACATACCCATGTACAGAAAAGTTTTAAAAGTAACACAGTACAAATTCCAAAACCTAATACAATAAACTCTAAAATCAAATAAGTTAACAACCAGTCCAACAGGTTGTCATCCATGTACATTGATCCTCAGAACCTGTAGGAGCTCCAGCCGCTCGCTCAGTAAGTCCATGACTTCAAGTATCATCAAACTCAACTACAATGCATGAACTACGTGAGCTAATGCTCAGTAAATGAAAATCATGCATGCTGAAGGGGATAATCCAACATAAATGTAATGCATTTCTATGAGATCATGACAAGAATGCGAACTATGCATCAAAATCATTTCATTCAAAATCATTTTCCATCACTAGGCCTTGGCCCACCTACTATATACCGGATACAGCTCTCAACAATATCAATAATCACATGGCCATAAATAGATCGACACAGTCCAGGGGCCATCTCCTGGGATCACCAAAGGTCCACCCCCTGTCTTCCCCTGTGACCCTCCAGAAGTATTCCCACCAGCGGCGTCAATAAGGGCACAGTCAAGTGGTCCACCCTCTCGTGACCACCAGAGGCACACCCCCTGTCAACCTCTATGATCCTCCGAAAAATAATACTCGCGGTGCCCCAAATATCATATAAATAAGCCACACATGGGCCTCGGTACACTAGTAGTGGCCAACCAAAATATTTTCTTTCTGAAAATAATGTTATGCATGCAAAATCTCAACTGTGAGCACGTGTTATGCATGCACGTGTTATGCATGCACGTGTAAATGTTGATGAATGGCATGTTCAATGACACAGTGAATCACATGTCCTGTCATTCAAACAACGTATGCACTATAAGATATTTATAATACTCATCAAGATACAAGGATCACATTTAATATAAATAAGTCAAAAAAATACTATGTTTATGCATTGTAGTTGCAAATGAATTTTCACTTACCTTCCACCTTTGATATCATACTGAAGGTTAACAAGATTCTCCTCCCTAACCTTAGATATAAGGCGGCCTGTAAAAGTATAACGTATTAATTTTTATTCTTAATTAATAGGTTTCTATATCAAATTTCATAAGGGATCTTAAATCTTAAATTTAATTAAATAATAATCAAACCTTAAAATTTTTATATTTAATTTCCCATCTTAAATTTATTCTAATATTATTTAATTGATATGTTATAATCCTATAATCAATTCCTCAATTTAATTAACTCTGTCATCCAATTAATACAAGATAATAAAATCGAATATTTATAACTAATTTCAAATTAAAGGTGTATATTAGTTATTATCTCACAGGTAGATAACAATTAACTTGGATCAAAAACTTTCTTTCAAATTAGAAATAAACGACATAAACATATATTTTTATCCGTACAAAAATAAGAAGGGACTTACCAAAAATTTTCTCAAATTTCTACGGGTGAAATTTGTTCGTGCTATTTCTTCTTTGTTTTGTTTTCTTTTTCTTTCTTTGCTGTCGTGCGGACGTGTGTGTGTGGTGTTACTTAGGAAATAAATGTAACATAATATATTATATATATACTTATCCTTAACATTAGTATTAAAGTAATCTAATATAATATATTATATATATATATACTTATCCTTATCATATATATATATGTATACACTACATATGCTTATCCTCATCATATATATATGTATACACTACACGTGTATACATATATGTATGTATATATATATTATATTACATACCATATACTTATATTATATATATATTATATATATTTATATAATTAATACAAAATATTATTTATTTATTTTTATATATATTTATTTATAAGCCCCTAAATTTATTTTATATTAAAAAATACACCCTCTTAATTAATATGATAATGTCCTTATTTTATTTTATTATTATTATTACTATTGCTATCATTATTTTCTCCATAATTAATTTATTTGCATAGTTTATCCTACACCGATAAACACAATGATGTCACCTTTCATTTACGTGCATCATAATTTTATCTGATAGTTGACACCTAAATTCTCATATCTTAGTACCAACTCAACCAATTAGGTTAAAGAATATGGAAACTAATATCGGTGACAACTTCAAAAGTTTAATTATTAAAATACCGTATAAAATATAATGCATTATGAAATATCAATTAAAATGCAATAACACATACGTGGCATAAAATGCATGAACTATATTGGCCAGGTGAGTAGTGTGAGGCTCGGGTATTACAGTTTATCACAATTGTGCTAGATGGACTTGCAACACAAAGTGTCGTTCTTTAGGAATGGTTTATAAAAATCGAGAAGATAAACTTAAATTCATTATGGATGGACTAAGTAAGGAGTCTTTAGATCATATTATATTGACTCTTGAGACGCATTCATGTTGATTGGTACGTGCAATTCTTGATATATGGGATCGCTTTTGAAATGAACATGAGATTTATAGTTTTGGGAATCTAACATTAAAAGACCATGTTTGTCAGTTTATAAGAAAATTGGATGGGAAGCATATTCTCGACCCACAGAGGGCGTTTAAGCCGTTACTGGATGTAAAACCAGAGGAAGATGTGAGCCACAATCACAACTAGATATACATTCATATGTAAGTATGTAATTTTTAAATTTTGTGTGTCCTTATTTTCAACATTTATGATAAAAGATGCACTGCACGACATGATTCTAAGAAAGAAAAATATTTTGCTGACCACTACTAGTGCACCGAAGCACGTGCAATAAATGCATTCCATGTTCACACCTCAATAAATAGCACCATACTTTATTTTTGTACACCTTATTTTAAAAAAAATGGAAGGTTATTCGACTCACAAATTCAACTACATTTGTGGATCCAATCTATTAAAAATGGTGAGTTTATAGGGACAGTCAATAACCTTGGTAGAACTTTAGCATAAAGAAAAATTCATTTAGTGTATGAGGGAGGTAGTTTGGGGTTAATGGGGAGTGTTGCTATTTACCAAAAAATCTATAGGTATTCTTGAGCACAACTCAACATTCACCAAAATCCTATAGGTATTCTTAATGTTAGTGTTTTATGATGGTTTGCTATCTTTTGTAGATCATACTGTGAAAAAAGGTTTTATTTCACCGTCTGCGAGAAAAATCCTCATTTCTGCTCCGACACCTGACCAGCTGATTGATCAACTTCTAGCATATGTGCCATAACCTAATCCAACCTTAGCCCATGTAGATTGGTCCAACAGGAACAATGGTCGAAAACGTAAATTGAATTTGACTCTCAGTCTGTGATACTTATTGCTAATGGTTTCATCTAATAGTGTGTGTTTTGTGTTGTTTCAGCTTAATTTTTTTTAGCCACACTTCAGTTGATATCTTTTAAACTCTATTTTTCTATCTATTTTTGACATTGGGGATGTTGTCTTGATTAAGTTGGGGGGAGGGATAGTTGATATTATGACTTGCATGTTCAATTTGTGTTTTTCTAATATTTTATTTCAAAAAAAAATCAAACATATTTTCTTATAGGTCCATTGAAATCATGAAAAAATGGTGGCAGAGTAAAAGGTAATTGTAACACTCTTGAGATCCATCCCTATTTTTTGCATAACATGGCAAGTTTATGAATTTTTTAACAAAAGTTTATGAATTACCAAAAAAAAAAATTGTTTTGTTTTTTTTAGTCATGGAGGTTTTTCCAACTTCAATGATTAAAATTAAGCATGAATAATATGATTTGATTGATGATGGTTATTGTTTTGAACTTTGATGTTGTTATTTGGTTAATATATTTTTGCGATAATTATACTCAATTTTTTTTTCACAAATAGTTATTTTATTCAATGCGAAGACAATCATGTCAAAATAGGAAGCTCTTATGCCCTCGCTCTAATCATCACTTGGATCTTCAACATGTAGGGGTGAGTATTAGAATATTTTTTTTGGTCTGTCGAGGCGAACGACTTATAGTGCACCAGTAGAAAAATGATTAAGGCATTAGGCTTTCAAGCATCATTGCCAAATCAGCTTGTTCTCCATATGATGTTCCAAGAGAACATCCCCCTAGTGAGCCACTTTGAGCCTTTCAATAAATAATTTTTTTTTATAGTCGTATCTTTTTACCTAGCCTAAATACACTATTATCTCACCTTTGTTCTAAAAATAATTTGGAGTTTAAGAGACAATCTATTGACAACATGAACTTGCAAAATAAATTCAGGTTGGAATAGAAGATAAGTGCCGGGGAGTATCTTTCAAAAAAAAAGAAAAAAAATGAATGAAAAAAAAAATTGTAAAATGCTACGAGTTGCAACTAAAAATAAGATATTGCAAGATGAATAAGAGGGATCCAATTGAATAATAATAGACCCCAGTGTTAAAATTTATGGATTTTGAGAATTCTTTATTGATAAACTCTATGTCTTTAATCTCATGAAATTTTTAGAACATTGTTGCATCCTATTGTTTTATTTCTTAGCCACCTCACTACCCTTTGGCCTATTACAACCTTTATTGAAAACATTTTGATTTTGTGTAGTGCCTTTAGTGTAGTGGAGATTTGCACTAAAGTAAGAGCCTATGATGTTTAACTTTTTCATTAGAGAATGGGTAATGATTTTTGTAAAGTTTTATAAGAATTCACTTATTTGAAGTATGCATAGTTTTATCGTTGTTGACATTAACTATCCACACACATATTTGAGTATGCTTATTGTGGAAATATGTTGACTTTTGAATAGCTAAAAGTTAAACTCAATACTTGATTGATTTCATTTCTATATTACTTTTTTACTTATTGAGAATAATAGTTGGAATATAGTTATTATAGGTGTTTGTGGGTATCACCGCTGAAAATCCTTACGAGACTATAACTCGTCCTCTATGGACCACCTAGGGGTTTAAAGGCTTGTTATATATGCTAAATGCAATGATTTCCTACGAAAGTGAATTAGTTTAGGTTTGTTTAGGCTTGCTTGAGGACAAGCAAATGTTAAGTGTAGGGGAATTTGATAAGTGCATATTTTGACATATTTTTGTATCAAATCATTTATATTTTTCTTATTTTATTCTTGTTAATATTGTTGTTTTGTTAATATTTTGTGTTAGGGAATCAATGAATATAAAAAGATCAAAAGAAGCATGTTTTCAAACTTATGCAGTTTTGGTATTTTGAACATAACTCCATGATCAAAAGCCTTATGGACTTGAATCTTATTATATTTGGAAGCCAAGAGATAAAAGTATATTTTTTTTGTTTGGAACCTCATCCCAATTCAATCTTGATTATAGCAAAAAATTCATCTAAATAGTTGTACAAAATGGATCATCAAAAATTTAGTTCAGCCTAGTATTGACTTATTTGACCAATTGGGTCATATCTCTTAAGTTCAAATTGATTTTGGGCTAAAATTTAGATATTTTATATATAAAAAGTAAATAAACAAGTTTGTTGAAGGCAAGATGGTGAGAAAATTGGGAGAAAATATATCAAAATGGTAAAAACATAGGTTGCAAGGTGTTGTTGCTCTTAAAGGAAGGTTCTTGGACATGATTCGATAATTTGATCATATCTCCCTCATCCGACAACCAAATCTGATGATATATGAAAATATATTAGCACCGAAAGATCTACAATTTTTTATTTTTACTCATCATTAAAATCTGATTGTATCTAACCTAAAAATATAATTCAATCGGGTATGTGAGAATTTTGAGGATTTAGTGTAACAACTGACAACTATTGGTAACTAGCATACTACTTGATTAACTCATCCATTATTTGTTTGGCCTCTAACACACTCCAAGTACTATAAATATATCATGTATTAAGCTTGTAAGAGAGGGGGTAGAGAGTTTCTTTAGGCTAAGTTTTCTAATATGTATGTTTTCTAGTAGTAATAAAAATGCATTCTCTAGTTTCTCTTCTATTTTTAGTATTTTCTACTTTTATTATATCTTTCTAAATTTTATTTTGTAGAAAAAAAAAAGGGTGTACCTCTTGATGAAGGAAGATGAACGGTTATAAGGGTATAAAATATTTAAGTATATTGTTTATTATTTTGAGTTCTGATCTAAACGCTACTTATTTTGTGGTAATTCTTGATTTATATATTTGCAATATCACAATAAATACTTGAATTCATTTAACTTATTGTACGGTTTTACCCCACCGACTGCTAATGTGAAACCTTGATTTGTTGTTGACAAATGTGTGCATAAATGCTTGATCCCATAAATAAATGTTAGTGTTAAGAGATAATTTACAAATAGTAAGACAATATCATGATTACCTTATTGCATGAGATATTTGATAATATCTTTCCATTGAAACCTTAATTATGTATAGATTCCAATAGTGACAATTAATAGAGGTAAAAAAATAAATAATAATTTTTTTATTCAAAATTAAAGAGTGGATTCCTAATTTTCAGCACCTTTATTACTTTAGTTTTTCTTTAGTTACAGCATATATTTAATTTTTCATATATTTTGAATCATATAAATCCTATTTTTTTAGAATTATAATCCTGAATTTTTCAAGCAATTTCCCTGTGGATTGGCCTCGAACTCACGAGAAATTTATTATTGAATACAACTTGCACTTGGGCTTACAACATTAAAGTTGTAGCGGAGATTATAAATTTAATTTTGGAAAATATGAGATAAAAAAGAAGTAGAATAAGAAAATTTGTTTTAGAAAAAAAAAAGCAAAAATAAAAATATTAAAAAATTTATTGACGTAAACACATCACCCTTAAGCTTTAACGTGTCAATATGGATTTAATGAAACGTTCAGAAATAAAACCTTATATCTCACCTTATAATTTTTAATTTCAAACTTATTATTTTCCCTTCAAGTATAATTTAATTCCAATCCCTTTTTTAATTATAATATTTTTATATCTTATTTATGGAGGTATATTATTCAACATGATCATATATAATTGAACTAAATAAGATTTAATATAAAAATTTGAAAAAAGAGAATTAAAAGTGAATGGAATTTGAAAGGGTATGTAAATCATTGTAAGAAAGAGATATTTGTGTGGATTAAAATACCCTTATTTAGTTTCAATATAATAGTATAATTCTTCATGGAAATTAAGTAAATTAAAATCGTAGTTAACTTCTACAAAACTAGCTATATCTATCTATCTACATTTATATCTGCATCCACATCTTTAGAATTCTTATAATAATTAAATATTAGTTAATTGGATCTTGAACATAGATGATTTCTTTTGCCATACATTAATGCACCATACATTGGCTTGCCGTGTTTTGACTTTCTTACTTTTTGTAATAACTAACTAAATATAACAGCAATATGCATAGCATAACACCGTTTAAAAATTTCGAACGTAACACTTACCTTTTAAATTTAAATAAAATTGCTCTTAATATAATTAATTTATATAAATTTTTGTTTATTTTAAATATTTTGCATCCCAAATTCAATTTTAAGTTCTTTTTTAATTGGAAAAAAAATTAAATTATTTATTTTAAAAAAATAATTAATATCTTAAGTAATTCAAATTTAAAAAAATTAAAATAAAAAAAATATAATAAATACACAAAAAATATTTTGAACATGAAAAAGTTATTTTAATTATTTGAATTCAAAATAAAGCATTAACTATTTAAGTTAATTAATTTTGAACTCTTTTGGATAAATATTTAAAGCATTAGATTTTTGCACTATTAGGTGATTTCATATATTATTATGCAAAAAATAATAATAATAATAATAAATATAATAATATATTATTATTATTATTATTATTATACTTGAAACATAAGTAAAAAATCTAAAAATCTAAAATTGAAAAATAAAATTACGATTCAGAACTCCCAATAAGAAAAAAAAAGTATGTGTCAAGATTCCAATGTCACAAAAATTGTATTGCTATTTTAGCAACACAGTGAGGATGAATGTATGCAGGTACAAACTAATGAAAACACAGAGACTTAAAATCTTTACCTGAATGCCAAGTGATATATTTTAATTGAAGTGAACAACAGGATCAGTGCAAATGGATCATACAAAATGAAGATTAAAATATTAAAAATAATTATAATATTTAGCTCACTCGGTAATTTCTTAAGGACAAAACTCAATCAATTTTATACTATGGTGCATAAATTCGAATATATTTGGTAGTTTAACACCACCTATAAATAATCAGTATTCATATTATTTACAAGGGATAAGCCCAATTATTAGAATTTATATAAACTTAATTATAGGGCTATAATAAAAAATTGATAAAAAGTTAAGAGTTACTGAAAAATGTTGGTAATTGACTCCATTGTTAAAATTTAATTAAATTAATTGAATATATTAACTAATGTCGCTCAAAGTGAGAAGATTTTTTCAATATTTTGCTAGCTTGGTTTTGTGCATAGAAAAATAGTTGTACAAAAAGAAATTATGTAGCTAATTAGTAGAATTAGATTGTTGATAAAATATAAGTATTAATAGAGTGAATAAATAAGGATAGCAAGAGAATTATCCCCTAGACCTCAAATTGCAGAACAACTAATTTTTTTATAGTTAATTTAAAATCGAGCTTTTACAAGTTATAGTCCATGATAAATTAAAAAAGGAAAATCCCAAATAAGAAATAAAGAACAGAAAAAACGTTGGACTAACTAAAAGAACAAGAAATTAATTACAAAAATAAAAGGTGCCAAGAGGCTTGAGATGCGCTACAAAAAATTGCAATAAGAGATAAACAACTAGGGAAAGTGGTGTGGCAAATTACAGGTAGTACTTTGAGATTACAATTTTTGAAAATTTTGGTCGACATAAATTGATTTCATATATATATATATATATTCAGCTGTAGTTATTTAGTTGTAAAATTGGATAATATAGAAACTCACACAAGATATTCTGAAATAAACAAGATTATAGAAAGAAAGTAATGCAAATTTAAAGAAGAAAAAAACACTATAGCACTATTATTAATATGTTATTAAATTGAAACTCCATTTCAAATTAAGTAAGACCATTTCCTTGCAACCATAATTAGAGAAGATATATATATATATATATATTACCTTTCACCCCCTTTACCCTTTCTTCTCCAATTCTTTTTCCACTCTGCCCCCGTATGAACCCTTGTCTTTTCGACCAACTAAGAAAACGGCGGAATTCATGAATCGCAAAGGAGCTCTATTTCAGTCACATCCTTCTCCCAAATGTGTTAATGTATTGATAGCTTGCCGGATTTGCCTATTTTTCTCGACCCAAATCGATGGGTTCCTTGGATAAATGGGCGGGGTCCTATCTGTAGTGGAAGGTTGTGATTGTGTTGCATCCGGGTAGATCTTTGGTGGCGGTGATGATCCAGGCCCTCACGCACCGTGTGAATTATGTTTGGGTGATTGAAGGCAACGGGGAGTGTGGCCGGGATCCTAACTTTTGCTAACATTTTTGGAATTTATCCACCAAAAATTGGAGTTTATAATCTGATCAGCAAAATTACTGAAGAGAAATCAGTAATTACCTTTTTTTTTTTTTTCTCTTTCTTTATTTCTTTCTTTTTTTTTTTCGTTCTTTTTTTTTTTACTGGCTTTTGAGATTACAAGATGAGGATTACTGTAGAGAGAGTGCTAACTCTTGTCCAGTGTATATGAGGCGGTACCTTTTAAGTTTTTTGACGTATTTTGTGGACTTTAAGGTTTTGATGATTTTGGACTTGGTTGCTGGATTCCTTTATCGTTTTTCTTTGCCATTATTTATATGCATAAGAAAATTTGCTTATGAGCTTTTTGAATGGACAAAATCGATCAGTCTCTCCTTTTTTCCTGTGTCCCAAACTTATGGGGTCAGAATAAAAATGCAGTATAATTGGAACTGGGAGCAATTGATAATTGCATATAAATAATAATTGAATTAATATTAGTTAATCAATAAAAATTCGTTTGATTCATGGATGAACAGTTCGTCTAGAAGTCTCCTAATAATGTCACCACAATCTTTCTCTCTCCAGTAAATGCTATTAGAGCATTCACTAAATTTCTAATTACACACCTTAAATTCGTGAAAATTTCTTAGTTTTTGGTGATATTCCAAGAATAAACGTAGAGAGAATATGGAGGAAAGAGAATATTTTTTTGTTAGTTAAAATGTATATCATTGTGATACTTATATTGGTAGAGAGAGATAACAAAAAAGATTTTTTTTATCCCTATCACTCTTTGAGTCTAATTATGAGATGTTTCTTGATAACCATCATCCTTATCCAAATAGAACTCTAACTAATCACAAATATGGATGCACATAGAAAATGCATCAATATCTCTCACTCATACATATTTGACTTGACTCATTCGAATCACATCCACATAATTCTCATCTCACGTCCTTTCTTTCATATAGAGAATAAGGCATGCAACCAAGCGAGAAAGAAATAAGTAAGGAGAGTTACATTAAGTCATCACCTAACTAACATAACTCAAAACTCAAAATTCGCTATGTACCCCAAACTATGTAGTCGCACTAGATCAAGTATCTCTAATCCCCATATAATGAGTAGAGCATACTTGACTCTCTCAGCTATGTATCTATGCTCATGACTATGTCAAACATATTTTTAACTTAGTCGATCGGCTAATGAGCTATAGAACAAAAGTGTGTTACCAATTTAGCTCTTTCTCGACCTCTCATATCAATCAACTTGGTCCTAACAGCTTTCTTAGTCACGCTCTGACAGACCGGATCAAACGTGGTCATTGGAAATATATTAAAGTAGCGTCATCAAACTTACACCTCATGACACGGTTCAGAATCCAAAGGCTATGAAAAACATATTAAGGGCTCATACAGTGACGAAGTAGGGATCCATTTAGTTACTCCACTTATAAGGTCATCTCAAAGCACATATAGTATGAATACATATTATGATGGAGCTCCCACTCAATTTGGGCATGCCATGCTCTTAACATCATACGAATCTTAGTCCAGTCGTTATCCAAGCGCCTGACCTGCTTACCATCATAAGTTACTCTCCAAAATATTATGTAGTAGTTCGCACATTCGGCTATAGATAGACTTTTATGAAGTTTGGACTTTATGTGATCACAATATCTTATAAAGATATGTTTGACCACTTTAGGGCCAAACTTCCCATGCTTATGAGAAGCGTTGTGAACAAACCCAGCCGACCCCCAAGGATGCAAGCCTTCTAAACTAGGCTTTCTGCCATGCCACATCTTATAGGGTGTCAAAGGAACTGACTTAGAAAGCACACGATTCAATATGTAGGCAGCAGTCAAAATTGCATCACCCCAAAATGATATTGGAAGATTTGCTTACGCCATCATTGATCTGGCCATATCCAGAAGTGTGCGATTTCTTCTCTCTGTAACCCTATTTTGTTGCGGAGTGTGTGGAATCGTCAATTGTCTGATGCTCCCTTTTTCTTCAAACATTTGTCTAAACTGATCAGACAAATATTCTCGCCCTATGTCAGTATGTAGAATTTTGAGGTTCCTATCTCTTTGGTTCTCAATCTCTGCTAAAAATCGCTTAAAACAATCAAGCGCTTCTGATCGATGATACAAGAGATATACTGACCCATAGCGCGAATAATCATCAATAAAAGTAAAAAAATAGGATGCACCATGTCGTTCCCTCATATTTATGGGTCCATATATATTCGAGTGGACTAACTCTAGAGGATGAGTAGCCCTCTTTGCCTTTCCAAAAGGCTTCTGGCAAGCTTTTCCTGCCAGATATGGTTCACACACAGGAAAGTTGTGTGCGCCATTCCCCATAGCAATGTAATGGCTGCATGCTGACACTCGATGATAATCTACAAATCCTGCTCGATCCCTTATCGCGTGTTTTGTTACCCTTGTATCTACAATCTAACCAATGAGAGAATTAGCAACAAAAATATGCGAGCATACAAATAAACTAAGAGAGTTAGGAGTGGGTCTTACCTTCTTCAACTTAGTGCAATCACGAGCAAAGTGACCCAACTTTCCACAGTTAAAACACTTATCTTTCTTCTTTCCACCCCTCTTGCCTTGGCAACGCTTTATAGACTTGTCACCTTGTAGGGCTAAGTTCTAGCTTTGACCACTACTTTGTCCAGCATCCTCCTACTTGTTCCAACGTTTGCCTTTATTGGGTTTACGCTGTCCAGCATGTGCGACAAGAGTTGCTACTTGTACTCGCTTCGACTTTCAACGGTCAGCCTCAAGCTTGAGATGACTGGCGACATTATCGAATGCTTGGATTTGCTTGTTATGTGTAAGCACAAGCTTAACATGTCCCCAAGTCTGCTTAGGTAGCGACCTTAGGACAACCAAAACTTCTTGTTCATCAGTGAGCTCACTTCCAGCATTTTGAAGCTCTCGAATCATATCCTTCATCACATCAAGATGTTGTCATCAAGTGCTTCGGGTCAAGTACATACTGGTTGAACCTAAGGGTTAGTGCCCTCACTCTTGTAGCATAAGTGACCCTCAACACATCCCACAGCTCTCTAGCTGTAGGATTCTGTTCAAACTTATTGATCATATTATCGTGCATGCAGCTCAATATAGTAAAGCGCACACTCTTATCTTGATCAACCCACTTATTGTACGCATCAATATCGCGATGATATTGGACAGTTGGTCCATTTTCTAGCTCAGTTGGCATAGGCATAGTAGTGGTGAGATGATCAAGGATATTTTCTTTGTGCAACAAAAATTGAATTTTTCTATGCCACATTGCATAGTTCTGGCCATCAAGTTTTCCAGTACCATAGAGATCAGAAAAAGCTACTTGGGCATTCATTACTGTATAATATACGCAATAAGTTAAGTACTGGTCTAAAATTTTATCCGGATCCAAGTAAATATTTATCATTTTCTTTAATTCAGTTAGATCGAAAATTTCGCAACCAAGACTAGTAATCATCTCCCACCAAATTAAAGATCACAATAAAAAATTACTGATCCATGAATAAAATTAAAAATGTCCATAAAAAAATACATACATTAAATATGAATAATAATCTTGAGTTGACATTTGGTGTGTCATATCGAGATAATTATTGGTCTATGGTGGTAATTAATGAAACATATCCCAAAAAATATATATACATGGCCTAAAAAAAATGGCCTCACAAATACATGCCAAAAAAAAATTATATTTTTCAAGACCTACTACATAAATCTAAAATTGGAATACCGTACTACCACCATTTCCATTAATTATCTCTCAAATAAAATAACTATAAAAACATAACATACATGAGCATCCAGAATGTCAACTCCTATTTTATGTATATTGATAAATAATCGCATTAGATAAAATAGCATAATCACAAAAAAATATAATTAAAACAAATTTAAGCCTAAAAAATAATTATAGAATTTAAAAAATAAATTCTATATGTTCAAATAGGCCAGAAAAAATAAAAACTTAAATTCTGCCCATTTAGCAAAATTTTCATTTTATTTTCATTTTTTTTACGTGGGCCCCTGGCCCGCACGCCACTGGGCCGCCAGCTGGCAGGCGCCTAGTGGCAACTAGCACACGCCAGCTATTTGCTGTTTCTCCTACTGCGCCACATGGTGCAGCAGCAGCAACCTTTTTCCTTTTTTTTTTAATAAAGAAAAAATTCATCGCCTTGTGGGTAGCCGTTCTCGGGCGCTCTTTTTTGGTGGAGACTAATTTCCAGCAAAAAAAATATCTTTCTCAATACTAATTCATTTTTGATACATAATATATTGATTTAATAGTTTTTTTTTCTGTTCATGCTTTATAACATGACATCAATATTATGCATCAATTAAATTTAAACATGCATTTGTACGTACAAATACAATATATATAACTTTCAAAGTCTATTTTCATGATTGAATTTAAATCATGAAGGCGAGGTCGAGCCCTAATGGCTCTGGTACTAGTGTAAGCAATTTACAATCGCATATAAATAATAATTGAATCAATATTATCTTAAAAGTGGAAATTCATTTGATTCATGGATGAACAGCTTGCTTACAAGCCTCCCAATAATATCACCATAGTCTTTCTCGCTCCAGTAAATACTATTAGAGCATTCACTAAATTTTTAACTACACACCTTAAACCTGTGGAGATTTCTTAGTTTCTGGTGATACTCCAAGAATAAATGTAAAGAGAATATGGAGGAGAGAGAATATTTTTCTGTTAGTTAAAATGCATATCATTGTGATATCTTATAGTGGTAGGGAGAGATAACAAAAAAGATTCTCTCTATCCCTATCATTCTTTGAGTTCGATTAGGAGAGGTTTCTTGATAACCATCATCCTTATCCAAATAGAACTCTAACTAATCACAAGTATTGATATAAATAAAAAATGCATGAATAGGAACGTCTCTCATACTTTTAGATATTTGTTGTATTAAGTCCTCTGTCCTCTTGAATCCCACCTTAGTTGATGTTATCTAATGTTTTTAAATCTAAATCCGATAATGAACCAAACAAGTAATTGAGTCATGGTTTGTTCTTTAAAAAAAATAATGATTGACCTATTTATTCATATATACATGTATGCATAAAATACATGGGATGAGTCATGAGTCGAAAATAAATTTAAGATGTTAAATTCATAAGGTCCGTCTAGATTATAGACCAAAATAAATATAAGACCTAATAGACCGAGTTCATGAACTCCGCAATATAATAGACAAATTAGACTATAATACTTAGACTAAGCTCAATAGGCCATAAGACCTAATCCTACAAATACTTTTATATCAGTACTATAAATACTCTCAATCTTCATTATTGAAATGTACGCAATTAATTATGCACATATATGTTCTCAAGATTTCTATCTTGCATCTACTTGCTCTGAAACTGACTTGAGCGTCAGAAGGTTTTTGTCGGGTCAACCCCCAGCACCCCTAATGACTTTTTGTGATGCAAATAGTGATCCACTTTGCAGTTGACTTTCAACTAGGAGTTTCAAGAAATTGACTGATACCATATCATTTTGGCGTCGTATGTGGTAACCTTACTGCCTGATCATTGAGAATGTAGTTAGGATCTAGACCCATGAGAGTACCCAACACCCAAGACAACTCCCCTACCAGGGGCGCTTGTGGCAATGGAGGCGACCCCCCTACTGGAGGTGCCCGTTGTGCTGGAGGCGACCATCGTCCACCTCCAGCTAACTTAAGAGATCCATCTTCTCCTCATCAGGAGGAGCCAGTATTACACATGACCCAGAAAGCATTGAGGATCATGATTGAAGAAGTAACAACCTATGCAACAGCCGAAGCAATTGCACAATTTGTTGTTGGCCAGCATAGAGAAGAGTCCCCTCACTCACCTCACAGAGGTCGAGGTCCAGTTCCAGTTCCAGTTCCTGAGAGGATTGAACAAAGGCGCAAGGCGGTGGGGCACAATGCCACTAATCAGCATAGAGAAGAGCCCCCTCAATCACTCCGCAAAAGGCAAAATGCTCCAGCTCTTAAGAGAACTGAGTAGAGACGAGAAGCAATTAGGCGTAGAGAGATCGATATTCACAAGGATGTGAGCAGCCACGCGTTCCCACTTAGAGACCTTATAAAGCAATGAGAGGAGATGAAGGCGACAAATACCATGACACCTATTCACCCAACAGGCTTGCGCAATCAAAAGAAAGATTACCTCCCATTAGCAATAACACCTCCCAAGCGAAGCCCATTCTTCCTCGCTATCTTTGTTGAGTCCCTACCGACCAGAGTTAAGATAGTCAACCTTACCGAGTTTGATGGAATTAGTGATCCATAAGAGTATCTCGACAAGTTTTATGCCAAATCAGACTTGTATGATTGAATGAAGTCGCCTATTACAAGATATTCCATACTACTCTCTCCAAGCACGTCTTAATGTGGTTCAACCAATTACCTGTTAGAAGCATCACCAGCCTTGAGCAATTAAATCAAAAGTTCTTGCACCAATTCTCCATCAACCGCAAGTACCCAAAGACTATAGTATCCCTATTCAACATTGCCCAAAGGGATGGGGAGCCGCTCCATGAATATGTATAACATTTTATGGAAGCGGTTTATGAGATCCCCCTTGTGAATCATGAGTTACTAGATGGAATTATGCAGCAAAATCTCTTTCATGTAAGATTTAAGGAGTCCATTGTAGGAGACCCCCACTACCTTCGAAGAGCACTTAATGTGAGCAGAGAAGTACATTTGGATAGAAGAGACAGTAGAAGTGAGTGCTCTTGAAAAGAGGAAGCATAAGGAAAAAGACAGAGTTGAAGGGAGAAAGAAGGAAGATAGGTAAAATGCACCTCCATCGGGCTATACTTGTTTTAACACCCCAATGCTAGGCTGTCAGAAATATTGGTGGTTATTGAGCAGCAGGAGTTAGTACAACCATTTCAACCGATGAGAGAGAATCCCAAGCAGATAAAATCTAATAAGTACTATTGCTTCCACTAGGACTACGAGCACACCACAGAAGAGTGTTACCATTTGAGGAATGAAGTTGAAAGGCTCATTCAGAATGGTATTTGACAAAATACATTGATAAAGCTCAAGACAATCGTCGTCATCCCAATCCTGACTCCCCAAGCTACTACAACTCATCTTAGGAGCATCCTAGTGGAGATAAGAGTGGGCACGACGATGACAACTTTCTAATGGAAGGAGTGATAGAGATTTATCACCTGAAGCCCCATAGGTAGAGTCTACTAGTAGTGCAAGCGTAGAAACACTTAGTTTATTTTTACCAAGTTATGCCCATGAGGGCCATAAATTAGTTTATCTTTTATTTTATGCCCAATATGGCTAATATTTATATTTCTTAACTCGTTAGGAAGATGGTTAGATTTATATTGTCATACCTTAAGAGGCAACAATTTGTTTTATCTACAAACTTGTTTCTACATCAATAAAATAAATTTCTCTGTATCTTATTACCTCCGCTTATGTGCACATACTTATACTTAAAAAATTCTGGCAATGTTGTAACCCTGGAGTCCTATAACTCAACTTCTCTTGAGGTCAAAGGCAAAATGTGTCTTATGATATCCGGATGTCCATTGAGGCTACCATATGCTTGGTCTCAGGCAATCAAGAGGAATTTTCTCAAGACGACACACTCAATGAGCTTTACCAGCTCTCATACTTGAGAGATCCTATCAACCTCCACCTTCGAGAAGCCCTACGAGCTCTCACACTTAGGAGGTCCTATTGACCTCCACCTTCGATGAGCCCTACTGGCTTCCATACTTAAGAGGTCTTATCGACCTCCACCCTCGAGGAGCCCTACTAGCTTCCATACTTAAGAGGTCCTACCGACCTTCACCTTCGAGAAGTCTTATTGGCTTCCATACTTAAGAGGTCCTACTGATCTCCACCCCCTAGGAGTCCTACCGTGTCCCACACTTGAAAGGTCCTACCCATCTCCACCTTCGAGGATTCCTACCGACTTCTACACTTAAGAGGTCCTAACGACCTCAACCCTTGAAGAGCCCTACTGGTTTCCATACTTAAGGGGTCCTACTGACCTCCACCCTTGAAAAGCTCTACCGGCTCTCACACTTGATAGGTTCTACCAATCTTTACCCTCGAGAAGCCCTACTAGCTTCCACATTTATGAGGTCTTACCGACCTCCACCCTCAAGGAGCCCTACCAACTTCTATACTTAAGAAGTCCTACCAATCTCCATACTCAAGAAGCCCTATCGGCTCACAAATATGAGAAGTCATACTGACTTTCTCCATGATGAGCAGTATAGGGCAACAACTATTGCATAAAGCGACAAAATACTAAGTAAATGGACTAAGCATAAGAACGAGATGAACAACTTACCTAGGTTAAGTCCCCTTGAGGGGCTACGACTACATGGACTATAAGGGGCTACAACTACATGGACTGCGACTAGGAGAAGATGAGCACATTGCTTGTACATGTAGGGGGACCACTCTAAGTCAAAGAATCCAAGATGACCTGGAAGAGAAATTCAGGTCAAACCACACTTGGCTCGACCTGGTTAGGTTGAGTGCTATATGCTAGACCTAAAAAAAAAAATACAGGTTCAGCGCCCAGCCTGGTCAGGTCGAGCTGAGCATGGCTCGACCTGCAAAAAAAAGAAAAGAAAAAAAAGGTCATCTATGGGATACCATTGCTTCCTTGGGAGGAGCTTGCTCACCATTGCACCCCCTAAGAAAAACTCTCATGTCATTATGCCCCTAAATAGAGCTCATACCAATCGTACCACAAAGAGGAGCTCTCGCACCATCACGCCCCTAAATAGAGGTCACACGTAATTGTACCCATAAGAGGAGCTCTCGCGTCATTGCATCCCAAAATGAGCTCTCGCGCCACCACACCTCTAAATGAAGCTCGTACATAATCGCGCCCCCAAAAAGAGCTCTCGCGCCATCGCGCCCCTAAGAGGAGCTCTTGTGCCATCGCAAACCACCCTCCCCTCCCCCCTCCCCCCCCAAAAAAAGGAGCTCGCTCCCTTACGCCCCTAAGAGCTTACGCGCTCATCCCTCAAGAAGTTCTACTAGAAGAGATGAGTCCAATTACTTACATATTTTCTACAAAGTCTACCCTCTGAGGGCTCATGTCGTTTTTAATTTTACTTAATCAAAAGTGATAAACCCCCAAATAACTCAGCGAATAGGACATTATCGATGGCAAACTCATATCCTAGTTTCAAAGTCTATTTCTTCAAATGAGATGTTTTCCCCAAATACAGTCAATTCCCTACATATGAACCAAAATGTGCTAACACCAAAAACAAGGAATGCAACTCTAAGATGCTCCAAAGAGGTGATATGCCCTAAACTGCTCACTCCAAGAGGTGACATGCCTTGAGCTACTTACTCCAATAGGTGACATGCCCCAATATACTCACCCCAAGAGGTGACATGCCCCAAACTACTCACCCCAAGCGGTGACCTGCCTCGAGCTACCTTCCCCAAAAGGTATGCCCTAAACTACTCACTCCAAGAGGTAATATACCCCAAGCTATTCACCTCAAAATGTGACACACTCCAAAACTCTCTACTCTCGGCCAACCTTCTCTGCGTGAGGCTTGACCGAGAGTAGGGGCTTATGATAGGCCATAAGCCTAAAATATACCCAAAAGTCTAAGTTCAAGAGGTCCGTTTGGATTATAAGCCGGAATAAAGACAAAACCCAATAAACTGAGTTCATAGGCTCCATAAGATAATAGACAAATAATAATGCTTAAGCTAACCCACTAGACCATAAGGTAGGTCTAAACCTGGCTAAGTGGATCTTGAGATAGGAACATGTTTCAATTTTTTAAACCCAGCCGAGTTCAAGGCGGATAACAGGTCTTAGTGGATCCACCCCCAACCCATCCCAAATTATTTTTATTTTTATTATAAGATATATTTTATAATTATTAATTAGTTTAACTTAACTAATTTCTGAATTGAGTGATTGTTCACAATGAAATATTATTAGATCAACTCAAAAATTATTACAAAAATATTTATAAATTTTAGTTTCAATTCGAAAATATTATAATTGGTTTATATAGTGCACAATATAAATATGCATTATGAATAAGCTAGTTATATTAAGATTGAAGCAACCGTAAGCAAACAGGCTATATGTAACATTTTAAAATAGTGGACATATATAAATCAATCTTATTATTACATTTACTAATTAGAAAAATATAATTAAAATTAATTAATATTGTATCACTAGTATTTAATGAAGAATGTTAAAATTCAATAATTATATGAAAAGAAAAATAACTATACAAAACCAAAAAAGTTAAAAGAAAATAATTTTTAGTGGGTTTATGGGTTCATACAGGTTGGACCTGTCGAGTTTTGGACCCGGAGCAATGTAGGGCGGATCTCGGGTCCAATTTTTTTCTTGATGGAATGAATATCAAATTTAACCAAATTCATCCCAAACCCGCCCTATTGTCATCCTTAAAGCATTTTTAGCACCATTTTTTTTGTTATGAAGGACAGATTCTTGCTGCTTTTGCAAGAGAAAACAAATCTAACTTTGGAGGACAAATTAAACATAGAAACACATATTCTATCTGTATTTATTGTTCCTATGTATTCACTTTTTTTTTTTATCTTTTCCTTTTGCTGCTTCACTTCCTGAAGCAAATGCTTAAGCTGAAA
The DNA here is from genome assembly GCA_019321725.1 of Paulownia fortunei. NCBI lineage: Eukaryota > Viridiplantae > Streptophyta > Magnoliopsida > Lamiales > Paulowniaceae > Paulownia > Paulownia fortunei. Next base: position 12,414,154 of record CM033109.1, on the reverse strand, counting down.
GAATAAATGGTCAGCAAGATTTATGTGAATTGGTTCAAGTCTTCCGGTGTTAACTCCACTCAAGGCCGACTCTTCTTGTGAGCGATCAACTCTTGAGTAGATCCATATCTGTCATATGTATAAATAATTAGGGGTCTATGGGATTTCACACTCTATGAGCTTGGACTACCTTTTAGCGGACCTTGTTAAACTGGATAGCTCTATTAGGCCATTTGCAACCGATAATTTTATTTTATCACAATTTTTGTACTAAAATTGTGCAGTTTTCTGTATCAACTTAAAATCCATCCCCAACTCATTTATTTCAAATTTTACTTTAAAAAGAATATTTGTTGAATATTTCTTATTATTCCATCTACAATAACTCTTTTATTTCATCAAATATCTATTAATATATTAATACAATTACATATTCAATTTGTATTTTATGTTTAGTTAATTAAATAATATATTTTACTAATATAATACAATAGATAGTAAATTAAATAATATACATAAATAATTAATTAATTAATAATAAATTTCAGTAGAAAATTAAAAACCTGACAGAATTGCGTAGAAAATGTCTCAACAACAACACCTATGATCTCATAATCCCTCTTATACGTTTGATCAATATTTTCAAGATATTGGAGGATCCAAAACTGGTCTACTGGATTATTAAAAAAATATTTTACTTAGTGCTTCATTTTGTATTAGTATTAATATTATTTAAAATTTAAGTGATATGAGTTCATATAAATATTATATAATTCTCGCATTTCTCACAATATATTTAAACTATCTTATTTATAATCTTTATGACCTTATTATTAGGAATAATCTTAGCAAGATGAATGTTTTAATATTAATAATAACAATATAAATAAAATAAATTTATTAAAAATATTTATGTACATATATAAGATAAAAAAATAATTTTGTTAAAAATATACAAATAGGATGAAAACTGATTTTTTAAAATAATTTTAAACATAACAAAAAAATATAAAATTTATTAAAAACAATATAAATAAAATAACTAAATTTTATTAAAAATATTTATGTATATATAAAACACAAAAAGAAATATTTTTTTTAAAAATATACAATTAGGATAAAATATAAATCTTTAAACATAACAAAAAAATATAAAATTTATTAAACAAAAAAATATAAAAAATGTAATTAAATTTTATTAAAAATATATATGTATATATAAAATATAAAAAAATAGTTTTATTGAACATATATAATGAGGTTAAAAATAAAATTTAAAAATATTTTTAAACATAATAAAAACATATAAAATTTATTTTTTAAAAAAAGAAAAGAAATAGAGACAGAATAGCACAGTACTGCGTCATTTGCGTAAAAAATGACACCAAATGACACAGCACTGTAGGTGGCTTCAAAATAGCACTTTTCAGGCGCTCCGTTGGATTCGGCTTTTCCAACAAATTTGACGCTTAACCATGTAAATGACGTAGGACTGCGCTTGCTCTTAGGTCTTGTTGAACTAGATATCCCTTGTTGGGCTTTGTACCAGTCAACTTGTTTTGTCTAGTAATGATACATGCAGCTTTTTGTTTGGGGTCTTGTAATTTTGCAAGCATTACATATCTTCAAATGAGAATTTTGAGCTGATTTGTATTTTTATTGAATTTACGTTTCATTTTCAATTTCATTTATGTTTTCCGTACTTTTTAAATTAAAAGTATTTTTATTGAATCTTTATATATAAAATAAAAATATACTTATATTAGTGAATAAAAAGGACATTGGATTTGAAAATAGATTTTACAAATAAAAATTAATTGTATTTTCTAGGTAAAACAAATAATTGAACTCTAGAATTATATTTTGATTAATCTCATTTGAGAAATTACTAATTTCAAAAGTTGCATTTATCTAGATAAATTAATTACAATAATCGTTTGCCAACAAAAGATGTGAAAGAATGTGATATTTGCATGTGATAAATAGTTTTACTCTAACCAAAATTAGTCGTAATTATATAGTAAAACAAGTAATTAGAAAGGTTAAATGGGGAAAAACACACTTGGTATCAAGCATTACTTCCTAAAAATTCACCTAAAACAAAAAGTACATGTTAAACATGTTGTGCTTTATTTCGATAATGACTCTCTATGTGTTAGAGTAGTGGCCGGCGAGCCAATTGTTCTGGTCGTTCTTATACTCTTGTGAATCATTCTTATTTATATTAATATCATTTAAATGACAATCTTTATTTTAAATTCATCATAAGAATTAGATAAAATCCTTAGATCACACATCGTATGTTATGGTGATTGTGGAATATGCCTCTAAGGCTGTGATCTTAAAACGTTCCAAGTCAAGAATCAATGAGATGAGACATCAATGATCCCGTTGAGACTTGCGCATACGATGCAGGCTCGAAAGGAGAATGCCTCGTTCCATAGGTATTAATGTGGTGACACTAGTACATGTATGTGGGTGCTTGCTAGGAACAAGTACACTGACAACCTCACCTGAAAATTTTCAATTGGAAATATTCTATTGTCGAATGGGAATTTTCTCGTTACGATAGTGCAAGAATTAGTCCTTGGACTTAAGGCACCATGGTAACATTGTGCATGACATGTTGTATTTTGATGTATTTCTTGATTGCATGACAATCACAAAGGGTTTATATTGAGTGTAACATCTTCATGTATGGAGATTAATGAGTGGCCAACAAAGGATCCATCACCTATCTAGATGAATAGGTGAATCTCCTATGTGTTCCACTGTACTAGACTCTAAAATTCTTGGCAAGGTTGGATGGAAATTAGACATGGTGTTTTCTAATTATTCATCATCGAGTCAAGCTACTAGGAAGGGAAACATAGTTATTGAGCTAATGGGGTTTCGATTTAACATCCATGCCCTAAACTTAATCGGGAGATTAGATGATGGAAGGACCGTACTTGCATGGTATTCATAATTGAAATAGGTTCGCACATTCACTTTAGACTTGGAGTCATGATGCATTGATAGGTGCTTCCCATGTCTTGTGGGTTCTTGGAATTAATGAGTTAATTCCAAGAGAATTAATTAATTGGATTAATTAATCAAAACAATTAATTATTCAACTAAGTTATAAGAGTTGTGAGCCCACGGCTAGTTTAAAGTGAACCTAAGGGGTCACACACAAAACTTGGACAAGTCCATTTCTATCCTAGATATTAATTCAAGTGTTGGATTAAATTAATTAATGTGATTAATTAATGGGGGTTAAATTAATTCAAGTGTAGAATTAATTCAATTAATTAATTGAATTAATTGATTGGACCTAATTGGATTAGGGAGCCTAATTGGAACATTTAATTAATTGATTGGATCAATTAAGTAAGATGGGTCTAATTAATTAAATGAATTAATTTAATTGATTGAATCAATTAAAGTATACCCTAATTGATTACTTAGACCTAGACCTATTAGGTGTGGGCTTCTAGGAAGTCCATTAGAAAATTGGATTGGGAATCCAATTCCTAGAGGGAGTTGAATTGTGAATTCAATTTCTAAGAGTTAATAAGGAAAAAGAAAAGTTCTTATGGGATAAGGAAACTTATTAAAAGAGTTGGAGATAAGAAAGTAAGAAGAGTCCTACATAGAAAGAACTTGTGGTAGCCTTTATTGATAATCTTCTTGGACGTTTTTTTATGGGGATTTTATTGCAGATTTTTTAGAAGAAAAAACATGGAAAACAACCCCTCTCTTTTGAAGAAAAATAGTTTTCTTCATCTGTAAAAATTCATCCCTCGTTTTCTTTTAATCCCAAAAGTTCACCAACTTTTCATCTAGTTTAATTTTTGATTTAATTGTTGACTTAAGAATTAAATTAAACACCTAAAACACTAATTGTTAGTATGTTCTTGTTCCAAACAAAATTATTATGGGATAAAATTATCGAATCGAAAACTACTAGTATAGGATTAGATTGCGAGTGAGCATCCAAGGTGTGGATACCATTAGAGGGACAACATTTGCGATCCTAGAAGCGAATCAGATTTCAATCAAAGGGGTTTTGAATTGAAGAACATGGAGATACTTTCATGCAAGGATAACAATTTGAATTGTTTCAATCCTTACATCAGTTAGAGTACAAATCAAGATAAGGATTTCTGAAACTTTCTTACTTTAATTATCAGAAAAACGCACAATTGAATAATCACGAAATGGTTTCGGAATTCGTTATAATTACATGTGATGTAATATATATTTATATTTTTAAAAAATTTTAAATTCCGCTGCGTATACATTTTTTGAAATCGCGCAAACCCAACACTAGAAGAATCGATTGGTGTTTCTTTTAACGAGTATCAATTGGGAATTTAAATTGTTAATCAGTGAATTTGATAGTTTTGTAAATAAAATATATAATAATTAAGTAATTCTTAAAAAATCTTTGTAAATAATAGACAACCTGATAAATGCTACAATTGAAAATTTTATAATAGTAAAATTGTCAAATCCATGTAAAAGTGTTCTTATATTGTGGTCAGTTAAATTAGGAATGTAAATGACACAATCTAAAATGAGTTTAGGCAAATTTAAAACTCAAGCCGCTAAAGAAAGATTAAATCCGAGACTTGCTTGTCCTTTTGATTTAAGACCCACCCCACCCGATCCTGGACTCAAATTCCTATGGGTCAACCCGCTGGAATTGTGGACTAACAAAACAATTGACCTTGTATTGAAATAATTAATACCTGAGACTAGCAAATAAGAACATTAAAAAAAATACTTTGAGTTTTATGTAAATTGTGTTTATATTTATTTTAAATTGTGTAAAAAATATTTGATACGTATTTTTGTGTTATTTCATTTGTAATTATGACCTAGCGAACAAATAAGTATAATTAGTATATTCTATTCCATTAATACTTATAAATGACTTTTAGATAATTTTTGAATTATAATATAATATTATATATATTAACAAAATAAAATTATTTATTATATTATATGTACTAAACGTTGATAAATGTATTTTCTTTTTATTTCCAAGCTCTATATCCTCTTTAATTGATTTTGACTTTTAAAATTACACCCATAAACCATTATAAGATCATATGTACTGTAAAATAAACAAATAAACATATTAATTTGATATATTTAAAAAGTATGTAGACATGTAGAATGTGAGGAATTGACCCATATGTATAAGTTCATCTCATCTTGTAAATAGACACATGTTGGTGTGGGATTCATCCGACATCGAATGAGCATGCAGGTGGCTTGTGGTTTATAAGCGAGGTGTCAGCCTCTCTCCTCCAAAAGGCGCATTTTTTAGGATAAAATCGTGAGACTCTGGACAAAGCAGACAATACATCTTGGGCGGACGCTTGTCCACTTCGTGTCATATCAGTTTGGCGCCGTCTGGGCTTGTGGCTTATAAGCGAGGGGCCAACCCCTCTCTCCCAAAAAAGCTGTGAGACTCCGACTAAAGCGAATAATACTTTTTGGGAGACGATTGTCCACTCCGTGCCATATCAATTTGAAAAAATTTAAGGCTCATCGCAATGATGCATATATTTTAAATGCACCTCTAAAACGCCCAATGCGACCTTTGTAACGCCTGCGCGCGGGTGCGGGTTTAGGGTAGTGCTAGCTAAAGCTAGCCAAAATTCAATTAGGTCCAGTGGGAAACAAATAACATGTATCAAATAAACTAGCATTAGAGAAAAGCACTCTAAGTTCGCGATGAGAACTGTGAATAGGAATCACTTAGGACAAGCTAATCCACTCCGAGGAAAATCCCCAGCCATCATCTCTAACATAAAAAAAAAAAATCCTTCCAAATCCCCCAAGAAGAATTGCAACCACCTAGAATTTACAACCCACTCGTGGAAAGAAGTGAAAATATGATTTTCCAGCCACTCTCTTGAGAAAGAATAAAGTAAAAAAACTTTTCATACTCACAGCAAGGTTTAACTCCTCCAAATGAACACGAAATCCCTCAAGGAACTTGAAATAATTAGGTGTAAATTGACAATAGAAATTCCATAAGCACATGCTATCTCAATCAAATAAGGATCGAGAAGAATAGAAAACCCACTTGAAAAGAAAGACATGTAAACTATAAAATAACATTTGGGAGGACTCATAATCCTTTACCCCAGATGAGGGAGAACAAATTTATAAGAAGAAGATAAATTTATTTTATTGCGGAGTACTCTCAATTGTTCTTTAGTCACGGAACTATCTAAAGTCTATATATCTATCACTTGAAACCTTACATGCCTATTTTTCTTAAAGAGTGTTTGGCTAAACTTATTTTAAACATCTTATAAACTCCTACATCTGATAAGATATTTTAAAAGTTTATAAGATGTTAGATCTTATTTTAAAAATAAATTATTAAAATATTTGGCTAAAATAAGATCATTGAACTTATAAGCTGTTTTTAGATCTTATAAGTTGTTAAGATGTTTGGTATTATAAGCTCTTTTTATTATTATAATGACCAAAAAGGTCATGGCACCATTAGGATCATGAAAATAGCTATTTTTTGACATATATTTGTATCTAACTTAATTTAAAACATTCTAAAAAATATTACAAATTAGTTAGCTTCAAATAGAAGTTTAGAGGATAATTTTTATACAAAAGTTAAAAAAAGTTGGCAAATTTTCATCTTGGCATTATGTTTGATGTCTTTTCCTAATAAAAATAATGCTAATGAATAATTTTAGTCAAATAATTTACAATGCCTTTAATTCCATACTTTGTTAACAAATTAAATATTAATAAAAATCTTATTCTTGCTTAATTGTCATAATTTATTGTCGAGATAATTAAGAATATGCTCTTCTTTTAATGCACATGTAATATATAAATAAAGAATAAAATTTCTTCAAAATTATTATGATAACTCCAAATCATTTCACCATGCATTTTTTAAATATTTGGACTATGCACCTATTTTATGCATGAATAAATCACCAATGAGATTCTTCCCAACAATTATTATGGTAGTAGAAATAAAACTAACTCCAAAAGTGTTCTTAAAATATAAAATTATTGAATTGTCATACATATGATTCATAAATTAAAAAAATAAAATAAAAATTCAAAATCTTCAAGTCATATCAATGAAACTATCATCCCCTTCCAGCAATATCCATAACAATTGAACATGCAATGCCATCCAATAAGCATTATTTGGATTATTTTTATCTTTTACATTAGAAACTCTAGATGCTTCAGTAACACGTTCAGTACATGGCTCATAACTTTCATCCTCTATTATTTGGAATGTCTTGTCTGGAACATTTTTCTTTCTTATATAATTGTGAATTGCCATAGTTGCCAACACAATTTCTCTTTGTGTATTAATATGAAAATAAGGCATATCGACCAAAATATTTCATCTTGCTTTCCATCCAAAAGTTCGTTCAATATAATTTGTACATGAAGAATGGTCCGTCAAATTTCTTGGTGCACGTAGTTGCCAGTCCTAGCTCGATGAAAGTCATCAAGATGATATCTTATATTTTCACCTTTATAAGGACCCATATATCTTGGCATATGGAGTATCTGGCATCAACCAATTAATACTTTTTTCCTTTTGGAATAGGAAAGTTGAGATCTGGACTACGAATAGCTTCTCCAAACATCCTATTATCATGGGTAGCTCCTTTTCATCCAGCCCAAACAAATGTAAAATACATATTGAAATATACAATTGCAAGAATGTTCTGAGTGGGATACCCTTTGCGTACAATATATAGTATTGTTTTTCCTTGTGGTAATCGAGTATTAACATATGTGCCATCAATTACTCCAATGAAATCCTATCAACCATAAAGGAAAAAATATAAATGAGCAATTCATAATCATTTTAGAAATTTCAACACATGCATGTGTGTGTATACTATTTAATTGAAAAATTACTTACATTAAAAAATGGCATGTATCGTTAATGTTGAGGCTTATGGTATCTTTTGCCCTCGTTATACTCAGGATGGGATGTAATTATATTATCAGCTACCATACCAATAACCTTTAGAACTTTGGAAAAATATCTTGAGATAGTCTCATGTGAATGATTAAATATCTCTTGCAGCAACCTATTATCCACACATCAGCACAAGTCATCAAAAAAATAGATAGACATTCCTCTTATTGGATGAAGATCATACTTGTTCATCAATTCATGGCATAAATCTAGAAACATAGGTTTTGCTAGGCGAAAGGCTTGACATCTTATTACATGTCCATTTAGTATCTCCACTATAAATATATGACCTGTTCGGATAGATGTTCGACATGGAATGCAATTATCATAATATGTTAAAATGTTACGTGCTGTCACTTGGCATAAAACCAACCAATCCAAATTTTATTGAACCTGATTTTTATCTTCAATGGTTTTCTCATCAAGAGAAATATTTGGATGAATTAAAGCACAATTTGAAATATCCCAAGGCTCTATTGAAGCACAATCTCTAATATCCAAAGGCTCAATTGAGCGATAAAAAAATCATGAAAAGAAAATTAAATATATCATTATAAACATTCTTTATAATAGAAAAACACAATAAATCTTCTAAATGAAGAGCATAGATGGAAATGGGTAAACATTTGTAAAACTCCAAATGATAGATATATATTAGACTTGATCACGGGTTGGGAATCGGCGATTTTGGGTCAAAATTATCGGTTTAAAGGGTCGGAAAATCCCGACTCTTAACTATAACTGGCCCTTGCTAGTTATGGTCCGGCTCAAGTTCTGGGCCTGATTAATTATCGAGTCTGAGCTGGTTTCGACCCTTGATTTCTTTTTTATAAATGAGTTATGTTTTGAAAAATTATTATTTATTAACTAAAATTTAATTCTATGAAATGAAAACTTTTAAAAAACAAAAAATAGGGCTTGAGTAAACTTAAATTTGAAAAAAATATTGTTAATTTTTGAAGTTAATGAAATTTTTTTAACTTAAATTTAAAAAAAATATTGTTAACTAAAATTTAAATTATCTAATATTCTAATTATAATAACTTAAAAAATCAAAAAGAGATGCATCATCTTGAAGTTTTAAAATTTAAACTTAAATTTCAATAAAAAAAATTGCATTTAAATTTTTTAAAAAAATATTAGCTAAAAATTAAATTACATAATTAAAAATAATTTAAAAAATAAAAAGGGGCTTGAACTTTAATTTAAGTTGCCTACGTATCCTTTTAGGGTATAGAACATTTCTCACTCAATATGATGCCTCCCGCACTGAAAACTTGCTCCAGTGCAACGGTTGAAGCGAGTGAAATAAGTATCTCCTTCGCCATCACGAATAAAACTGGATAAGTTTGCTCCTTTTATGACCACCACCGTAAAATATCGAACTCTTCATTATCATCTGTCTTATTAAACTCAAATAAAACATTAAAATAACTCTCAAGTTTCTACTAATGTTATCGTATAAAACTGATGCAACATTACAATAATTTAATAATACTAGATGAGAAGTTGGGGAATAAACACTAGATAATTGTAAGGTAGCATCTTTAAATATTTTAAAATATTATAAATTTTTTTCACATATTGTCTAATGATGTGGATATAAATGCCAAGGAGTAGTAATATTTTGTAAAAAAAACACTGACATAACAAATCTTTATAGTCAAAAGGTCTTCTAATAATCTATATATTGAATTGCAACAGGTTGGAACATCCCGTGGAAATTGTTTAAGCTCATACTGTTAGTCTTGCAAAATCTAAATTATTATCTATTAATGTGTGGATGTGTTCATAAGTAAGAAAATATTTGCCTAATGGGTTTAAATTGATTATCTAAAGCTCTTAAGCCATCTTGTATACATAATTTAAAATATGATATATACATCTAATGTGAAACAATTTACCACCAATTGATGGTTGACATGCATCTTTAAAATCATCAATACTAGCATTATTAGCTGCAACATTGTCAAATAATATTGAAAAAAAATTATTAACTAATTTATATTCTTCTAATATTAAAAATATAATTTATCAAATATTTGCAGCTGTGTGTGGACCATCAAAAACTGTAAATACAAGTAATATTTTTTGAAGTGCCTAAGAATCATCACTCCAATGGCATGCAATACCCATATATGAATGTATTTGCCAATGATCACTCCAAATATCACTATATAAAGAAATTTTATTATTTACATTGTTTAATATTTCTTTTAACTCTTTTTTAATTTTATTATATAATTTTTTTACATAACATGTTAGTGTGGTTCGTGGAACATCTTTAACCCCAGGATTATATATTGTTTGAATTAACTCATTAAAAAAAATGTATTTGCAGAACTAAAATTAAGATTTTCACCCAAAACAAAACTAGCTAAATTTTCTCTACATCTAAAATTATTATATTTAAAGAAGAAAAGATCGTTACCTCCACCGATGCTAGAAGATGCAAACGACGGTATTTGAATTTGAGTACGGTCGATGCCAAATTCCATTGGTCACTTCTTCTCCACATATCTTGTTAAGGATCCTTAACTACCTCCCGATTGAAATTTGTAAGATTGCGAGCAATACTTACACTTTGTTCGCATCTCTCCATTTAGAAGTGTCACTTTATCAAAATATTTGATAAAAATAGAAGATTTGAGAGATGGAGTAGATCGAGTATTAGCACCACTAATTATTTCTTGAGTAGTAAATAAGTGAGATTGGTCTTCATCACTTAACTCTACCTCATAATCTATATTGAGCCTAGGTTGCTCATCGGTAGCGGACATCTTTACCTTACCTCTGTTGCTTGAACCGACCATTTTTTATAATTGATAAAAATTTAGAAATATAGAATTGAAGAATGAAGAATTGAAGATGAAGGAAATGAAATATAAAAAATTATTTAATGAAAGAATTAAGAATAAATAATTAAATATTTTAAATAGTATTGATAATTTGTAATCGAATGTTGAGAGAACTGAGTTATTGAGAGAATTGAGAGTAGAGAATTAAAGAATTGAGAGTTGAGGATGTAGAAGTGTGAAAAAAATAGGGAGGGAGGGGGTTATACGGAAAAAATAAAAAAAAGAAAGGGGGTGGTGGCGTGCTGACCATTGGCAACGAGCATTTTTTTCAAAAAAAAAAAAGGGTTAGACTTGCCGGGTCCACGGATTGGGTAACTTGCCCATGATCCCAAGGGCTAGTTACGAGTTTAACCCATTGACCACGGGCCGGGTTCAATTTCGACTCGGCCCGTGGTTGGGTCTAATATATATAAAAAAAGAAAAAGAAAATCTCCATATTAAAGTACTAAACAAAAAACATGATAGAATTTCATTACATTAATATCAAATTGACTAGTCTAGTTGCAAACAAAAAAATAAAAAAAGGATATATAAATCACTATAAAATCATCTATTTTTCTTGAATTGATCATAGTTAAACTATATCCAAGACAAATGAGACTCATGAGAAGGTTGATTAACAAACACTTCTCGTATATCCTTTTTGCTTAATAAGTTACAAGCATAGTTCTAAAGTTCACTCAAGGGTGCTATTCTAGGGACATTGTTTAACATCTCTATTGCAGCCCCAATAGTTATCTCTGTGGAAGGTGTAGATGTGGTAGAGATTTTATTTTCTATAAACTATAAAAGGGATTGAATATCTTCCTTTAGTGAAGCTGCCCCAGAAATCTTTTTCTTCCCTTTACTATTTTGTCCACTAAATCTTCTTTTAATTGATGCTAAAGATGGTGACATAATTTCAGAATTTATGTTTTACTTAGCTATTTTTATATAATTATTATCATCACTGTCGCCAATCTCCACCTGTTCTTCAACTTTATTTGACTCACCTTTATCATCTAACACCTCTTCTCCACTGTTAATCTCATTCCCATATCTTTGACTTGGTGCTCGTGCTCTTTCTCTCGTTGCAGCAACATCAGAGAGTAGTCTATTATATCAAAACCTAATTAAAGATAAATCTTTATTCCTAAACTTGTTATAGTCTCCATTTTTCTACAATAATCAACTATACCAAGTCAATCTAAGATATGATAAATAAAATAGACTAGTAACTTGTATAAAATTAGTCTAGAGAAATTAATCTAAGTTTTGTCTCCTACCACTCATCAAAAGCATTAAGTGAGTTCTTCATCAGATTCCAATCGACTCCAGTCTCCTTGTACATTAATTTCTCAAACAATATCCAGTCTTTTTTCATAGAATCCCAGTGATTTCAAAGTTGCTTGTAGACATAATTTTTTCTAGTCATCTCATTGAACCTCCTGACCACATTTTTCCACCCATTGATGTTGAAGTAGCTATTTGGTCTATTTCCTTTTATAATTTATTCCTCACACAATTCAATAAACTTAAGATTTAAAAATATATCCCACCTTGCAGAGGATCTTCTTTTTGTCTGTTGATTTGTTTTACCCATACTCTTACCTATACTTTGACTAAAAGTAATATTTGACATGACTTCTTTACTCCTGTTATCTTGATTCTCCATCTTGCAATTTTGTTGTCAACCATAAATTAAAGAAACCATTCAATATATTACAGAATAAGAAATACTCATAACAAATATGACATCAAAAGAATAATTAAATTACTCACAACCATTAATTACAATTTTACATTTAGCAGGAAACATTCTATAATTCAATCATACTCACTTAAGGCAGAAAATAATCTACTCAATAAGAAAAAAGTCCACACATCCACTAAAGGGTCATAATAATTTGTTCAGTTTTGTTTTTAGTACAAGAATCTACAACAAAACTTGATCAAGTTTTCTGCAAGCATAGGTGAACTATACCATAAATTAACAGTTCAAGAAAAAGGAAAAATAAAACATGAAAATAATGAAATTCTTTTATAGCTTAAGACAAGGTCTATGTTCTTGTTTAGCCTAATGTATACATTTTTGCTACATTTGGATTCTTAGTGTTTTTTTTGTGCTAAACAACGTCTTGTTTTGAACATGAAAATCACTCTTTTATAGCTTAAGACAAGGTCTATCACCTAGTTTAGCCTTCAATTTACACTTTTTCTACATTTAAATTAGATTTGTGAGCACAAATACTATTTATGACTAATTATTATGCATGAAAGTAATAACACCATTTTCATAGACTGGAAGCATACATCTATCATATTAAAAAAATTCAATTTCATTTACAAAACATTGAACAACATTACATGAAGTCAATTGGAAACTGAACCTCAAAAAGCTCAGAGCATCAAAATGACCACGCTGAAAAGGCTTACTTGGATGGTTTTCCTGAAGTTCTTTAGATCTTCTTAATCTTCAAATGGATATGCCCTAACCAACATAACATAAAGTGTCACACCACATGACCATACATCAACCAACTAGACAGAAACCAACCACAGTTAACAAAAAAATTCACAGTGAAAACAATTGCATTTCTACTTGCGCATGCATGTCTGCAAGTGCGCGCGCGCACCCGGACTGAGTAAAGTTTTATAGAGGTATAATCCTGAGCCATTGGCCAATTTCACAAGAAAAGGGGAAAACTAACTTATAACAACATTTCCCAAAAGAAGCTAAAGAATACCTCGCACAAACTACATCAAGTAAGATACATATTACATCCAAAATCATTAACAGATATCCAAGAAAATATTGAGGCAAATTAAATATGATCACCAGCAACTATTGGCGCTAATACGACCAATCTTACCTTTTCCTAATATTCTCTCCTAGATAGAACCTCTGGAGCAATATAAGCAGGAGTGCCAATTGTTGATTTTCTAACACATCAATTTCAAGTAAAAACTGTAAAGTTTTTGATTATCCGCAAGTTCCTTTACGAACATCCTAGTATTCATTGCATGCCCACCTATACGCATTGTTCTACGTCCATATTATCAGCAACTCACACCTACGTCAACATCAACCAAGTCAAACTACACCTCCCATGGCAGTACTAGGATATTTCTAAAGAATTTTAAAAAATTTAACTTTGAAGAAAAAAGAAACTTTAATATCTTTACTAAAATAATACACCACAATTTAGTAAAAATTGCAAAAAAAGAAATAAATTAAGATTCTCCACATGGGCATCAATTGTATATAATTCCATCTACTATTCCATGACTTATCAATTCTTAGATGTTCCATATTTGTTGTTCAAATTCACATCATGAAACACAATCTTAGACACAAATGCATAAAAAAATAATAGATTACTAAATTTAATATAGTTTCTATTTTGATTATATGAACATAAAAAACACAATCATCAATTAATTACCTTATAGGAACATCATAGAAAATTCACAAATATAGTAATCACTTACTCGAACTCCGAACAACAATCAATGAGATAATGATTCCGGTAGGGCTTCGGCCGATAAGGTAATACTAAAGAGGTGTGGAGGCTATGAGTTTTTGATAATCATTGAGAGAGAAGATGTTGTTTGGAGGTATTGCTGAAGAGGTGTAGAGGCTATGAGTTTTTGATAATCGTTAACAAAGAATATCTAGTTTGGGGAATTAGAGAACATATTATGGAGAGGGTAACTTTGGAATACAATAAAATTATTGGGGGTGTTTTTGTCTTTTGATTATTAAAATATGGAGCTTATTAGATCAAAAACTTATATGTACATACTTCTATTTTTTTAGAATTTATAAGCTCTCAAACAACTTATTTTTTGATAAGATAAGCTCTTCTAAAAAAAAATTTATCAAATACTTTTTAAAAGCTTATAAGCTTTTAAATAGCTTATAAGATGTTATGAAGAGCTTATAAGTTCACCTAAACATCCAGTTAGTAGGAAAATAATTTTCTAAATCCTTAGAATCCCCAACAACCCCTGATGACTCACCAAGAATCTTGGCAAAAGAACCCAAAGTTTCCTCACTCAATTCAGTAATTTTTTTAGAATCATATGAAAATTTTGACTCACTAGGGATAAATGAATCAGAAGGACAATTAGGGATACCCAAGATAGCTTCAATTACTTCGGGAAAATCCCCTCTAGAAGAGAAAAATGAGTAGAATTTTTATCCAATTACACAAGCCTATGATGAGGAATAATTCCATGAGAAGGTACCAATTCCAGCCCGGAGAGCATCCAACCCATCGAGGATGCACTCCCAGCGTGTTGGGCTGCTAGCTCGAGGAGTATGCTGGACGCGCTGGGCTAGCCTTGTCTGAATTGCATGCTCAGCGTGTTGGGCGAGGCCAGTGTGTCTTGCTTGCACAGGGTGTTGAAGCTGGGTGAGGCCTCGCCCAGATTGTTATGACGCCAACTCGTTTTGCTCGCCTGGTATAGGTCTTCACTCGGGTTTTCCATGTTGGCCAGGTGGAGGCCCTCTTTCCATGACAAGTGGATGGATACGAGGAACCCACCTGCTGAGAGCTTATGTTGGGAAGTAATTCATTCTACATCGAATGAGCATGTGTGTGACCTGTGACTTATAAGCGAGGTGCCAGTCCCTTTCCACCAAATGAGCCTTTTTCAGAATAAAACTATGAGGTTCTGGCCAAAGCGGACAATATTTCTTGGGCGGACGCTTGCCTGCTCCGATCCATATCAGTTTGGTGCCGTCTGTAGGAATTTTATACCGATTCCCCACACATGCTAGGGTCTTATGTTGGGAAAAAATTCATCCCACATTGAATGAGCACGCGTGGCTTATAAGCAAGGGGCAACCCTCTTCCCCAAGAAGTGCTTTTTCCAAAACAAAACCATGAATCTCTGACCAAAACGAACAATACCTCGACATACGCTTGCTCACTCTTTGTCACATCAACGCACCAACTTTAGCATTGCCATTTTGGAGAGTTCATACCACCACACACGCAGTGTAGGAGCATTGAGGAAGGAAAATTAAGTGTTTTTCTTCTGCACTTTTGCACTCGGACCATTTTACTGGCATACGGTTTCCTTTGCCCTTCCCACCAAAAATGAATGTCGGGGTAATTCGGTACTTTCGCACAGCTACTGTCCTGGTTTTCCAAGCTCAATATTTCGCGGCTGAGCTTTGAAAATATGGAGACCAATTCAATGGACAGGATGCTTTGCATGGGAAGGGAAGCAACGGTGAAGAAATACAAGCTATTGATGCTATATTAGGTAATCAATTCTCATATTAAAGAGACCAGTTCGGCAGACAAAAGGTTGGAGAAAAAAAGCACATCCTGGAAGGCAAGAAGGGCAAAGGGAACCCACCCTCTCTGGCCAAAAAAATACACTCAAACTTTGTAGAGTTAAAGGCTTCCTTCTTCAACTGAGGTTTTTTTCATGCCTTTTTTTTTTTTTTTTTTTGAACAAGAAGTCTGGTTTTTCATTTGTTGTTTTGTTTGTGCTGAATGGGTTTGTTTACTTTTGTTATGATTTTGCTTAATTATTTTAGGTTTTTCCATTTTTCCCCCTTATTTCTCTAGTTTTGCTTGTGGTGTTGTTGTCGAAGTTTTAAGTCTGAGAAATTGTGGCTATCAATATATGCAGTCGAGAAGGATGATGAATGATACTCGATCTGCCTGAGAAAGTAAGGACTAAGCAAAGAGAAAAGTAAATAATAGAAAAGATAAGACCTTGAGTCAGGTGATCATAATGGAATCCGAAAAGGCTGAACTTGATCTGGAAGCAGTTGGCATGAAGAAAAAGAAAATTAATGCTCGGACGGTCAAGGCTCTATTTAAAAAATAAAAGACAGCGTTAAGGAAATTGTACCAGGTGAGACTAACCACTCTCTATGTCAGCGCAATTGTTCCATTCACCTGGAACACTTTCAATAGGAGATGGATCTTCATTTCAAACTTAGTATTGTAATCCAGTATATCAGTTTGTTATCCTTCTTCATGCTCATTACAACTTGTTACACAATATAATAAGTTTCAGATTGTAGTGTGAAATATTATATGCACTCAAAAGGTATGTTATACACAATGGATAGACGTTAAGAGAAGCCATTCTTCGTGCTGAAATTATTATTTCCCATGCCTTTTTTGTTCTGTCCCGAAAATATGAATTATCTCTTTGGATGACTAGTTATTGGCTAACTGACGAGTGATTGGGTTCCGTCAAAAACAATAAATGAAAAATGATAATAATTACCTAGGCCTTTTAGGTGTTAATTTTGTTTTTTGTAGTACTTGTGTAGTCCTATACACTTGCCATTGGGACCTACATTCTAGCAGATGGGTTTGGTTATAGTTTTCTGATCTTGAATGAGGTGTTCTGACTGGCTTCTGTTTTTTGGGAGTGTTGTATTTTAAGTACTAGCTTGCTGCATAACTTATTTATCAGTGCTTGAATGCAGAATTGTATGTTATTTTTGCATAGTGGACCTCAGAGATGGCGTTTTGTTCTTGCAACCCCTCTCCACCCCGCAAACAGAAAATGTAAAAGAAAACTAAGAATGGCACAAGAGTGTTCCAGCTTTTTTAACATAAATTGTTATAACTTTTCGTGCAGGGTAGGCTATGATTCACTAAAACAGGAGCTTTGCTCTTGCAATCCTACAGTAGATGAGGACCTAGGCAGCTTCTCTACTTGCAAGGCTGGTCTTTAATGTGTTACAAATCGAATAGCAAATTCTCCCACCATGAAAGCAAACAAGATTTCTTTTGGTGCTCAATTCTGTTTTTCATGATGTGTTTTCTTGACATGTCGAAAAACACTCTTTCTGCCTAAACCAAAAGAAGGGTCTGCATATCTATTGAAGAATGGCTTAAAACACTTTTTAATCAAAGGAAATTAGAGAGTGGACTTTTTTAATGTTTTTATTTGTTTTATCAGACTTGTCTAGATCAATTTTCCTTCATTAATCACCCAAAAAAAAAAAAAAAAAAAATCTGCATAACTATCGATCTAAGCTTGAATTTTCCACGAATTTGTATTTGAGCTGCCCAAATACCATGTTCAGAGTAAAATACATACATACATATATATATCTTTTGGTGCTCTGACATCATCTTATCATAATGTGGCACTTGGCTATTAGATAGTATGATTAGACACTTGTTAAGGACAGTTTTTAGCCGAAAAGTCTTCTCCTTTTTTCTATTTTGGTTTTTCAACCCTGTTTGGTGCAAGTGTCATATGAAATTCAAATGTAGCATGTTAGCTAGTGTGCTCCCCTAGGTGGGTGATTGCTGATAACTCAGGCTGATCTTGTTAGAATAGGATGATCAACGCTTCAATTACATTATGTGTATTATATTTATTTATTTTTATAAAAATAATTTTATTAAAAGTTATATTAATAAAAAAATATTTTATTTATTTTATGTCTTATATTTTTTATTTCTGCACATTAGATAAAGTACTTATATTAAATTTAGATACGGGGTATAGTCGCGCATATGATGACGATCATGAAACATGCATTTAAAACTTTGATTTTAAATAAGTTACGAGTCGAGAGTTTTTTGAGATGGAACATCAAATAACTCAATAAGACTCGCATATATGATGTATGCTTGTGAGACGAAAATGTCACATTGGCATTAACGTAAAGACGTAAGTGCATGTATGTGGATGCTTGTTAGGAAACATGTATACCGAACATGACCCATAAGAAATTTTTAGTTGGAGGCTTTGCCTGTTGAAACAAGAATTTTTGTATTGCGATAGTACACGACTACCTTAGATTTAGGCACGATGGTAGTCTTGTGTGCATCCTGCAGCACTTTGATATATATTCTGATTGCTTGACAATCACAAAGGAGGTATGTTGGGTGTTGTACTGGTGTGCATGGAGGTTTGTCAGTGGGTAACATAGAATTCGACATTTGTCTTTTTAAACAAGAGAATCTCTTGTGTTTTCATAGTTCGTGATTTAAAAACCTTGGTCAAGGCAGCATGAATCGTGATTCATCTACAATCATTGGAATTTGAAATGGAATCACAGTTATTGAATCATTTAGAGTTTCGACTTATATTCCATGCCTTAGATTCAATTAGGAGATTAACTGTCGAAAAGACCGTACGTGTATGATACTCACAACTGAAATAGGTTCACTCGTTATTTCACTTAAAACTAGTTTGTCATGATTACTTGCTAGGTGTTTTCATGGATAGTGAGGTTCTTGATATTAAGGAGTTGATTCCAACCATATTAATTAATTGGAATAATTATTATTCATAAATTGCAAATATTGCAAACCCACTACTAGCTTAGTAGTGAATCTAAAAGGGTTACACATCTTTGTGGAAAGTAATATTTCTAATTTTAGATTTTATCAAATAGTTGAAAATTAATTAATTAATACTGATTAATTAATTAATTAAGGGTTCTATTTAATTTAATGGTTAAATTAAATTATTCAATTAAATAATTAGATTATTTAATTTGACCTAATTTGATTAGAAAGCCTAATTTGAGTAAATTAAATTAATCAATTGGATTGATTAAATTGGGATTGAATCAATTGAATTAATTTGAAAATTTTTGAGTCCAAACCCAAAATTAATGTGGATCATTTAAGAAACCCACTAAAATATGAAGAGAATAAATTAAATAAATATAATTTATTTATAGATAAATAAATATAGTGACCAATTTTATGGGATAAAATCGGCCACTAAGATTTAATTTATGTATAAATATAATTATAGTATATATATATGATATATATATCTTGATATTATTTGAAGAGTTCAAATTAATATCAATAATGTATGTAGATAATTTTGATGATTAATGTAGTTTAAAATTAGTCCACATACAATAGGAGAAAAAAAATAGAAGAGTTTTCGAAAGATTTGGAATCCTTCAAAGATAAGATTTTTAAGTAGTTTAAAATTGAAAAACTTTCTAAGAGTTGGAAATGGATTAAAATTTTCAGCCCTATATATATAAGGGATAAAAATTACATAATCAATTCAAAAATTTGAACAAAAATTATTTTGTTTAAAATCTTATATTTTTAGTCTCCAAGAAAAGAAAAGAAAGAAAAAAAAAATCAGTTTCTTGTTATTCTCTTCATATTATTGATTCAAAAACTTAAAAAATTAATCTTTATTGTTATTAAAATTTTACTCCGCTTCTATATTAGTAAATAATTAAAAAGATACTAGTGAATCTTTTTGATTGGTGTTACTCTTTCGTATTGTGGACCTGATAGAGGGGAGACATTTGTATCCCTGCGAGTTCTGATAGTCCAGGACAAGCAATTGATTAGTTCATTCCCTACAACAACCGGAGTACACGAAAGGTATAATCTGATTTTATATTTATTTATATATTCACTTGAATAAACGCGATCGTTAAAATTATTTTCGAATCAAAGGGGTTAAATTTATGTTTTATAAAAAATTTAATTTTCCATTGCGTATACCCCTACAATTATAGCGAACCTAGCTGTGGTACTAGAGCCACGGTTTCGCTTATTCAGTGAATTTTTTATTTATGAATGTATATTTTTAAATTATTTAAATTCATGTTAATTATGTAAAATTTAATTTTGCATATTTTTAGAAATTTTTAATTGGAATAATTTTAATTACTTATTTAAATTGACTAAATATGAAAATTAAAAAAAAATGATGAAACGAGCGTTGGGTGTCAGACACCCGACGGCTGTGCGCCCGACAGCGGGCGCCCGATGCTTGTCACCTAGCACTCGACAACAGGCGCTGGGCGCCCAACACTCGACACCCGATGGCAGGCGTTGGGCTCCCAACACCCGGCACCCAATGCTGGGCGCCCGACTGCGCGCGGGGCACCTGATGGGCAGCAGTGGTGCTGTTCATCATGTCGTTCTAGGTCTGTTTTTTTTTTTTTGGAATATTAAAATTAAATGTTAGTTTTAAATATTTTTGAAAAATTATTTTTCAAGCAATTAAAATTTTTACCAAGTTAAAAGAAAAATTGCGTTTAACTATTTGGTAAATTTATATATTTTGATAATTACATATGATGTTAATTATGAGCATGTATGGGATGATCATGAGCTATTGGACTAATGTGATTGGTTTTATTTAATATTTTTGAATTTTAAAATGGGGCCTGCGAGCCTTTTATTTCATTTATGTAAGTTATTTTATTTTCTGTAAAGATAGTAGAATAGATGGTAAGGTTTTTCTTTTTCTTTGGAAGACGAAGGAGAATAAAAAAGGAGGTTCCAAAGAAGGCCCATATTTATATGGATACAATTATGTAATAGAATAGGTTTTATTCCATTTTATTACTTTTAGGCTGACCTTTGGTCCATTTTTGGTTTAAATGGACCGCATAGGACTAGTTCATGATCATCCATTTATTTAAATATGTATTAGGTGCATGCTTAAAATTTTATTTAATACTTTTATGCTTGCGAAATGATATTATGATATCATGCATTAAATAACCAACCTAATTTAAATTATGTTAAGGTTTTGGATAAAATTAAACCCCACTTAATTTACTAAAATTAAGTAAATTTTTTTTTTTGAAAATTTGATTTCAAACAAAAATGAACAAGTTAGGTAGGACCTATTAATCCATGCCTACCATAAAAATAGAGACATGACGATCGCTACCGCACTTGATCACTGACCATGAGTCGTGGGGTGATCTTGTGTTGGAAAGCTGTGATCTCTACCAAGTATTGAGATGCTCGTGGGATGGAATTGTCATTATGTTGGCCATGAGTCGTGGGACATCCTGATGCTCTATCTACATGAATGTTTGATGGGTATGGTTTGACACTTAGTACCATATGAGCTCATAAAATTGAGGTATATGGGAAGAGATAAGGCAAAACCAACTTGAGGGTTGTATAGTGATACAATTGTCAAATAGTTAACTACCGATAGAAATATTTCATGGGCTCATAAAATTGGGGTGTGAAATATTTCCATTGGACCTCAAGCTCACTAGGAAATTTGATTTCCTGAAATTCTATTAGGGGTGATGGAATTTGAAGAAAACAGTGGGAGATATTTAGTATTAAAGACCTTATATTAAATGAATATATTTTTCCCATAGTTTACTCATTTTTTGTTTCGTGTTTTGTAGATTATTCTACTAAAATGATAAAGAATCTACTTGCAATAATCCTTGAACAAAATAAATTAACTCGACCTAATTTTGTCGATTGGCTAAGAAACCTGAAGATAGTTCTTCAATCCGAGAAAGTGGCATATGTCCTCGACATTGCGCCTCCTTCCGTACCACCAGAGGATATTACTTTAGAGGATTATGCAGATTATTTACATCATGTTGATGACAATATGCAGGCTCGATGCTACATGCTGGCATCGATGTCAAATGACTTGTAGAGGCAGAACGAAGATCAAGATACTGCTTATGGGATCCTCATTCATCTACAAGAGTTGTATGGTGAAAGAACTCGACAGACGAGATATCAAATCTCAAAAGAGTTTTTTAGATGTCGTATGACTGAGGGCTCTTCAATCCATGATCATGGATTGAAGATGATAACCCTTATTGAAAGACTAGCGTCTCTTGGAGTCATTATGGAGAACGAACTCTATACGAACCTTCTACTACAGTCTCTGCCTCCATCATTTGACACTTTTGTTGTCAACTTTAACATGCACAACATGGAGACTAGTCTCGCTGAGCTTGTGAATATGTTAAAGACGGATGAGTCTACCACGAAAAAGGACAGGCCGGTTCTACTTATTAGATCTTCTTCCAGATCAAAAGCTAGAAAACCCAAGAAAGGAAATAAGAAAGGAAAGGATTAATCTCTAAACCCAACAAGCTCAAAGCTAAGGGCGGTGTCAATACGGTTTCTTCTTAAGCCAATGACAAGTGCCATTAATTCAGCAAACCAGGGCACTGGAAGATGAATTACAAGGAGTATCTTGCAAGCCTGAAGAGTTCAGTTATATATTTTGTTGAAGTTAACTTATCGGTTAACAATACTTTTTGGGTATTAGATACCGATTGTAGCTTACATATCTGCAATGATTTGTAGATGATGGCAAGAAGTAGAAAGTTGGATGGAGGAGAGACGGTCCTTAGAATGGAAAATGGAGTAAGAGTTGCTGCATTAGCTATAGGGACCATTAATCTAGCTTTAGAGAATGGCTATGTAATAGTTTTAAATAATTATCTTTTTATTCCGGATATTATTAAGAACATTATCTCTATTCCAGTTTTAGATAGAGAAGGTTTTAGATTTACTATTGAGAATGAAAATTATTCCATTTTCAAATGTTCTGATTTTATATATTTTGGTTCTTTAATAAATTATTTATATACTATTACTCCCCATAACCCCATTTTCATAATTCAACAAAATAAAAAAAAATTAGATAATCATAGTTCCATGAGCCTGTGGCACGCAAGATTAGGACATATTTTTGAGAAAAAGATTAACAAATTGGCACAATTGCTTGATCTAACAAAAGAGCAAGAACTGCTAACATGTAAATCCTGCCTCAAAGGAAAAATGACCAAATCTCCATTTGTTAGACAAGTAGAGCGAGCCAATCATCTATTGGATTTGATCCATGCAGATGTATGTGGGCCACTAAATGTTAGTGCCCGTGGAAACTATAACTACTTTTTAACATTTACCGATGACTTTTCTAGGTATGGTTATGTGTACCTTTTAAGGTACAAGTTTGAAGTATTTGAAAAGTTTAAAGAATTCAGAACTAAAGTAGAGAAATAAACTGGATTAAGTATAAAAACTCCTCGATCTGATCGAGGAGGTGAATACTTAATACATAATTTTTAGATTATCTAAAAGAGAATGGAATTCTCTCACAGTGGACTCCTCTTACCACTCCCCAACTCAACAGGTTTGCGAAACGCAGGAATCAAACTTTGTTGAACATAGTTCGATCTATGATGAGCTTCACTTTATTATTTATTTCATTCTGGGTCTATGCCTTAGAAACGGTGGCATACCTATTAAATAAGGTGCCATCTAAAGCCGTGCCCAAAACACCATATGAGATATAGTGTGGAAAGACACCTTCCTATAAATACCTTAGGGTATGAGGTTGTGCTGCTTATGTGGAGCAACTAGTGGGAGAGAAGTTGGATATGAGATCCAGCTTATGCAAGTTTGTGGGGTATCCAAAGGAGTATATTGGATACTATTTCTATGATGCCACGGAACAAAGGGTGTTTGTTTCGAGGAATGCTGCCTTTCTTGAAGAAGAATTTCTTTCAAATGGAAGTGGCAATGTTGTAGAACTTGAAGAGGTTCAAGAACCACATAACACCCCAACTAACACAGTAAATGGTACATCAGCTAATGCTGGACCCTCTGAGGCACAACCTCTTCGAAGATCCGAAAGGATCTCAAAGGTACCTAAGAGGTACAACTTGTTGTTAGAGAACAAAGAAAAGGGACTCCCCTTAGATAATGATCTAAGAAGCTATGGAGAGGCGATGTCTAACATCGACTCGGAAAAGTGGTAAGAAGTTATGCAGTCAGAAATGGATTCTGTGTACTCCAACAAGGTATGGACTTTGGTGGACCCACCAAAGGAAATTATTCCTATTGGCTGCAAATTAGTCTACAAGAGGAAGCTTGGAGTGGATGGAAAGGTAGCGACCTATAAGGCATGATTGGTAGCAAAAGATTATACTCAAAAGCAAGGAATTGATTATGAGGAAACTTTTTCACCAGTAGCGATACTTAAATCCATACGGATACTATTGGCCATATCTGCATATTATAACTATGAGATATGGCAAATGGATGTGAAGACCGCTTTCCTTACATTAAGGAAGAGATCTATATAAAGCAGCCAAAAGGCTTCATATCCAGTGGGAGCGAGCAAAAGATTTTCAAGCTCCAGAGATCCATTTATGGACTCAAACAAGTTTCGAGGAGTTGGAACATCCGGTTTGATAAAACGATCAAAATGTTTGACTTTCATAAGAATCTAGATGAACCATGTGTCTACAAGAAAGTTAGTGGGAGTACAGTTACATTGGTTGTGCTCTACGTTGATGACATCCTACTCATTGGGAATGATGTAGGGATGTTGCAGTCAACGATGACTTGATTATCTAATTAGTTTTTCATGAAGAACTTGGGAGATGCATCTTTTATCCTAAGGATAAAGATCTATAGAGATAGATCCAGAAGAAAGATCGAACTATCCCAGTCCATGTACATAAACAAAGTACTAAAAAGGTTTAACATGGAGGAATCCAAGAGAGGATTCTTGCCTATGAGTCATGGGATTTTACTCTCTAAGGTTATGTCTCCCAAGACACTTGAAGAGAGAGAAAGGATGGCTCGCATACCTTATGCTTCTGCAATAGGGAGCATAATGTATGCAATGTTATGTACAAGGCCTGATATAGCACATGCTCTGAGTGTCACGAGCAGATATCAGTCCAATCTAGGGAAAGAATACTGGAAAACCATTAAGATGATCCTCAAGTACTTGAGAAGGACTAAGGATATCTTTATGATATACGTATATGGAGAACTAAAACTGGAGGGATATACAAACTCTAATTTTCAGTCCGATATAGATGACTCAAAGTCCATGTCCGGATACATATTCACCTTGAATGGTGGTGCGGTCAGTTAGAAGAGTTCCAAGCAAGAGACGATTGCAGACTCTACCACCGAACCTAAATATATTGCTGTATCAGATGCAGCAAAAGAAGCTGTTTGGATTAGAAACTTCATCCAAGGGTTGGATGTAATTCCATCCATTGTGGATCCAGTTATGATTTACTGTGATAATAATGGAGCTATTGCGCAAGCAAAAGAGCCAAGATCTCATCAAAGATCCAAGCACATAATGAGATAATATCACTTGATCAGAGAGATCATTGGTAGAGGCAACGTCATTGTGGATCGAGTTGCCTCAACAGAAAATGTAGCAGACCCACTTACTAAGCCCTTAGCACAGAAGATATTCGATGGACATCTTGAGAAGATGGGCCTCAGATACATAGGCAATTGGAGCTAGGGCAAGTGGGAGATTATTAGAGTAAGATGCCCAACGCCCCAATTAGATTGGGTATATTATACTCTTTTCCTTTTGTAAAGACAATCTTATTGGGAATCATATTAATAAAAAGGCATTTATTTTATCTTATGTCTTGCATTTTTTATTTCTGCACATTAGATAAAGTCCTTAAACCAAATTTAGCTACGGGGCATGGTCGCGCATATGATGGCGATCATGGAACATGCCTCTAAGGCTTTGGTCTTAAATAAGTTTCGAGTTGAGAGTTTTTTGAGATGGGACATCAAATAGCTCATAAGACTCGCACATATGATGCATGCTCGTGAGACGAGGATATCACATTTCATTGGTATTAGCGTAGAAACGTAAGTGCATGTATGCGGGTACTTGTTAGGAAACAAGTACACTGAACATGGCCTGCAAGAAATTCTTAGTTGGAGGTTTTGCCCGTTGAAACAAGAATTTCTGTGTTGCGATAGTACACGACTAGTCCTTAGACTTGAGGCACGATGATAGCCTTGTGTGCATCCTACAGCACTTTGATATATCTTTTGATTGTTTGATAATCACAAAGAGGGTATGTTGGGTGTTGCATTGGTGTGCATGGAGGTTTGTCAGTGGCCAACATAGAATTCGACACTTGTCTTTTTAAATAAAGGAATCTCCAGTGTTTTCATAGTTCGTGATTCAAAAACCTTAACCAAGGCAGGAAGAATCGTGATTCATCTAGAATCATTGGAACTTGAAATGGGATCACAGTTATTGAATCATTTAGAATTTTGACTTATAATCCATGCTTTAGATTCAATAGAGAGATTAGCTGTCAAAAGGACCGAACGTGTACGGTACTCGCAATTGAAATATGTTAACTTGCTATTTGATCTAAGACTAGTTTATCATGATTACTTGTTAAGTATTTTCATGGATAGTAAAGTTCTTGAAATTAAGGAGTTGATTCCAACCGAATTAATTAATTGAATTAATTAATTAGAATAATTATTATTCATAAGTTGCAAATGTTGCAAACCCACTACTAGCTTAGTAGTGAACCTAAAAGGATCACATATCTTTGTGGAAAGTAACATTTCTAATTTTAGATTTTATTCAATGATTGGAAATTAATTAATTAATACTGATTAATTAATTAATTAATTAAGGGTTCTATTTAATTTAATGGTTAAATTAAATTATTTAATTAAGCAATTGGATCTAATTTGATTAGAAAGCCCAAATTGAGTAAATTAAATTTATCAATTAGATTGATTAAATTAGGTTTGAATCAATTGAATTGATTTGGGGATTTTTAAGTTCAAACCCAAAATTAATGTGGATCATTTAAAAAAACCCATTAAAATATAAAGAAAATAAATTTAATAAATATGATTTATTTATTTAACATATTTATATATAAATAAATATAGTGACCAATTTTATGGGATAAAATCGGCCACTAAGATTTAATTTATGTATAGGAATAATTATAATATATATATATATATATAATATATCTATCTTGATATTATTTGAAGAATTCAAATTAATATCATTAATGTATGTAGACAAATTTGATGATTAATGTAGTTTCAAATTAATTCACATACAATAGGAGAGGGTAAAGAGGAGTTTTTGGAAGATTTGGAATCCTTCCAAAATAAGGTTTTGAAATAGTTCAAAATTGAAAAACTTTCCAAAAGTTGAAAAGAGATTAAAATTTGCAGTCCTATATATATATGAGGGATGCAAATTACATAATTAATTTAAAAATTTGAGCAAAAATTATTTTGTTTAAACTCTTATATTTTTACTCTCCAAGAAAATAAAAAAATTAAAAGAAAATCAGTTTCTCGTTATTCTCTTCATATTATTGTTTCAAAAATTTAAAAAATAATTTTTATTATTTTTAAAAATTTACTCTGATTCTAGATTAATAAATAATTAAATGGATACTAGCGAATTCTTTTGATTGATATTAATCTTCCGTATTGTGGACCTGATAGAGGGGAGACATTTGGATCCCTGCGAGTTCTAATAATTCAGGATAAACAATTGATTGCTTCATTCCACACAACAACCGGAGTGCACGAAATGTATAATCCAATTTTATATTTATTTATATATTCAATTGAATAAGCGCGATCGTTAAAATCGCTTTCGAATCAAAGGGGTTAAATTTATGTTTGATAAAAATTTTAATTTTTCGCTGTATATACCTCTACAATTATAGCGAAACCAGCAGTTCTCTGATCCTTAAGATATTCTGTTATTTTGTATTGAAGCTTTTGGAGTTTTTTGAATGAATTAGGTGATGGAAAGGCGTAGTGCCTGATTGATTAAAAAAAGCGTGCATTCTTGCTGTCTTTAAGCCTGTTTTAGTGGTTCTAGTTAATTCAACATAAAAGTTATGTCTTAATTTCTGATCTTGGTGGCGACTTAGAATTTTGAGGCACTCTTTGTTAATTTTTTGGGCATTTGCAGTGCATTGGGTTAGTAGTTACTGTTTATAAGATGCAAAGAGACTCCAGCATCTGAGTTTTTGTGGGAAAGAAGAAAAAAAGAGAGAACAATAATAAGAAAAAAAAGAAAAAAGAAGGAATACCCTGGATATCTCAACTGGATTTGGATGAAATAAATTGAAGTTGCAAGCAAGCATCTAAACAAAGAAAGTTTTATGAATGTTGTAACTAACACGCCCATTATTCAACATTGAAATGGAAACAAGGATCTACGCCTCCAATACTTCTATAATTTAATTTGAACCATATGATATGAAGTTTAAGGAACTTCATTAATTCTGACATTCTATCAACTCTGGATATTAGAGCATGACTATGCTCCTAATACAAATCTGGCAATTTTAAGTATGATTTGGATTGCAATATATGGATTTTCCTGAGTGCAGTAGACTCCTGGAATATAAAAATGTCTAACAAATTGAATAAAATTGCATATACATGTTCGCTGATGCATAGTAAATCTTGCACCCAAAACTACATGTGAAAACCTGGATTTACCCTTTTTTGTGCTCACTCGTTCTGTCTCTATTTCGCTTTCCTCCTTGATTTCTCCATTTGGCTTGAAATAAGCTTGCGTACTCTGTTTCTTTATGCGCTTGTTTGCCACTGAGATGAAGAAGGTTTAGCATTTGATTGCGACTCATAAGTTCAATCATATGGGCAACCTGATTCTGCATTATTAACTTTTGACTGTATCTAAGGGGAGGGAATGACCTTGTTTCTTTGAATTTGTTTTCCATTGATTGCTTTTATCAATGTGATGCTGTTGGTATTTTTTGACTTCATAGCCTTAGCATCCTAGACAAAAATAACGGTCTCTTAGCTGAAGCAGATCACTTTATTGGCCTCCTTAACTATAAATAGATTGGAGATAAATGGTCACAGTAACTCTCTACATTATCTTAGAGTTGTTTATGAAGAAAGGGGACTTAAGATGCATATTTGCAGAAAAGAGCCAGGCTATGTAAAATTGATGCTTCAGCCTTCTCAAACTTGGCCATTCTGGAGAAAACTTGTTTTGTAATTCATTTAGTGTGTGTGTTTACTTTCAGCTTGGATAGTTCGGCAATCTCTTTTTCTTTCTTATTCCATGGCTGCATTTCTGATTTCTTGATAATAATCGTTATTTTCATGTATGTTGGTTTCCAGAAAACTTGATAAATAAAAGAACTGAAGTTACTGCTTAATAGAGAGCTACCATTGATAAATGTGGTAATGCTGTTTTCTGGCAGTACTTTGCGCATTAGGATGGAAGTAATCATGGAGCTGCTGTTACCTCCAAATCTCCTAAAAAATGTGACTACAGAGATCTATTAATGGAAACGCACGCAGATTCTTAAATGGATGGTCTTAAAAATGTGTGTGCCCTGTGCAACAAAGATGGCGAGCTCCTGTGGGTGACACTTTGTTTTGGGCTCTTTCTACTAATTTGGTCACTGATTGTGCAAATATAGATAAAAATATCCGTCTGATTTCTGTAATTGCATGCTCTAAGGTTTTCAATAGTTTTGGGGCAAAGTAGTTGGTTTCTATTTGATAGAGGTTGCTTGATTAATTAGATTCCTCCCATCTGTATTGATATGTGTACAGAACAAAATTCATTGCGCTCCTCATTCTTTCTTTTTTTTTTTTTTATTGGGGCTTGTTTCAGGCTATACAAGCTCTTCTTAAGTTTTCACACCATGTTCTCCTTCCCTATTTTTGAGAAACTTTCTGACTGGTGCATGTATATCTCCTCATCCAAGTCTCCATGAAGGAAAGTAGTCTTCACGTCCAACTATTCAAGATGAAGATCTTGTGATACCCGAGCCTCTTACTAGTCACATGGCCAAATATGATTCATGCATTACGTATTAATTTTATATGCTATTTGCATTTCTATTGACATTGCATAATTTATTTCATTTTATACGACATTCTTGAATATTAAACTTAATTCTGAAGTTCTTGCACGGTATTAGTTATTGAATTTTCTAATCTAAGTATTAATTTTATATTGAAATAAGAAGAAAATGAGGTGGATCAATATTAGATATAGATGGGATATATAGGTTATAATTTTGGAAGTGTTAAAAGTGTTACTAGTAAGCTTATACGGTTTAATTTGATTTGATCAAGTTATTTCAAAAGTATATATTTGTAAATTAGTATACTTGGGATATTGGACATGATATAATGTGATTTAAGTGTCATATTACAAGGCCCATATGTGCATATGATTTTAGAAATGCAAACTTGATAATTCTTTAAGAATCGGATGCGAATCGATTTGGAGATCGAATGAACGGACATAGGAAATAACTATGAGAATGAATGGTGACTAAGATAGGTTGCAACCAAATAAAAATAAGTGAGACACACAAGATTAAGGCTGTAAGATAAGGGAGAAAATTAGATTTTACCATTTACTTGCCACCTCATGCTTTCTTATTAAGTTTAAGCTAACATCTCAAACCCTTCACCCTTAAGCCACGATCAGACCCTCATTTCAGTCATTTTCATCTTCCAAACACACATCTTAAGGTCTCCAAGTGATCCAAATTGATTCCAAGTTGAAATAAAAGCAAGAAAAGCAAAGGAGAAGTGATTACCATCAAGTTAACCTCAAAATTTACATATGTAACACTTATCTACGATTTTGCCTTTGGTTTTCAGATGATTATGAATGGTTTTATTGTTTATTAAGCTTTCATTATAAAAGTGTTAGGAAGTTTTTAGTTAGACTTTGGTGCACAAAGAAAGGGTTTTTGATGACAAACACTTAATAGAAAATACTTGTGGCAGAAACTGTCATCTTATTATTTTCTTGTGTTTTAGGCTTCAAAAGTGTATGATATATTGAATAAAACCTATAATTATTACCATTTACATAACCATATATGAATTAAGAGTATTGGAATGAAGTTTTATCAGTTTGAAATTGAAATAGAGAATGATATTGGAGAAACACTCAAACTGCCAAAATAGCAAAATCTGTTTTGGTGTGCTGTGAAGGAGACTGAATTAGGGGAGCTAAATCCATTATTTTTTATAATAATATGACCTGGTTGTCTCCTTATATATGTTATCTAAGTATGGTGAAAATTTTGGAGTGATTGAATATACTTAAGGGTACCAAAACCATTAATGTCATGAAGTGTGCAAAACTGTCACGGTAGGAAACAATCTGTTTCAGTATGTCGTGAAGAGAGCTGAACTTGGAAAGCTATATCTGTGATTTTTAGTAATTCTATGATATGGTTACATTTATATACATTTTATCTAAGTGTGGTAAAAATTTGGGAGTGATTGGATATGTTTAGATATGTTAAAATTATCATACAATTAAACTTGACAGTAAGAAAATATGAAAATGTGAATCTGCACATTTGATCACTTAACATATTCAACCTAAACATGTTGCTATTGAGTGTTAACAATTAGGTACATGCTATTAGAGTTATAATACTTCAATTACATGATGTTTGCATATATTTAAGATGAGAAATGAGGTATTTGAGGGGCTATATTGGTTCTAGTTTGTGAAAGGTTGATTGTTAGCTTATAGCTTGGTGTTTAAGGTCTAGTATGAGATTTTGTGCTTTCAACTAATTGGGAATGGTGCTTGATGTTGGATAATATTACAGGCTATTTTACATCTAAGGTTGGAGAGGAATACTAAACAAATTTAGACTAAGCCACCAACCAAGTGAAAGTTAAGTAAAGATTCATTTGCAACTACAATGCATAGACATAGTAGATGTTTGTGAATTATATGTAATATCATAAATCATATGTGCATAGTAGAGGGCTCTCATTTGAGAATAAACATGGGCATTGTCATTGGCACGTGCATGCTCATATACGCGCATTGTGATAAATTTGCATTGCATGGCATGATTGTGAGAAAGAAAAAATTATTTTGCTGACAACTACTAGTCACCGAAGCATGCATGGATTTGCATGGTTTTATGCATGGATTTTGTGATACCCGAGCCTCTTACTACTCACATGGCCAAATATAATTCATGCATTACATGTTAATTTTATATGCTATTTGCATTTCTATTGACATTGCATAATTTATTTCATTTTATACGACATTCTTGAATATTAAACTTAATTCTGAAGCTCTTGCACGGTATTAGTTATTGAGTTTCCTAATCTAAGTAGTTGATTTTATATTAAAATAAGAAGAAAATGAGGTGGATCAATATTAGATATAGATGGGATATATAGGTTATAATTTTGGAAGTGTTAAAAGTGTTACTAGTAAGCTTATACGGTTTAATTTGATTTGATCAAGTTATTTCAAAAGTATATATTTGTAAATTAGCATACTTGGGATATTGGACATGATATAATGTGATTTAAGTGTCATATTACAATGCCCATATGTGCATATATGATTTTAGAAATGCAAACTAGATAATTCTTTAAGAATCGGATGCGAATCGGTTTGGAGATCGAATGAACGGACATAGGAATTACCTATGGGAATGAATGGTGATTAAGATAGGTTGCAACCAAATAAAAATAGATGAGACACACAAGATTAGGGCTGCAAGATAAGAGAGAAAATCAGATTTGCCATTTACTTGCCACCTCATGCTTTCTTATTAAGCTTAAGCTAACATCTCAAGCTAACACCTCAAACCCTTCACCCTTAAGCAACGACCAGACCCTCATTTCAGCCATTTTCATCTTCCAAACACACACCTTAAGGTCTCCATGTGATCCAAATTGATTCCAAGTTGAAATAAAAGCAAGAAAAGCAAAGAAGAAGTGATTACCATCAAGTTAGCCTCAAAATCTGCATAGGTAACACTTATCTACGGTTTTGCCTTTGGTTTTCAGATTATTATGAATGGTTTTATGGTTATTAAGCTTTCAATATCTCTTATAAAAGTGTTAGGAAGTTTTTAGTTAGACTTTGGTGCACAAAGAAAGGGTTTTTGATCACAAACACTTAATAGGAAATACTTGTGGCAGAAACTGTCATCTTACTGTTTTCTTGTGTTTTAGGCTTCAAAAGTGTATGGTATGTTGAATAAAACCTATAATTATTACCATTTACATGACCATATATGAGTTAAGAGTATTGGAATGAAGTTTTATCAGTTGGAAATTGAAATAGAGAATGATATTGGAGAAACACTCAAACTGCCAAAATAGCAAAATCTGTTTTGGTGTGCTGTGAAGGAAACTGAATTAAGGGAGCTAAATCCATTATTTTTGGTAATAATATGACCTGGTTGTCTCCTTATATATGTTATCTAAGTATGGTGAAAATTTTGGAGTGATTGAATATACTTAATGGTGCCAAAACCATTAATGTCATGAAGTGTGCAAAACTGTCACGGTAGGAAATAATCTGTTTCAGTATGTTGTGAAGAGAGCTGAACTTGGGAAGCTATATCCGTGATTTTTAGCAATTCTATGATATGGTTACATTTATATACATGTTATATAAGTGTGGTAAAAATTTGGGAGTGATTGGATATGCTTAGGGATGTTAAAATTATCATGCAACTAAACTTGACAGCAAGAAAATATGAAAATGTGAATCTGCCACATTTGATCACTTAGCATGTTTCAACCTTGATATGTTGCTATTGAGTGTTAACAATTAGGTACATGCTATTAGAGTTATAATACTTCAATTACATGATGTTTGCATGCATTTAAGATGAGAAATTGAGGTATTTGAGGGGCTATATTGGGTTCTAGTTTGTGAAAGCTTGATTGTTAGCTTATAGCTTGGTGTTTAAGGTCTAGTATGAGATTTTGTGCTTTCAACTTGCCAAATTGGGAATGGTGCTTGATGTTGGGTAATATTACAGGCTATTTTACATCTAAGGTTGGAGAGGAATACTAAACAAATTTAGACTAAGCCACCAACCAAGTGAAAGGTAAGTAAAGATTCATTTGCAACCACAATGCATAGACATAGTAGATGTGTGAATTATATGTGATATCATAAATCATATGTGCATAGTAGAGGGCTCTCCATTGAGCATACATACATGGGCATTGTCATTAGCACGTGCATGCATCATATACGAGCATTGTGATAAATCTTGCATTGCACGGCATGATTCAGAGAAAGGAAAATATTTTGCTGACCACTACTAGTGCATCGAAGCATGCATGGATTTGCATGGTTTTATGCATGGATTTGCAGGTTCGCGTGCATGGATTTGCATGCGTATGAGTATGCATGGATTTGCATGCTTATATGATTATTGGCCATTGGATTATGGCGGTGTACAGAGCTCTTTTCCGGTGCATGGGATAGTAGCGTTGGTCAGGGGCCCAAGAAAGAAATGATTTTGAGAGAAATATTTTGATGCATAAAATTGCATTGTGAGCATAGCATTTTGAGTTGCATGACTTGATATTGTGGATTATTCTTTGACATGCATAATCTTTACTTGCTGAGCGTTAGCTCATATAGTTTATGCATTGTAGGTGAGTACGACGATGCTTGAAGCATCTTTGGCTGGTTGTCGGCTGTTGGAGCTCCTGCAGGTGTTTGAGGGAGTGTGTACATGGATGACGACCTGTTGGGCTATTTTGTTGGCTTGTTATATTTTGAGTCTGGTGTATTATGTTTTTAGATTGTTACTATATTTCTCTTTTAAAACTTTACTGTAAATAAGTATGTAAATATTGTGGTCGTTGTGGGTGTTGTGTTTTTATATAAATACTGATCCTTCTATTTTAAACAGGGTTGTGTATGTAAGAAGTGATATATCTTTTCTTAAAGTGTTACAAAAAAAAAAAAAAATATTCCATGCATGCACACAGGTTCTATCATGTCAAATTATACAATATATATGGTTGTGTAGGAATGGGGGTGTTACAGAGTGGTATCAGAGCCCAGGTCTTGATTCTGTAGACTGTCCATGTACATAACCTTTGAAACTTGCAGAGCGCAGCCATGCCAGTAAGTTTTATATTATCATATATTGCATTTCATATTTCATAAATTATATTGGCCATATGTTGTCAAACTTGTATAAACAGCGCTGCAAAATGGTGAGAACTCGTGGTGAGAGCAGTGGTGGTGCCAGAGCACAGAGGAATGAGACACCCATCCCGGTTAATGATCGAGATACCATGATTAATCGGTTAACAGAATTGATTGAACGACAGTCCGAACAGATTCAACAATTGATTCGGCAGAGGGATAATGGTGAGCAACCACGGGTGGAGGTAAACCAACAGCGGGCAGACTATATATATATGGTGGGAGAACGATTTCGGAGACTGGATCCCCCAACATTTGAGGATGCTATTGATCCTACCGCTGCAGAGGACTGGTTGAGGACCCTGGAGAACATGTTCCAGTACAGCAGGGTGGGTACCAGTAGAGGAGAGTAATGTGTGCCACTTTCATGCTTCGCGCGGTAGTGCAGGCCATTGGTGGGACATGATTAGCAGTATAGAGGACATTACTACCATGAGCTGGGATAGATTCAAGGAGTTATTCCGAAACAAATATTTCACAGCTCCAGTTCGCATGATGAAGATGAACGAGTTTATACAACTGCGACAAGGAGCGATGACTGTTGGGGAATATATTCGTAAATTTGAACAACTGTCCAGGTTTGCTACGCACATGGTCAGCACTGAAGTACTGAAAGTAGAGAGATTTCTGGAGGGTTTGAGGCCAGAGTTATACCGGGATGTGAATATGGCGGGTACTCAAGGGGTGACATTTTCACAGGTGGCTGAGAGGGCGTTGGTGGCAGAACAGGCTGAATTGAGAATCGTTCGTGCACATGAGGCTCGACAGCAGTTCAGACAGCAGGGACAGAGATGGACTGTGGGCAAAAGAGGCCATTCCAAATGCAGAAGCCGATCCAAATACAGAAGCCGGGATTTAAATTTCAAGGAGAACAAGGCCAACAACAAGAAGGTCAAAATAAGAGGCCACGGGTCGAACAAGGAAAAGCACCAATGCCAGAAGCTGTGTGTCAGAAATGTGGTAATCGACATACTGGAGGCTGCTATATAGAAACCAGGACGTGTTTTCGATGTGGAATACCGGGACATATTGCTAAATTTTGCCCAGGTAAACAGAATCAGACCATCCAAAAGAATGTACCAGCCAAGGTGTTCACCATGACCAGGGCGGATGCAGAAGCAAATCCATCGGTGGTAACAGGTACACTTTATATTTCTAGTGTTCCAACACTTGTATTATTTGATTCTGGAGCCACGCATTCATTTGCATCCACTGAGTACGTGAAGAGGCTGGGTAGAATACCAGATGTAGCAGAAATCAGTTATAGTGTAACAGTTCCCTCTGGAGATGCTAGACAAACCGATCGGATTTTGAGAGCTTGTGCTATACTTGTTGAAGGTAGAGAATTACATGCTGATTTGATTGTACTGGATATGAATGATTATGATGTTATTTTGGGCATGGATTGGTTGTCAAAGTATGGGGCTACTATCAACTGTAAGGAAAAGACGGTGACATTTCAACTTTCTGGGAAAGAGTCTTTCACATTTGCCAGCATTGTGAAGAATTTCAGATTTCCTATGATTTCAGCAGTGAAGGCACAACGATTACTCGATGATGGTTGCGAAGGGTACTTGGTGAGTGTCATGAACATTGAGGAACAACACCCACCAACTCTGAGTGAAATACCAGTGGTACGGGAATATACTGAAGTATTCCCAGATGATCTCCCGGGACTGCCACCAGATCGTGAAATAAAGTTTGTTATTGACATACAACCAGGAACATCTTCAATCTCAAAAACTCCCTACAGAATGGCTCCATTGGAGTTGAAAGAATTGAAAGTACAATTACAAGACTTGTTGGACAAGGGATTCATCAGACCGAGCTTTTCACCTTGGGGAGCACCAGTTCTATTTGTACGTAAGAAGGATGGCACCATGAGACTGTGCATCGATTATCGAGAGTTGAACAGGGTCACAATTAAGAATAAGTATCCGTTACCCAGAATCGATGATTTATTTGACCAGCTTCAGGGTGCCGCAATATTTTCAAAGATTGACTTACGCTCTGGGTACCATCAATTGAAAATAAAGGAAGAGGATATCCCCAAGACGGCATTTAGTACAAGATATGGGCACTATGAATTTTTGGTGATGCCATTTGGATTGACTAACGCTCCAGCAGCATTCATTTTAACTCCAAGAACTAAAGAGGAACATGCCGCACATTTAACACAAGTACTAGAGGTCCTGAAAGTGAAGCAGTTGTACGCCAAATTCAAGAAATGCGAGTTCTGGTTGGATCGTGTGGTATTCTTGGGACATGTTATATCAGGAGCGGGAATATCAGTAGATCCAAGTAAAGTTGAAGCTATCAACAACTGGATGCAACCTACTAATCCTTCAGAGGTGCGCAGTTTTCTGGGTTTAGCTGGATATTACCGAAGATTTGTGGAGGGGTTCTCCAAGATTGCAATGCCATTGACACAATTAACCAGAAAAGGGGTGATGTTTAGATGGACAGATATGTGTGAGCGAAGTTTCCAGGAGCTGAAAAAGAGGCTGACTTCAGCACCTATTCTCTCAATTCCATCAGGTACGGGAGGATTCGTAATTTACAGTGACGCATCGAAGAATGGATTAGGATGTGTACTGATGCAGAATGGCAAAGTAATTGCGTATGCATCCAGACAACTTAAAGAGTACGAAAAGAATTACCCCACGCACGACTTGGAACTTGCTGCTGTAGTATTTGCGCTTAAAATATGGAGGCACTATTTATATGGTGAACGGTGCGAGATCTTTACTGATCACAAGAGCCTCAAATACTTCTTCACACAGAAAGAGTTGAATATGCGGCAGCGAAGATGGCTAGAACTGGTAAAAGATTATGATTGTGTGATCAATTACCACCCAGGTAAAGCCAACGTTGTAGCTGATGCATTGAGCCGAAAATCCACACAAAGTACAATGGCTATGGCTTTAATTCAGAAATTGGAACTGAATGATTTGCAGAAAATGAATATAGAGATTTTACAGACAGGAGTAATAGAGGCAAAGTTGGCAGCCCTGACGCTTCAGCCTACGCTAATTGATAGGATCAAACAGGGACAACGAGATGATGAATATCTCATCAATATGAGAAAATATGTTGCTGCAGGGAAGTCTACTGAATTTAAGATGACTCAGGATGATATTTTACAATTTAGAGGGCGGTTTTGTGTGCCAAATATTGATAACATTCGGGAAGACATTTTAAAAGAGGCACATTCAACCCCTTATTCAGTACATCCAGGGGCTACTAAGATGTATAGAGACTTGAAATCGCATTATTGGTGGCCGGGTATGAAAAAGAACATCGCCCAGCATGTGGAGCAATGTTTAACATGTCAGCAAATAAAGGCCGAACATCAAAGACCCGCAGGGACTTTACAACCTCTACTTATTCCAGAATGGAAATGGGAAAGGATCACCATGGATTTCGTAACTGGTTTGCCAAAGACTACTAAGAGTCATGATGCTATTTGGGTTATCGTCGATAGATTGACCAAGTCTGCTCATTTCCTTCCCATATGTTCTACCTATTCCATGGATCGCTATGCCCAATTATACATTCAGGAGATTGTCAGACTTCATGGTGTGCCATTGTCTATTGTTTCTGATAGAGATTCAAGATTTTTGTCTACTTTTTGGAGGAGTTTACACAAAGCTTTGGGAACACAATTATCATTCAGTACAGCATATCATCCTCAGACGGATGGGCAATCTGAACGAACAATACAGACGTTGGAGGATATGCTCAGAGCCTGTGTATTAGACTTCCAAGGTCAGTGGAGTAAATTCCTACCTTTGGTGGAGTTTTCGTACAACAACAGCTATCAGACTAGCATTGGAATGGCTCCCTATGAAGCATTGTATGGCAGAAAATGTAGGTCTCCGATACACTGGGATGAAGTTGGTGAGAAGAAACTTTTGGGCCCAGATATGATTCGAGAGATGACAGAAGCCGTGTTACAGATTCGACAAAGAATGCAAACTGCCCAAAATCGACAGAAAAGTTATGCAGATCGACGAAGAAGGGCGTTGGAGTTTGCGATAGGAGATCAGGTGTTTTTGAAAGTAGCACCAATGAAGGGCATCATGCGGTTTGGGAAGAAAGGAAAATTGAGTCCCAGATACATTGGCCCATTCTCGGTGATTGAAAGAATTGGTGATGTTTCTTACAGACTAGATCTGCCAACATCTATGTCCCAAATACACAATGTATTTCATGTGTCTATGCTGAGGAAATATATTGCTAATCCTTCTCACATTCTGAAGAATGAACTAGTGGAATTAAAGACAGATTTGAGCTACGAAGAAAAGCCTGTACAGATTTTATTACGAGAAGTGAAGCAGCTAAGAAATAAACAGATTCCATTGGTTAAAGTGTTATGGAGAAACCAATTAGTAGAAGAGGCCACTTGGGAAAGAGAGGATGAAATGAGAACTAAGTATCCTGAACTTTTCGGTAAGTGAAATTTCGGGGACGAAATTTTTATAAGGAGGGGAGGATGTGATACCCGAGCCTCTTACTACTCACATGGCAAATATGATTCATGCATTACATGTTAATTTTATATGCTATTTGCATTTCTATTGACATTGCATAATTTATTTCATTTTATACGACATTCTTGAATATTAAACTTAATTCTGAAGCTCTTGCACGGTATTAGTTATTGAATTTCCTAATCTAAGTAGTTGATTTTATATTGAAATAAGAAGAAAATGAGGTGGATCAATATTAGATATAGATGGGATATATAGGTTATAATTTTGGAAGTGTTAAAAGTGTTACTAGCCTTATACGGTTTAATTTGATTTGATCAAGTTATTTCAAAAGTATATATTTGTAAATTAGCATACTTGGGATATTGGACATGATATAATGATTTAAGTGTCATATTACAAGGCCCATATGTGCATATGATTTTAGAAATGCAAACTAGATAATTCTTTAAGAATCGGATGCGAATCGGTTTGGAGATCGAATGAACGGACATAGGAATTACCTATGGGAATGAATGGTGATTAAGATAGGTTGCAACCAAATAAAAATAGATGAGACACACAAGATTAGGGCTGCAAGATAAGAGAGAAAATCAGATTTGCCATTTACTTGCCACCTCATGCTTTCTTATTAAGCTTAAGCTAACATCTCAAGCTAACACCTCAAACCCTTCACCCTTAAGCAACGACCAGACCCTCATTTCAGC
Source organism: Paulownia fortunei (assembly GCA_019321725.1). NCBI lineage: Eukaryota > Viridiplantae > Streptophyta > Magnoliopsida > Lamiales > Paulowniaceae > Paulownia > Paulownia fortunei. Next base: position 12,373,572 of record CM033109.1, on the reverse strand, counting down.
CATTTTCATCTTCCAAACACACACCTTAAGGTCTCCAAGTGATCCAAATTGATTCCAAGTTGAAATAAAAGCAAGAAAAGCAAAGAAGAAGTGATTACCATCAAGTTAGCCTCAAAATCTGCATAGGTAACACTTATCTACGGTTTTGCCTTTGGTTTTCAGATTATTATGAATGTTTTTATGGTTTATTAAGCTTTCAATATCTCTTATAAAAGTGTTAGGAAGTTTTTAGTTAGACTTTGGTGCACAAAGAAAGGGTTTTTGATCACAAACACTTAATAGGAAATACTTGTGGCAGAAACTGTCATCTTACTGTTTTCTTGTGTTTTAGGCTTCAAAAGTGTATGGTATGTTGAATAAAACCTATAATTATTACCATTTACATGACCATATATGAGTTAAGAGTATTGGAATGAAGTTTTATCAGTTGGAAATTGAAATAGAGAATGATATTGGAGAAACACTCAAACTGCCAAAATAGCAAAATCTTTTTGGTGTGCTGTGAAGGAAACTGAATTAAGGGAGCTAAATCCATTATTTTTGGTAATAATATGACCTGGTTGTCTCCTATTATATATGTTATCTAAGTATGGTGAAAATTTGGAGTGATTGAATATACTTAATGGTGCCAAAACCATTAATGTCATGAAGTGTGCAAAACTGTCACGGTAGGAAATAATCTGTTTCAGTATGTCGTGAAGAGAGCTGAACTTGGGAAGCTATATCCGTGATTTTTAGCAATTATATGATATGGTTACATTTATATACATGTTATATAAGTGTGGTAAAAATTTGGGAGTGATTGGATATGCTTAGGGATGTTAAAATTATCATGCAACTAAACTTGACAGCAAGAAAATATGAAAATGTGAATCTGCCACATTTGATCACTTAGCATGTTTCAACCTTGATATGTTGCTATTGAATGTTAACAATTAGGTACATGCTATTAGAGTTATAATACTTCAATTACATGATGTTTGCATGCATTTAAGATGAGAAATTGAGGTATTTGAGGGGCTATATTGGGTTCTAGTTTGTGAAAGCTTGATTGTTAGCTTATAGCTTGGTGTTTAAGGTCTAGTATGAGATTTTGTGCTTTCAACTTGCCAAATTGGGAATGGTGCTTGATGTTGGGTAATATTACAGGCTATTTTACATCTAAGGTTGGAGAGGAATACTAAACAAATTTAGACTAAGCCACCAACCAAGTGAAAGGTAAGTAAAGATTCATTTGCAACCACAATGCATAGACATAGTAGATGTGTGAATTATATGTGATATCATAAATCATATGTGCATAGTAGAGGGCTCTCCATTGAGCATACACATGGGCATTGTCATTAGCACGTGCATGCATCATATACGAGCATTGTGATAAATCTTGCATTGCACGGCATGATTCAGAGAAAGGAAAAGTTTTGCTGACCACTACTAGTGCATCGAAGCATGCATGGATTTGCATGGTTTTATGCATGGATTTGCAGGTTCGCGTGCATGCATGCTTGCATGCGTATGAGTATGCATGGATTTGCATGCTTATATGATTATTGGCCATTGGATTATGGCGGTTACAGAGCTCTTTTTCGGTGCATGGGATAGTAGCGTTGGTCAGGGGCCCAAGAAAGAAATGATTTTGAGAGAAATATTTTGATGCATAAAATTGCATTGTGAGCATAGCATTTTGAGTTGCATGACTTGATATTGTGGATTATTCTTTGACATGCATAATCTTTACTTGCTGAGCGTTAGCTCATATAGTTTATGCATTGTAGGTGAGTACGACGATGCTTGAAGCATCTTTGGCTGGTTGGCGGCTGTTGGAGCTCCTGCAGGTGTTTGAGGGAGTGTGTACATGGATGACGACCTGTTGGGCTATTTTGTTGGCTTGTTATATTTTGAGTCTGGTATGTATTATGATTTTTAGATTGGTATATATTTCTCTTTTTAAACTTTACTGTAAATAAGTATGTAAATATTGTGTCGTTGATGGGTGTTGTGTTTTTATATAAATACTGATCCTTCTATTTTAAACAGGGTTGTGTATGTAAGAAGTGATATATCTTTCAAGTGTTACAAAAAAAAAAATATTCCATGCATGCACACAGGTTCTATCATGTCAAATTATACAATATATATGGTTGTGTAGAATGGGGGTGTTACAGAGTTGTATGGTATGAATATGCATGGATTTTCATGCTATATAATGATATTAGCCATAATGGATTATGGTGGTATACACAAGGTCTTTTTTGGTGCATGGAATCATTAATAGTAATTAGCGATGGTCAGGCCCAAGAAAGAAATGATTTTGAGAGGAAAATTTTGTGCATAAAATTGCATTGTGGGCATAGCATGTGAAGATGCCATGACTTGATATTGTGGATTATTCTTTAACATGCATAATCATTACTTGTTGAGCGTTAGCTCATATAGTTTAATGCATTGTAGGTGAGTACGACGATACCTGAAGCATCTTTTATTGGTTTAGGCGGCGGTTGGAGCTCCTGTAGGTGTCTGAGGAGTGTGTACATGGATAACGACCTATTGGGCTATTTGTTGCTTGTTTATTTTGAGTCTGTTGTATTATATTTTTAGACTGGTATTATATCTCGCTTTTAAAACTTTACTGTAAATAAGTATGTCAATATTTGGGTCGTTGTGGGTGTTGTGCTTTTATATAAATACCGATCCTGCTATATACATGACATGTGTTAGAAAGTATTTTAAATAGGGTTGTGCATGTAAGAAGTGATATATCTTTTCTTAAAGTGTTATAAAAAAAAATATATTTCATGCATGCACACAGGTTCTATCATGTTAAATTATTAATATATATATGTAGTTGTGTAGTAATGGGGTGTTACAGATCTTCACTGACAACAATACTTAATAATGTTCTGATGGTATTGAGCTTCACAATAGGAGCAAAAATATTAGTGTAGTCAACTCCTTTCTTCTATTGGAATCCTTTGACAACTAGTCAAGGTTTGTATCTCTTGGAACCATCATGCTCTTCTTTCATCCAGTACACCCACTTGTTGTGAAGTGCCTTTTTCCCCATGGATAGTTCAACTAGTTCCCATGTCTGGTTGGAGATTAGAGACTTCATCTCTTCTTTTATGGCAACCTCCCACTTGATGGCTTCTTTAGTCTGACAAGCTTCATCATAGCATTCAGGCTCCCCTCCATCAGTCAATAATAGATAGTTCATGTATCTTCTGTTAGGCACATGAGGTCGAGAAGACCTTCTCAATATAGGAGCTGGAGTAGGAGGCTGCGGTGTGTTGGACTACTGTGCACTATTCTATCCAACGATTTTCTCTAGTTGAGGACTTGCTACAATTGGCTCCGTCATGGGACTATCTCGGACATCATCAATATTTACATCTGCAAATATTGACTCACTCTGTACTGAGTCGTTGGAGTCCATTTTATGTATGTTCTTGTACATCACCCTTTTGTTGAAAATCACATCTCTACTACGGATCACCTTCTTGTTTTCATCATCCCAAATGCGGAGCCAAACTCATCCTCACATAGCCGATGAAGGTGTATTTCTTGGATTTGGGATCAAGCTTATTCCTGCCTTGATCACTAATATGCACATATGCTATACAATCAAAAACTTTTAGATGTGATAGTTTTACCTGTTTTCTGCTCCATACCTCCTATAGTATTTTGTGCTCCACTGGAGCCGATGGGCCTTAGTTGATCAAGTAAGCTGCTGTGTTGACTGTTTCTGCCCAGAACTACTTTGGTAAACTTGGCTGTATACGAATGCTTCTGGCTCTTTCTGTCAACATTCGGTTTATACACTCAGCTACACCATTATGTTGAGGTGTACCCAATACGGTTCTCTCCATTCTGATCCCGTGCTCATAGCAGAACTTCTTGAATATAGTGTATTCATATTCACCACCATTGTCGGTTCTAAGCCTTTTAATCTTGAGACCTGTCTCATTTTCAACCATACATTTTCATCTCCTGAAAGCCTCAAACACTTCAAACTTATGCTTTAGAAAATAAACTCATACCTTCCGAGAGTGATCATCGATAAAATTCACGAAGCAATGTTTCACACCAATGGATGATATGGTTGTTGGTCCCAAACATCAGAGTAAACGAGCTCTAGCCTTTCCTTATTTGGGGTTCTACCACTTGTTTGAAAGTTGACCTTCTTTTGCTTTCCAAGTATACAATCTTCGCACATATCTATCTCAACTGACTGTAGATCTGAAAGTTTCCCCTTCAAGTGTATAATTTTCATCCCCTTTTCACTTATGTGGCCTAGCCTCTGGTGCCACAGATTTGGAGTTTCATTGTCTGCTGCAACTATAATCGAATAACGTGCCCTGCTGTCATGTAAAGAGTGTCACTCTTTTTGCCTCGAGCAACCGTTATTGTACCCTTTGAAATCTTCCAATCATCACCATGGAAGATCATAGTGTAGCCTTCGCTAGCCAACTGCCCTATTAAGATTAAGTTCTTTCTCAAGTCAGGGATATGTGTGACATCCTTCACCTCCCAAACAGACCCGTTCAACTTAATCTTCACTACACATTTACCAACAATAGCACTCGGTTGATCATCACCAAGATATACCTTTCCAAGGTTTCCAGGAACATACCTCTCAAAAAATTCTTTCTGCGAAGTAGCATGGAATGATGCTCCAGAGTCTAACACTCAAGACTCTTCATTGCTCTCTAAAGAGCATATCAACTCATCATCTCCTCTTGAGGTGGAAGTAATATTTACTTATGCCTTCGTCTCCTGGTCTTTCGGTGCATTCTTGCATTGATTTTTGTAATGCCCTATCTTTCCGTAGTTCCAACTCTCAATAGTTTTCGAGCTATGAGAATTATCGGGATTCCTGGATTTGGAACTTCTATCCTTTGATCTATCTCGATAGTTCGATCTGCCACGTCCATTCCCTTGACTTGAATTTCTTCCTCTTAACTCTGTATGCAAAATTGAAGAGATTGATGATTCACCCGACTCTCTCCGTCGGATCTCTTCACTAAAAACTAGATCATGAACATCATCAAATTTTAACTTATTGCTTCTCGACAAACTACTCACAGCCGTAACAGTAGCATTCCAACTTTCTGGTAGAAAAGACAAAAGTATCAATGCTCGTACTTCTTCATTGAATTCAATTCCAACTGAACTTAATTGGGTTGTGACTGTGTTAAGTTCATTGATATGTTGAGCTATCGATGCACCTTCTGTCATCTGCAAATTGAACAAACACCTCATCAAGTGAATTTTGTTTGAGGCTGATGGCTTCTCATACATACTGGAGAGAGCCGTCATAAGACCTGTCGTGGTCTTTTCCTTTGCTATGTTGAAAGGAACATTGAGGGATAACGTCAATCAGATAACTCCAAGGGCTTGTTTGTCGAGAAGATTCCAATCTTCTTTCTTCATAGCCTTTGGTTTCTTCCCTAAAAGAGGTTGATACAGGCTTCTTTGATACAGATAATCCTCTATCTACATTTTTCAGAACCCAAAATCTGCGCTATCAAATTTCTCGAGTTTCACCTTCCCTTCATCTGTGGCCATCCTCCTACTCGAATCTGACTTCCTTCGGATCGTTTCTCACTTTTCCTGGAGCTTTGATACTAGTTGTTGGGAAATTATAAAAATTCCCGATAAATCAGATTAGTGAGAATAAAAATAACACATACAAATTTGATAGCGGAGTAAGGCCAATTGCACCTATGTCTCTGGACCTACTGCAGATCATTTTACTAATGAGAGAAAAATACTAGTGTTTACAATACTTACAACTCACAACCCACACAAGAATTTTTCTTCACAAAATTCTTTCACAAGGTTTCTCTTAAGTTTTTCTCTCAAACTCTCTTTAATTCTCTAATTTTGGGATGATCTACAAATGAGAGTTATGGGGGTTTATATAGATTTCAAAAAATATGGGTTGGTGAAATTTAGGTAAGAAATTAGACAAGAAATTAAGTTAGACACCTTAATTGACAATTACCTAAATTAGGCACCCTTCATTTTTTACCAAAAATAGTTTGGTCATTTTCTTAACACACTCTGTGTCAGAGGGAGTTGATACGATTTGGGATGTTAGAGAAGTGGAGGTATCAAAATGCCAAAGGTCTAACATGTTCATTAATATATGCACATTCAAATTAAAATTATTGGAAATCAACCATTAAAATGTACTAGTTTTATGATGTCAAAATGCTGACAAGTCATCTATCATCGTTCCTAGCATATTATTTTTCTGATTTTTCGCTTAATACTGTATGCTGATTTTACTCGTTGCATAGAAGTCTAGTTAGATTGCCTGGATAATTAGTCAATAGAAATATGATGACTCTATCTTTAATCCATATTGTTGTTCTTCTAACTCTGCAGATTCTAAGGTGGAATGCAGAGTGGACAGTGCCTCATCGTTTATTATGGAAAAGATCTATTCTGGGTAAGATTTATATAGCCTCTTCTGCTGTTATTCCGGTATGCAATTCTGAATGGCTTGTGAAATGGCATGGCCTTAGTTATGACCATGCTACATAGGAGTTAGATAATGCCTAATTCCAAAGCTCACCTCTAGGTCAGAACCTAATGAAGGTCTATGAAATTCATCGTCAAAAAGCTAAGCTAGAAGTTAATAAGGTGTTGCACTTGTCACAGTCGGCAGAAAATATTTAGTTCTTACTTTTTGGTATTTTACATGTACTAGTATATTTAGTTCTTATTTTTGGTATTTTACATGTACTAGTATATTTAGTTCTTATTTTTGGTATTTTATATGTATTAGTAAGAAACACGTGATTCATATAATTATTACAATAATTATATTATTGAATAATTAAATTATTAGAAGGTATTTTTATAAAAAAAATTAATTAAGTATTGAATTATTTAAAACAAAAACATTCCAAAGTACTTTTAATTTTTTTATTTTAAGTATAGATCGATATGAATGATTAAACAAAAAATATTTAAAGAACTAAACAATGATAATTTAAAAAAATAAATAGTAATATAACTAAATAAATTTTTATATAAATTTATAATCATATTAATCATCCTTTTGTTTAATTTTGATGATGGAGAAATCTTCTTCTTAGCTGATTTCACAAATAATTTTTGCATTAGATGCATTATATGTAATCAAATCGTAATTTCACATGCTAAAAATTGATAAATACTTTTTTTCAACTATTTATAACAATATTTAATTTTTTTAGTTAATGCAATATTCATAGTTAATCAAGAGAAAATACTAAAAAATAAATACATAATGTCACATTTAATCAAAAACTTTCAAGTAAACTAAATTATTTTTTTGCCAAAGTTAAATACAATATCATGATATTATTCATAATTACTAATTAATCTAAAGAATATATAAAGGCTATTTTTATCCATCTGCTTACTTACTCCTCTTGCTCATTTCATTTTGTCTCTCTCGTTCCTTTCAATAAAGAAATATAACCAAAAAACAAAAATTGCAATATAGAAGATCTAAAATGTTACATTTTTATTTTTTTGGAATCCATTAACAACAACATATATATTTTTATCATAAAACTTAAAATTGGGGCTATTTGAATCCCCATCTCCTAAGGTTTAAATTAATAAATGATGTAAGGAATACCCGAGTAATATCAAATCGATACGTATTAATTAAGTTCTTCTAATTTTTTTATAGTGGCTCATATATAATTTTAGATTCTATCCAATTTTAATTCTTGTTTCAATATTTCAAATTATATTTTTATTTTGTTAAGTTAAATTATTTTATTACTTAAGTTTTGACATAAATATTATATTGATGTCTGAATTTACAATTTTTATGGTGCAATTTTTAAAGGGGACGACTTTTGCAGTAAATATTAAATACATATTAAATAAAATCCTTTTAAATTTTCTTGTATTCTTTTTACATGTACATGTATTTTTTAATTCTATTTACATTTAATTATCCTTTATTTTTCTATTTTTGTTTCATTTACTTACATTAAATTCTATTTATTATTAACATTGATTTAAGATTATCTAACAATATAAATCGATATAAATAAAAAATAAAAAGACTATAATAAGACACAAGAGATTGAAATAATAATTAAATTTTAAAAATAAAATTTATGAGATTCAATATAAAATATGATTTGCAAAAAGCCATAATAAATCCTTATTTAGAGTTTAAATCTATTTTGTTTTTAAGTTTTTTGGACTTTTCACCTCTTTGAGTAGGCCTAATTAAATTAAAAAATGAGAAAACACAACAAAAATAAAGAAAATATTTCTCTTATTCTATCTACTAATTTTTCTTAAATCTCAATATGTAAAAATTAAATTTTAAAATATCTTTTAAGGTTATTTGGATCCACCTCTCATGATGATTGCAATTTTACTAAAATATCTTTCTAGCCCTATTATGTCAAAAATTCCAAAAAAAAAAAACATTGTATTGACAAACAAAAAAACATAACCTAACATATATGAAAATAATCCCATCATTTTCTTTAAAAGTCATGTTTTAAATAAAAATATTAAAAATATAATAAGCCATTTGAAAATCTCTTCAATTGCATATCAAATACCTTAATTTTATAAATAATAAAAACACATATAGTTTTAAAAAATAAATAGAAGACCAAAATTTTAATTTTGATGAAACAATCAACAATTACATATAATATGGGGTAATTTTTATATTTAAAAATAACTTTGCAAAAACTAAAGTTCTTAAGGTGAGTACTTTAAATTAAAATAACATAAATTAAATTCTATCTTTTGCAATGATTAAAGAGAATATACTAATCCAGAGAAAAAAATTAATACTAATAAAAAAAATATAGTTTTCAAAATACATAAATTATTAGAAATAAGTAAACTGACCAAAATTAAAGCTCAAATATTTATTTACTAAAGGAAAGAGCATAAATTTACTTTTATATCTTTGAAATATATGTAATTTTAAATCAAAAGGTTTAATAATATACAAAATATATGTTGTTATTTATCTACGAAAAAAAAATCATTTGAAAGTAACTCCTCCTCATTTTTTCCCCTGAGAGTGTAAGATTTATTATACTATTAAAGATGGCATTTGCAATTGAACTTGAGTCTTCCATTTTAATATGAAAGTTACCCAATTGTAAAATTCTGAACCATGTACAATTATAAAAAATCATATTTATTTATTTTATATGAAATTAATCTATACTTTTTATGTCATTGAAAAAACTATAAAATTTAAATTTTGACCTCATTTATTTCTTTTCTTTATAAAATTATTTATTATAATATATAACTACCAATTAGTTTTTGAAAGTTATGCCTTTTTCAAAAATAAATGGACATGATACATTGATCATGAAATAAATTTCCCTAAAAAAATTTGATCAATAAAGGGGATGTGGTTGCCAAAGATTCAAACCTTAAGGTGCAAATAACCCTTTTACACTATCATACATAATTTAACATAATAAACTTTAAGTCTAAATTTGTTACATAAATTTTACCGTGATATGATATTGGTACCTGAATTAACATATAGTTGAAAAATACTTGACTATTGTCGTAAATGTTAAATTGTCACATATTAAATGAAGTTCTTTTAGTTTTTCTTTTTACAGTAGCATACATTTACTTTTATACTTTAAATTATTACATAGTAACTTTCTCTTATTCAATGTACCCTTTTATGTTTTTAACTTTCAATGTTTAAAAATTAAATTAAAAATCTCTTCAAAGATTGTATTAACAATTATGTAAATATAATTATCATAACACTTAAACTTAAGGTTATTTGAATCTACATTTTCTGAGGTTTGCAATTTTTGTAAAACATCTCTCTAGCCCTATTATGTCAAAATTTCCAAAAAAGAAATTGTATTTAAAAACAAAAAACCTAACCTAACATATATGGCAATAATCTACCATTTTTATAAAAATTCATCTTTAACAAAAAATATATAAAAAGTGATAAGCCAAAATTCAAAATTTGAATCTATCTTTGATTGAATATCATTTAATTTAATTTAATAAATATAAAAACTACACATAGTTTTATAAAAGACACACGAGACCAAAATTTTAATTTTGAGGCAATAATCAATAATTTTAAATTTTAAAACTCTCTTTGATGTGTACTAAATATCTTTATTTAATAAATGTTGAAACTGTATTTAGTTTTAAAAAAGAAATAGGAGACCAAAATTTCAAATTTGAGGCAATCATCAATGATATAAATAATATTAATTACCTTTGATATTTGAGAATAACTTCGCAAAAACTAAATTTTTTTAAATGAATTTTTTAAAATAAAAAATAATTTAATTTAAATTATATCTTCTTGAATAATTAAAGAGAATATGCCAATTAAAATATGAGAATATAATGAATATTAATAAAAAAATATAGTTTTTCAAATGCATAAACTATTAGAATTAAGTGAAAGATCAAAATTAAATTTCAATTATATTTACTAAAGGAAAGAATATATAATAACTTTTATATGTTTGAAATATATATAATTTTAAAAATACTGTGTGAGGGTCATCTTTTAAAATGCATAATCTTAAAAAGAATGTTTGACCATAAGGTTTAATAATATACAAAATTTGTATTACACCAAAAACTAAATCATGAGGTTTAATACTATACAAAATTTGTATTAATATTTATCTATGGAAAAAATGCATGTGAAAATAACTCCTTTTGATTTTCTTTTCTTAAAGTGTATGATGTATTATATTAAAGATGTAATTTGCAATTAAACTTGAGTTTTTTTTATTTTATTAAAAAGTTACGCTGTTGTAAATTTGTGAACTATATATAATTATAAAATTCTAATTATTTTTTATATATAAAATTTAATTTATACTCTTTATGTCATTGGAGAGAGTATAAAATTTAAAATTTGATCTTATTCATTTTTTTATTTAAATTATTTACTATAAAAGATAACTACCAACTAGTTTTTTAAAAGTTACACTATTTTTTCAAAAATAAAGGGATATGTACTTTGATCTTTAAATAATTTCTCTTAGAATTTATTATCAAATAAGAGAATGTGGTTGCAAAATATTTAAACCTTAAAGTGCAAATAACCCCTTAAACTTACTATACATAATTTAACATAGTAAAGTTTAAGGCTCAATTTGTTAATTGAATTTTACCTTGATTGACATATTGGCACCTTAATTAACATATAGTTTAAGAAATACCTATGTGTTTGCCATAAATTTTAAATTATTACATATTAAATGAAGTTCTTTTAGTTTTTCTTCTTACAATAGCATGTGTACACTTTTAAACTATATCTAATTTTAATTCTTGTTTCTATATTTCATATTATATTTATTTTGTTAAATTAGATTATTGTGTTACATAATTTTTATCATAAATTTATATTGATACCTCAGTCTTTAAAATTTTATAGTGTGCAATTTTTATGTGACACCTAAATTTCACTGTAAATATCGAATTGATACATATTGATTATATTTATTTTAATTTTTTGTTCTAAATTTCTTACAATGACATTCGTATAATTTTTCATTCTATTTACTTCTTATTTTTATTTTTATTTTTTATGTTATATTTCATTTGGTTAAATCAAATTTACCTATTGATAATAATAGATTTATGATTTTCCAATATACTTTCATATAAATAAGAAATAAAAAGGTTATCATAGAATATAAAGATAAAAAAGAATATTAATTAAAATTTCTGAGGTGCGAAATAAAATAAGATTTGTAAATGTCCTATTAACTTTTTATTCAGAGTTTAAAAGTGATGTTTTTTACTGGAACAAATTTGTTGCTCTTTCTTCTTCTTATTCTTCTTTTGTCAAACTTTGTGGACTTTTCATCCTATTAATAAGGCCTACATAAAACGAAATATACCAAGAAATTATAATAAAATAAAACTAAATATTTCTCTTGTCATCTCTACTCTTTTTCTTAAACTTTCACATTAAAAATTCATTTTATAATCTCATCTCATCAATTATAAAAATATAGCTCTCATCTAAGTCTGTTTTAATTTTTTATTTTTTATTTGAGTATAAGCATTTAAATTTTTAATATGTTTGTTTTTATTCAACCTTAATTTTATATTGTCATAATTATTGAATTTATTTAATAGAAAGAATGTATCATGAAAAAATAATTAAATTAATGATTGAATCTAAATTAGGATATAAAAGGTTAAAGGATATATCCATCATTAGAAAAAAAAAATAGATAAAGATTAATAAAAAAACTTATATACCAAAAGAAAAATGAGTATGAATAGCCAAAAAAATCTTATACCAATTACTTTTTATTTAGCATCAAAGATTTTTTTTTTTTTAAGTTTATACCACAAATTCATCTTTCTTTTTTTCTCTAGAATTATAATAAAAATTTATCAGTTGTTGTGAAAATATCATAAATTTATTATACAGTTATGCATAATACTCAACTTTAAACGACCACAATTTTCTCATATGAATTTTTCTAATTGTACTTATGAGATATGGTTGGAAAGCTTTCGAAATCTAGTTTAATATAAAACTATATATATTTAAAAATTCAAAGTATTCAAAGAGTTATGATAGAAAAAAGATAAATTTTTAATTTTTGAAAAAAGAATTCAGGATACAAAAGGACACTTGAAATTCTGTTCAAATTATATTATTAAAATTAGTTAAAGTCCTACTTATTCATTAGGTTATATTATGTATCTTAAAATTTTCAAAAAACCTTTTAATCATTCATACTTTATAGATACTGTAGATTTCTTGATTTGACATTTGGTTTGACATAGTGACTATTGAATTGTGTTGGTAAATGCATGAAGAGGTTTGTTTTTGGAATGGTGTAAAGCATGTCCCATTCAAATTTATAGTACATTTTGCGTAATTATCTTAGCTTGGTTTACCTTTGATTGCTATGGATTTAACACTTATTCTTGTTGTAGTTTTGGGGCTTGTAATGTATTTGGTGTTGTTATCTCTTTTAAATTTTGGATTGTAATTCGAGCCAATTGGGGAATCTGTGTCTTGAGGAATATGAAACTCATGGAGAAGACATCTCAACTGCTCAAGTTTTCATTGAACAACTTATCTATTTGCTTGCATGTGCATTGTTATGGTGAAATCGTACATGATAGTATAACAAAATTAGATCATGTTGGCTGACATGATAAGTTGATGCAATAGCATTTAGCTGGTTGGACAAACATAATGGGCTTTGGATGTTTAAAACAATCAATTTGATCATAATTTCAAGGAACAAGGCTTTCTGGTAAAAGATATGGCGTCTATAGTGAAATGTGATCTATTGATGATTAAGAATTTAGGAACTGGAAATCTGATTGGGTAGTCATTCTTTGATTTTATTAGTTAAGGTATTTTCCTTTTGATATCATTAATCACAAAGTTTTTGCTCATCTGGTTTACAATGTGTGGGATACCATTGTTTGTGTTATTCTACCTTATCATGTATTTTCAATCAATTATGCAGTATCTAGACAGATTGGGAAGAATAACATGGGAAGCAATTGTTTTGAGTACCAACACTCGGGGATATCAATTGATCTCGAACAAATTAAGATGCTCACTACAAACTTGAGATACTTCTGGTAAGTGATCAAGTAAAGGTATGTTTGCATCTTTTTGTTTTTTAATTTTTTTTTTAAATTTCTCTTTTTAACTTCTAAGGACGCAACATTTGAGTACCTAAAAATAATTTTGTTGATTGGATCTCATGGTGATTTTAACAAACTGAGGGACTTGAAATCTGAGACAAATGACAATCTTTGTAAATTGAAAGATAGATTGACCCGTTTTATTCTATATGGAAGCACTTCTCAAGTGATAGATTGTCCCGTTTTATTATTTATGGAAGCACTTCTCAAGTATCCAAGTTCCTTGAATATTGGTCTTGGTTCATCTTTCAAATTATTAGCTTGAGCAGTATTGTGCTACACTTCTTTCTTGTTCTATTCTTCTTTGCTCTTGTTAGAACAATGATCCTGTTGGGGCCCTCTGTGATATTCTTCTTACTATTAAAAAGGTTTGCTCGGTCATTTCTCACCAATTTTATTATTACTTGAATATTTTTTAATTCTTTTGAGAAGAAAATCTTTAGCATAATTTGGGTTGGTTGTTGAAGGTCTACCAAATTTAAAACTTACTCTTCAATAATTTTTTTAATGAGTATAAAATGAATAAGAGTCGATCTCACAAGAATCAAGGCTAACTGATTTATTATCGTCTCACCAACGAAGAAATTTGACTTCAAAATTACTAATTAAGGTTAAAACTAAACAAATAAACTCTTGAAATAAACAACAAATGATTCCGGGGGGGGGGGGGGATTGTGTCAATTAGCTAATATTGCAGAAATTAAAACTAATTAAAATATAGAGCAATGAAAATCAAAACAATAAGAGGTTTTTTTCGCCACCACTAGATAATGAACTATAATTTCATATCTACATTATTTGCAACTTATTATTGAAATTATCAACTGTAGGTAATAAGAAGCTCTACTACCCCAATCTTTCCATAATTGTTCATTAGGTAGAACAAGTTCTCTACATAATTTCCTACCTATCAAACAACCTAAAACAAGCTCTGTAGATTTAATTTAATGGATGTATTGGAGCAACAAAGATAGATTGATCTAAGCAACAACTATATAAGTTTGAGTCATTCAACTGAGGATATATTTTTCTTTAGAATTAACAAAAATATTCACTAACCATTAATCATAATTTACTATACATGAATAGAAATTCAAGATAATTACAGATCTAAATCTCTAATTTAGTTGTTTAATTTGGTGGCGTGTGCACACAAACAAAGTAAGAAAACACCCATTAAAAAATTAAACATAGAAAAACATAAGCAACTTCATTTGAAAAATTGATCAATAATACCAAATATTTAATTAAAAGAATCTATGTCTAGGGCTTTGAAATCACCCTCAATCAGAAAGGAAGTTTGGCTTAACATAATAAAAAAATAACAAGAAAATTAAAACTAACAATATTGGGAGCCAAAGAAATGTAAAGGTTGAATAAGATAGTTGAGATTGATGGTGGATTACAGATATCTCCTCCTCCAAGTCTCTTCCACTTCATCTTTATTGATGCCCAATACCCCAAGATTGCTTCAAGAGGTGAAATAATTCTAGAAAGTGAGTGAAAAATGGTATCTGTGTGTTGAGAGGATAGTGTATGAGAAAAGTGTGAGATGGTATGTGTAAATTTGTTGTAGAGTGTGTAATGAGTGTTGTGATTGTAGGAATCTTGAGTGTATATATGGATATATGTGATATATTATTTGTATCTATTGTATACATATCCAAAAATGTGCCAAAAAGAGTGAAGGGCCGCCACTTGTTATCATTCCAAGTAAAAAAAATCAATTCAGTTACACAAATGGTGCCTAAGCTATCTATTTTGGTGCCTGGGCACCAATTGCTCTATTTTTGTTCAGTTTTGGTGCCTAGGCGTAATGGCCTCAGTTTTCTTTGGCGCCTAGATGCGGTTGCTGTAGTTTTTCTCCTTTACTTTAGTGCTTTGACATTGTTTATTCTATTTAAACTAATTTTGACTTCTTTCTAAGATGAATTGACTTTTGGTATCTGCATAAGAATTGTATTCCTATTTGTTACCTTTCTCTAGCCTCTTGAATCAGATTCATATCACATTTGTGGAGAAAGTTATGCTAAAAATACAAAGATTGCCACATCTAAAAGTTTTAGTGCACTTCTGACTTTTTAACTGAGTTTTTCTTTTGGAAATCAATTGAATCGGGATAAGTTATCAACATAAAAATTGTAGCTCTATCACTTATACTTCCAATGAGCTAAGAAACATGTCAATAAGGCTTTGGATAAAAAGTTTATACCCAAAATACAAAAACTGCCACCATAGCAGCATATCAATGAAATTTGGCTCAAAAATGCTTGTTTCAACTCCGATTTAGCTCATTTTCAAAAACTTGATTCCCAAACTTCTATCACACACAAAATATTATTGAAAATCTAATATTAAAAGAACAAAATAGGAAGATATAAAGGACTTGATACAAAATATGTAAAATTATGCACTTATCAAATTCCCCTATACCGAACCTTTGCTGGTCCTCGAGCAAACCTAAAACAAAACCTACACAAAACCTAAACTAATTTACTTTCGTAGGAGGTCAAGATTGCATTTAGCACATGCAATAAGCTTCTAAATCCCTAGGTCGCCCATAGAGGATGAGTTGTAGTCTCATGAGTATTTCATACAGTAATATCTACAAACACCTACGACACCTAACTTCCAACTATAATAAACAAGTATTGAATCTAGCACTTAGTTATTAAAAAACAATTACACTTCCACAACAATCATTTTTCATATATATTTTTCAATATTTTTCCCTTCTTTTCTTCTTTCTTTGAGATCCCCCACACTTATCTTCTATTTCAACTCAAATTTCTTTTGCAAGTTCACCTTGTCAAAGAAATATCTTTCAAGTTCTAATTCATTTTAGAACAAGAGTAGGATACTAGTGTATTTAGGTTATGTAAGAAAATATGGTTACTACAGAAAAGACTTATTCAATGAAAGACACAAAGTGGCTCACTATGGGGGGGGAAGTGTTCTCTTAGAACATCATATGGGGAACAAGCTCATTTGGCCATGGTGCTAGAAAACCCAGTGCTTTAACTATTTTTCAAGTGACGCTCAATCAGTAGTTCGCCTCGACAGACCTTTGAAAGAGTTCTAATATTCAACTCCTACATGTCCAAACTTAAGTGATAATTAAAGTGATGGAATAAGAACTATCTATTTTAACATGCTTGTCTCCATATTGAAAAATATAGCTATTTGTGCAAAAAGAGTTGAATATAATCGTCACGAAAACATATCAACTAAAGAATGACATCATGGTCCAAAACAACACCTATCATCAAACACACCAATATCATTCATGTTCAATTCTCATTATAGAAGTTGGAATAACAACTAGGACTTAAAAA
Source organism: Paulownia fortunei (assembly GCA_019321725.1). Taxonomy (NCBI): domain Eukaryota; kingdom Viridiplantae; phylum Streptophyta; class Magnoliopsida; order Lamiales; family Paulowniaceae; genus Paulownia; species Paulownia fortunei. Next base: position 12,356,548 of record CM033109.1, on the reverse strand, counting down.
TAAAACTAGATATAAATAAAGCAAAACAAGGAAAAATATAAGCGAATTCCTTTCCCCCACAAATCCTTACATTGTCGTCAATATAAGCTTAGGCTATTAAAATAAAGAATTAAATACAATAATATTGGATTAGAATACATATAACAAAGTAAAATAAAAGAACTAAATGAAATAAAATGAATAGAAAGAAAAGAGAAGAAGAGTTAGAGAGATCAAATTTGTGATTATGAGCTCTCAAAACCTTCTTTTCTATCTGTTGGGTTGCCTCCCAACAAGCGCTTAGTTTAACATCCTCAGCCCAATATTATCTCCTTCATCATTCCTCCACATAAGCCGGCTATTCAAGGTATATTCTTTTCCATCATTTTTATGTTTTACTATCTTTTTGTATGGTTGAAAACTCAAGTGGGATATATTTGAAGCCAAAACCAAGCTAGTTAAGCTAATTTCTAGCAAAATTAACAGTCATATGAAATATGCCTAATTTACTTATTTTTATTAATCTTGTAATACTTATATTGTGTTTGGAAATGCTTATGAATGATTGTGAACAATAGCAATTAGTTTGCTTAATTGATGGTTAGAATCAATTTAAATTAGAACTAAGTTTATGTCATGTTAATTTGAATTATGTTCAAGTTTTGGGGCCGCCCAAATATTTATATTTGAATTATTAGTAATTTAGTGGCTGCCCTAATATTTAAATTGAATTATTAGTCCTATAGTGGTTGCCATAATATTTATATTTGAATTATTAGTAATTTAGTGATTGCCCTTGTATTTATATTGAATTATTAGTGATACAGTGGATGCCCTAATATTTATATTTAAAATATTAGTGATTTAGGGGCTTCCCTAATATTTAATATCTTGAATTAGTAGTAAATATGGAGTATGCATTATTTTTGAAATCATATAATTGATATGAAATTGTTTAAAAATATTAAAAAGTGTATATGATTTTAATTGAAATACCTTATGTGATTTATTAAAAGGATATTGAAAGTAAATGATTTTATTATGTTAGGCCTTTAGCACATCCTATCTTCTAAAGAGACTGACTTTTTCACTTAGCACAAAACAGACTTGAGGTAAGTTGAAACTTACATTTACTGCATCACAAGAATCATATAATATTATTCATGTTTCAATGAGATTGTTATTATTTGTCAAATGATGTAATATTTGATGCATTCATGTTTCATTAACCATTATACTATCAAATATATAATGAGATTTTTTGAAAAGGAAGTATGGTACTTGATTGATGGTCGGGTAGACAATGGACATGGAAGGGACCAACGGACCCAACAAAAGGTGGTAAATACTTGAGGTGGAAAAACCAAGATAGAAAAACCATAATGAAATGGTTTTGTAAACAGGTGTGTTAAACTATATATAGGATAATAGCATCGTGTATTAAATTTTGATTTATGTAAATGGTGTGTATTTGAAATGAATTCAAGTTCTTTTCTCTTATAACCAAAAAGGGAACTTTTTTATTAAAACCATAACTATATTAATGATAATAGGTTAACATTTCTTGACTCAACTATTTTAACTTATTTGGAGTTCTGCAGTTATGTTTAGGGGTGTTACATTATTGGTGTTAAGAATTGATGCAAGGGAATTTTTAGCTATAATGTAAATCAGATATCTGCAAAACACGAGTCATAAAATAAGCATACATTCAACAGTTTAATCATTTATAATATGGTCTTTAATTATAAATGTCCCCACTATTTTTTCGAATCTCATCACCCTTATGATGGATATTCGGGAAATCATATTTCCTAGTGGCTTAAAATCCAATTAGTCTTATTATACACCCTAATTTTATGAGCCCAAAAGATAAAACAAAAAGGTAGCTTGCACATTAGCAATTGCATCCCATGCAACTTTCAAGCTATTTTGCCTCACTACTTCCCATACACTCCAATTTTATGAGCCCATATGGTACTAAGTGTAAAGCATGCCCCATTAGACATCCATGTGAATATGACAACTAAAGTATGTCCCACGACTCATGGCTAACATCTTTAGCCCTCCTACCCTACGGGCATCTCTATGCAAGTAGTGGTCAAAGCTATTACCTCCACTTAGCACATCCATGACTCGTGGCCAATGGACTAAATGTGGCAGCGTTTCACAAGACAACTACTTTTGATGAAAGGCTTGGATGATTGGGCTCCACCTAATATTGTCCATTAATGCTTGATATAGAATTAATAAATTCTTAAACTTAGAATATTTCTAAGTGATAGTTTCAATTTTACCAAGACCTCATCATTTTATTTCGTGTGGTTTATTTAATATAACACTATCCTAATGTTACAAGCATAATCAAAGGAAAGCATTAAATAAACTTATGCATGCATCTACAACACATACATAATGGGATGATCATAAGCCTTTTTCTATGCGATCTACTCGAGCCAAAGTGGATCTTAAAGTCAATCTAAGGGTAATTAATCAAAACAACAATAAATCCTATCTATTATATGAATGTATCACCCATACATTCATGTGCCTTGAATCCTTGTTTTTCTCCAGCTTGCTCATTCTTCTTGTCCACCAAAAGTAAAAGAAGATTTCACCATCCTAATACTACTCTTATTACAATTGTTTAACCTAATAAGAAACCTTAGAATTTCTTCCAATAGGAGGTACATTAGAGGGAGATAGAATTTATATTCAAAGTCAAAAATAAAGAAAAGATGAGACTCGTAGGCCTCAATTTAATCAAAAACTCAAAGTATAAAACCAAACATAGAAAATAAATGGTCTAGGCTCCATGATCATTCATCCCATTCATGCTTAATTTAATCAACACATGATAAAAATTCAAAGCATGTAAATTTACCAAGTTGTTTAAAAATCATGTTTTTCTAGTTTGGAAATTAATTCATGGTTTTTCATGAAAATAATTTTCAAAATTTTAAAATTAACATTTAATTTTAAAAATTAAGAAATCAAATTTTATGCATGTGACATAGGAAAACGTGCAGCAGACAACAAAATTGCACGTCAGGTGCCGCGGCGCCACGACGTGTCTAGCCCTGATTTTTTTTTATTTGTTTCATTTTTTTGTCATGCAATTTAACTCTTTAAAATCATGTACAAAATTCCAAAATTATAATTCCCAAACAAAAATGCAATTATTCATATTTTTCATCATATGAACGATTCATATATAAACCATCACGAAAACAATCAGAACGCATAAACCTAGGCTCTAATACCACTATTGGATTCTCGTAATCATGGGATTGCAAGCACAATAGAAGTTTAAAATTTTTCAACAATTGAAATAAAATCATTCATCATATGTAAATAAGCATATCCCGGATTTGATGCAATTTTATCTTTGCGTCTCTGATTGCTCATTTAATAAAATTAAACAACTAAAGTTTTGCGATTATACCTTTCAAGAAATCCATTTGATGAAGGGTAAGAAGGAATTCAGATTCCTTAAGCTCCTCTCGAACAATTTCGATGGCCTCTCAAAATGTTCACCAAGGACTCCAAGTGTAGTCCCTTTAACTGTATCCACAATTTTGAGCAAATCCACAAGCTTCAAATCCTTGCTATTGAATTTGAACTTCTTATTTCTATATCTATTTGAGAGTGAAGATTAATTCTTGAACAACAAGTGATACAAGAATTAACCTTTTAATCAAAAAGGGATGAAACCTTTTGATGGATAATTTTTCTTGAAGTACGAAAATAAAACATAAAAAAATAAGAAAGAGAAGATGAGGGGAGGACGAAAATTCTAGCTCTATTGCTTATAGTTTTTGGCTCCTATATTGTGTATTTATCAATGTAGTCTTGACCTAATCCCATTAGGTCTTCAACTCTTACCCTAATTAGTTCCCTAATCCAATTAGGAAACCTTGTCCTTCCTTATCTTTTATTTCTTTCACTTCAAGACAAATTATTTTAATCTTTATTATGACTCTTTAATTCTAGTAAATAAAAAATCCTAATGGACCTCTAACTCATGGACTTGGACTCAAATTATTTTATTAAAGTCCAACTAATTGATCTCCATCAATTAATTAAAACATCCAATACAATTAATTGATTCAATCAATTAATTAGTTAGTTCTATCATAGGCCATCTAATCATATTAGGCCTTCTATTATTTTAATTAATTCAGCTCCTTAAATTAATTTTGGTCCAAGCTAATATAATTGATCTCCATCAATTAATTAATTCACATTCAAGAACCCCTAATCATTATTAGGTTCAAATAAATAAACATATTATTTATTTGAATGAATTAATTTAACTGTTTAAATTAATTCTAACTCAGGTTGATTAATCTCCATTAATCAACTTAATCCAACACTTTAGATTAGAAAAATAGATATAGAAGTGGATTATCTCGATTTGTGTGTGACATATTAAGTTCACAACTAAACTAGTAGTGGGCTTGCAACCTTTGCAATTTATGAATAAATTGAATGTTACGATTAATTAATTTTCTTGGAATTAACCCCATAATTTCAAGAACCTCACAAATCAAGGGAAGCACCTAGCAGTGTATCGGCTACCTAGTCTTAGGTGAATAGCAAGTGAACCTTTTCTATTACGAGTACTATGCAAATACGGTCCCTCTATCAACTAATCTCCCCATTAAGTCTAGGGCATGGATTATTTAGTCGAAACCCTATTTTGACTTAATAACTATGATTCCATTTCAAGTCACATTGATCATTTGATGAATCACTAGAAAACCCTACGTCTAGTATTCATCCTGCTTTAGCCAAGGTTTTCGGGATCAAGGACTATGAAAACATAGGAGATTCTCCTATTCTACCAGATAGATAACAAATCCTTTATTGGCTACTTATTGACCTTCATACACGGAGATCATACACCCAACGTAAGCCCTTTATGATTGTCATGCAACTAAGAAATACATTAAAGTGATGATGTCGTGCACAAGGCCACTGTGGTGTCTCAACTCAAAGGACTAATTAATATACTATCGTAACTAGAAAATTCTCATTCAATAAATAATATTTTCCAATTGAGAATTTCCCAGTGGCTCTTCAGTGTACTAGCACCCACACACATGCACTAGCATCCCTACGCCAATATATATGGAATGAGATATTCTCCATTCGAGTATGCATCGTGTGTGCGAGTCTATCAGGCTTATCAATGTCCTATCTCATCGAACCCCCAACTCAAAATATGTTTAACATCAAAGCTATAGAGGTATATTCTATGATCACCATCATATGCGTGACCATGCCCCATAGCTAAAAATAATAAAGGGACTTTATCTAATTGAAAAAAATAATTAAATATAAAAAAATACATTTTATTTATTTAAACACTATAAATAAGACTATTTTACAAGAGTATAAAAGCTTGCCGCTAATTGGCTCGTTGGACACTACTCTAACAATTTTCCACTTGCCATAAAGCTAATTGCCCATGTATCTGGGACCCATCTTCTCAAGATGTCCTTCAAATACTCTTTAAGCTAAGGGCTTTGTCAATGGATTAGCTATATTTTCTACCGAGGACACTCTCTCCACTCGAATGTCTCATCTACTAATGATCTCATGGACCAGATAGTATCTCCTCATATTAGTACTTGGATCTTTGATGAGCTCTTGGCTCCTTTGCTTGTAGAACAACCCTATTTTATCACAGTAAATTGAAACTAGATCAACAATGAAAGAGACTACACCCAACTCTTGGATGAAGTTCCTTATCCAAACACCTTCTTTCGCTGCATCATATGTTGCGATGTATTCAGCTTTAGTGGTGGAATCTACAGTCATCTCTTACTTGGAACTCTTTCAGCTGACCGCTCCACCATTTAGCATGAATACAAATCCTGACATTGACTTCAAATCGTCTACATCAGACTGAAAGCTAGAAATAGTAAAGCCTTCTAGCTTCAGTTCTCCATTGCTGTAAACCAAGAAATATATCCTTAGTCCTTCGCAAGTACTTAAGGATCGTCTTTATGCCTTTCCAGTGCTCCTTACCTGATATCTGCTCATGACACTCAGAGCATATATGACATCAGGCCTCGTACATAACATTACATACATAATGCTTTCAATTATGAATGCATATGGTATGGGAATCATTCTTTCTATTTTCTTGAGAGTCTTTGGGGACATTAAATTCGAAAGAGAAACCCATGATTCATAGGTAAGAATCATCTTTTAGATTCTTCCATGCTAAATTTCTTTAGCACTTTGTCTATGTACGTGGATTGGAATAGTTCGATCATTCTTTTGGATCTATCTCTATAGATTCTAATCCCTAAAATATAGGATGTTTCTCCCAAATGCTTCATGGAGAACTGAGTAGACAACTAAGCCTTTGTTGATTGCAATATCCCTACATCATTCCTAATGAGTAGTATGTCATCAACATAAATGACAACAAAGGTCACTGCGCTCCCACTAACTTTCTTATACACACATGGTTCATCTAGATTCTTGAGAAAACCAAATGATTTGATCGCCTTATTGAATTGAAGATTCCAGCTTTGAGAAGCTTGTTTGAGTCCGTAAATGGATCTCTGGAGTTTGCAACCAAATGATTTGATCGCCTTATTGAATTGAAGATTCCAGCTTTGAGAAGCTTGTTTGAGTCCGTAAATGGATCTTTGGAGTTTGCAAATTTTTTTGCTCGCTCCCATTAGATATGAAGCCCTCTGGCTACCTCATATAGATCTCTTTCTCAATATTCTCATTAAGAAAGATAGTTTTCACATCCATTTGCCATATCTCATAGTCATAATATGTTGATATGGCAAGTAATATACGGATGGATTTTAGCATCACCACTGATGAAAAAGTTTCTTCATAGTCAATGCCTTGCTTTTGAGTAAAGATTTTTGTAACTAGTCATACGTTATAGGTCATTACCTCTCCATCTACTCCAAGTTTTCACTTGTGTCATAGTTGATGGGTACTATACCCTGTGGTGGGTCCATCAAGGTCCATACTTTGTTGGAGTATATGGAGTCCATCTCAGTTTGCATAGCTTCTTGCCATCTTCCTGAATCGATATCTGAAATCTCTTTTTCATAATTCCTTGGATCATTATCCAAAGAATGCTCCTCATTGTTGTTCTCCAATAAAAGTCCATACCTCTCAGGTGGTCTCAAGATACTTTCAGATCTCCTAGGAAATTGTGTGATAGGAATGTTAGTTTTGGGTGGTTCTATTACTATTGTCTTTTGTGGGACACTTTGTGGTTCTTGAATTTCTTCAAGATCTATTACCTTGCCTTTTCTATCCAATAGAAATTCCTTCTCTAAGAAGGTGACATTCCTCAAAACAAATATTATTTGTTCCAAAGGGTTGTAAAAATAGTATTCAACAGATTCCTTTGGATACCTTACAAATTTGCATAAGGTGGATCTACCATCCAACTTATCTCCCACCAGTTGCTTCAAGTAAGCAGAGTACCCTCATACCCTAAGGTACTTGTATGAAGGGGTTTTGCCACACCGCATTTCATAATGTGTTTTGGGCACCCACTAATTTGTCGTCATTTCTAAAGCATAACTCCAGAATAAAAGAGAAATCCCATTATAGCTCATCATGGACCGAACCATGCCCAATAGGGTTTGGTTCCTATGCTCTACAACTTTATTTAGTTGTGGAGTTGCTGGCAGATTCCACTACGAGAGAATCATATTCTCTTTTAGATAATCAAGAATTCTGAGCCTAAGTATTCGCCTACTTGATCAGATCAAAGAATCTTAATACTTCACCCTGTTTATTTCTCCACTTTATGCTTAAAATCTTTAAACCTTTTAAAGGCTTCAGACTTGCATCTTAAAATATACACAAACCCATACCTAGAATAATCATCGATAAAAGTAATGAAAAAGTGGTAGTTTCCTCGGGCACTAACACTTAGTGGCCTACATACATCCATATGGATCAAATCCAGAGTATATGGAACTATGATCATCTATTTCAAGTTTAGTACTTTGTTGAATATGCAAGATGGATTTATTAGGTTGGAAAGTATATAAATCATTTGTTAAAGTCCCAACATGAACTAAAAAAGAACCAAAGTAAATTTCCATCCTTTATTAAAAAATAATAACCCTCTATATCCGAAACTAGAATAGAGATAATTTTCTTTATTAATTCAGAAACATCAAGATAAGAATTTTAAACTATCCCTTTTCCACCTCCTAATGCTAATGCTAAGTAGACAATTCCTATGTCTAATACAACAACTTTGGCTTCATTTCCAATTTAGGATCCGCTTTCCTCTACTCAACTCCTTATTTCTTATCATCATCTGCAAATCATTGCATAGATGAGTAACACTCCATACTCAAAAGTCCTATTAACTTGAGTCTTACTTCATTTGAAAGCTAAGCAATAGAACTACAACTTTGCTGTTGGAAACTCAGTCAAATTCAATCTTGATTATAGCAGAAAAATTTGTCCTAGTATATGTATTGGAAATGATTTATTTATACTAACACATCTCTTTGAATCAATCATAACTCTCTCCTAGTGGTTGGAATTAGGTGATAAAATCTACAATTTTCATGTTAATCACATTTCCAAATTCAACTGATTGCATGGATAAAAATGTGTGATAAAATTCAGATCTGAAAAAGACATGTGAATTTAGAACACATTTGAAGTTAATTTGAATTGCATTTGGAGTGATTTTGGAGATGTCAATTTAGGAACTCTTCTTCTATTAAATAGAAGCTCTTGGATGGCATTTAAGATACACAAAAAATTCTTAGAGAGGGACAAAAGTTTTATTGTTGTCTTTTTTAGGCTAAGTTTTCTGGTAGTAATAAAAATGTATTCTCTAGTTTTCTTCTATTTTTAGTCTTTTTTATTTTTATTATATCTTTATAAATTTTATTTAGCTTAGGAGAAAGGGTGAACCTCTTAATGGAGGAAGAGAAACGATTATAAAGATGCATAATATTCACGTGTGCTGTATTATGGTTTTAATTATTTATTGAAACCTTCTTTGTTTTGTGATAATTCTTGATTTATATATCTCCAATGGAATAATAAATACTTGAATTCATTTAACTTATTGTATGGTTGTACTCCATCGACTACTAATGTGAAATCTTGATTTATTGTAGATAAATGCGTGCATAAATTCTTGATCCAATTAATAAATATTGGCATTAAAACCTTTCTTGTTTTGTGGTGATTCTTGATTTATATATCTCCTATGGCACAACAAATACTTAGGTGAACATTTAACTTATTGTACAGTTCTACCCTACCGACTGCTAATATGAAACTTTGATTTGTTATAGACAATGATGTGAATAAATACATGATTCTATGAACAAGTATTGGTGTTAACAGATATTTGCAAATAGTGAGACAATATCATGATTACCTTAATGCATGAGCTATTTGATAACATATTTCCATTGGAACCTTTATTGTGTATGGATTTCAATTGTGGCATTTTAAAGAGGAAAAAAGAATAAATAATTGTTCCTCTATCCAAAACTCAAGAGTAGATCCATAATCCTCTGTACTTTTATTACTTTGATTTTTTAGTTATAGCATAATTTTTTTCTTTATAATCTAAACCACATTTAGCCATCTTTTAAGAAACATAAACTTGAAAACTTCAAACAACTTCCCTGTAGATTGACCTCAGACTCTCGATAAGTTTATTACTTGACACAATCTGTACTTGGGTTTGCAACCTTAAAGTTGTAGCACACTCCCAAAATTCTAGACCAGAAACAAGAATTTATTATTTTCTAGCTAAAATATTGAATTATGATCTTGCTCATGGTGTGGATATCATTAGAGGAAAGATACATGAATTCCTCAAGCGAATCAAGTTTCTTATCTGGGACCAAAATTTAAATCAGTTTTGGAATTCCTACGAAGAGTTTGTGAGAAGGATAGCAATTCGAATTACTTCATACCCTACATCAACAGGAGCGATTGTAAAGGTATATTTACAAAACCCTTGTTTTTAATTAAAAGAAATATTCGAGTGTGAATCAATTAATTGCATTAGATTCGGGACTACATGTTGTAAATGGTTTATTACATGTTTAAATTTATAAATTTTTGTTTAGCTTAGTCCCATGATTTTGCGAACCTAATAGTGGTATTAGAGCTTAGGTTGCCACACCCGAATACTTTTGCAAGTATTTTCTTTAATTTTATATGATGAAAGATTATGTAAATAATCTATTTTTATGTGCGTTAAAATTATTTTTAATAAATTTTTATTAGGATAAATATTTTTCATGTTAAAAATTAGAATTGAATGAAAACAGTTGATGTTGGACGTAAAAAAATGGGCTATATTCAAATCTATTACTATAGCTGTCGCAAAATTGGCATCGCAGTGCTAGGGGATAGGGCCCTCAGCGTCGCTACTCCACTCATGGAAGGCCGCGACGCATAAACTATCGAAGCTTTGGTGCCGCGGCACGATTGGAAAACTTTCCAAAGGGCCACAACACTTAGCCCAAGCGCCGCGGCGCCACTGGGTAGTTTTTATTTTTTTATTTTTCTATTTAATTATTACACCATTTTTATTTAATTTTTACATAGTTTTTGGTTTGTTCAATTTTTAAAATTAATTATTAATTTAAAATTAATAAAAAGGTATTTTTATAAAAATTATAAATTATTTATCCCATATCGAAAAATTATCACATAAAAGGATAAATTTACATGATTTGAATTTATTACATATGATGTATAAATTAGGCATGTATGCTAGAATGGATGATCATGGAGCTTAAACCATTTTATTATGGATATTTTATGTGAATTGTGGATGTTTGGTTTTGCTGTTTTTGGGTTTTAATTAAAATGAGGCCTCAATGTCTTGTCTTTTCTCTATTTCCTTAGAATATAAATTCTACCTCCCTCTTATGTACTTCTTATTGAAATATTCCAAGGCTTCTTGTTAGGAATAACTTTTGTAATGAAAGTAAAATTAGGTTGTAAGGTTTTTCTTTTTATTTGATAAGAAGAAGGAGCAAGATGGAGAAAAAAAATGAATAAAGGCTCATAAATATACGGGTGATGCATTCATGTATAGATAGAATCTATTCGTCATTTTAATTTCTACCCTTAGATTGACCTAAATCCATTTTGGCTGGAGTAGATCGCATAGGTTATGACCCATAATTATCTTTTTATTATGTATGTATGGTAGATGCATGCATATGTTTATTTAATGCTTTCATTTTGATTATGCTTGTGATCATTAAGATAGTGCAACATTAAATAAACAAATTTAGTAGATGAAGTCTTGAAATTATAAAATGAACCTCACTTGAAAGTCAAATTTAAAAATTCCTAAAATTATATATCAACCAAATATAATAAGAACATTAATAATGACCCATAAAGATTGAGATAAAATTGTGAGAGTTACTTCGATTTATAGATCATACTTTGTAACTTTGCAAGTTAGGTTTTGTTTTGTGTTGTAATGAATTAGAATTGGTTTTCCATTTAAAAAGTTGTTTTTTATTTTACTACTTATTCAAATATGATAAATATAGAAAAATTATGTATAAATATCACGCATTAGATTTTTATTTGCATTTAAATTTTAATATATAGTTAAGAAAAAATCACAACAAAAAAAATATTTTTATATGTAAAAAATATATAATAAATACTATATTTTTTACCATTCAATTTTCTCTATACTAAAATCCTAGATTTGTCCCTATATATATATGTAAATATTTATACCTATATATGTGTGTGTATTATATTATTCATTGTAAAAGGGCTTTAATTCTTCTGTTCCACTTTTTTTATTCCAGTTTGTATTCCATTGTATGGATATATAACACGTCTCTATGAGATAAATATATATTGTTGATTTTTTGAATTTGATGTATTCATAAACATGTGTCATACATTTAAAGAATGGAATACAAGTGGAACAGAAAATTCAAAGTCTTGTAAAAGTATAAGTAGCTTGCGGTGTTTTCAGTTTTTTAACTTTTTGTGATGACTAAAATAATCTTAAGTAAATATTATTACAATATTATATTTTTGTACTTATTACGTGATTTCATATATATCTCATTATACTTTAAAGCATAAGTCGAAATTCTAAAAATCTAAGATAAAAAAATAGACTACAACGTAGAACTCCCAATAAGAGAAAAACATGTCAATATAAAAAAGGAAAATAGTTCATTTTAAATCCTAATTATTTCACTTATCTTTTTAGTTTTTTTATGAAATTTTCAATTGATTAAACAAACCATCATTGTGATAATATAGAAATAAAATTGAGTGAGAACAAACCACCACATGATTGATAAGAATATAAATGTTCATAATCAAATAATAAAAGATGAGATAACCTTGAAATTTATATTTGCTAAATGAGATTGATAAGTGCATATTTTGATATATTTTTGTATCAAATACTTTATATTTTCTTGCTTTATCTTTGTTAATATTATTAATTTATTAATGTTTTGTGTTAGGGAATAAATGAATATAACAAAAGAAGCATGTTTCCAAACTTGTGCAGTTTTGGTATTTTGAGCATAACTCTATGATCAAAGGCCCTATGGACCTGAATCTTATTTCATTTGAAATACAACTTTTATGTTGGAAGTTTAGTTCAATTCAGTCTTGATTATAGTAGAAAATTCATCCAAGTGGTTGCACAAAATAGATCACCAAAATTTTAGTTCAGCCCAATATTGACTTATTTGACCAATTGGGTCATATCTCTTAAGACCAAATTGATTTTGGGCTTTAATTTGGATATGTTATATACAAGAGTTAAATAAATAAGTTTTTTCAAGACAAGATGGTGAGAAAATGTGTCAAAATGGTAAAAACATAGGCTGCAATGTGTTGTTGCTGTTAAAGAATGGTTCTTGGACATGATTCTGTAATTTTACCATCTCTCTCTCATCCGATAGCCAAATTTGACAAATGATATATGAAAATATATTAATACCAAAAGATCTACAACTCTTGTTGTTTACTCATCATCAAAATCTAGCAGTATCTGACCTAAAAATATAATTCAATTAGGTAGGTGAGAATTTTGAGGACTTGGTGTAACAACTGACCAACTATTGGCAACTAGCATACCACTTGATTAACTCCTCCATTATTTATTTGACCTCTAACACACTCCAAGTACTAAAAATAGGCCATGTATTAAGCTTGTAAGAGAGAGGGGTAGAGAGCTTCTTTAAGCTAAGTTTTATAGTATGTATGTTTTCTAGTAATGTAAGTTTTCTAGTAGTAATACAAATGCATTCTCTAGTTTCTCTTCTATTTTTAGTATTTCCTACTTTTATTATATCTTTCTAAATTTTATGTTGTTGAGGAAAAAGGGTAAACCTCTTGATGGATGAAGAGGAACGGTTATAAGGGTAGAAAATATTTAAGTATATTGTATTATTATTTTAAGTTTTGATCTAAACCCTACTTATTTTGTGGTGATTCTTAATTTATATGTCTTCAATGGCACAACAAATATTTGATCTCATTCAGCTTATTGTACGTTTTTACCCTACTGGCTGCTAATGTGAAACCTTGATTTGTTGTTAACAAAGGTGTGCATAAATATTTGATCCCATAAATAAGTGTTGGCGTTAAGAGATAATTTGCAAATAGTAATACAATATCATGATTATCTTATTGCATGAGCTATTTGATAATATATTTCCATTGGAACCTTCATTATGTATGGATTCCAATAGTGGCAATTAATAGAGGTAAAAAGAATAAATAACCATTTCTCTATCCAAAACTCAATAGTGGATCCCTAATCCTTAGTACTTTTATTACTTTGATTTTTCTTTATTTACAACATACATTTAATTTTTCATATATTTTGAATCATATAAATCCCCTTTTTTTTAGAATTATAATCCTGAATTCTTGAAGCAACTTCTCTGTGGATCGACCTTATACTCATGAGAAATTTATTACTTAATACAACCTGTACTTAGGTTTGCAACCTAAAGTTGTAGCAAGTTTTTGGCACCATTGCCGAGGAAGGCAAGGTAAGTATTCAGGTTTGTTAATATTTTTTCTTTGTAAATATAGTTTGTTTATTTTCTTTATGGATATATGGTTATAGGGTATCACAGTCATAATTCTCGGCGTTTAGTAAGAAATAATTCTAAAACTTTGTTTGAAAATTTGTTTAAATCATCTCCACAAACTCCCACCATGGCTGAAATTGAAAGTATTCAGGATGAAAATTAGAATCAATAGGTGCGTACCATGCATTATTACTTGCAACCTCCTCGAAACTCTTCTCCTTCATATTTTATTTTTCTCTCAATGCAAATAACTTTCGATTCAAGCTAGGTATGATCCATTTACTTCCTAATTTTCAAGGTTTAGACTCTGAAAGCCCTTACTTGCATTTGAAAGAATTTGATATAGTATGTGCCACTTTTAATGATCAAACTTGTATAAATGAGATTGTTAAGCTCAAATTATTTCTTTTTTTTTAAGATAAAGCAAAAACTTGGCTTATTTCTTTAAAACCTAGGTCAATTGACACTTGACAAGAAATGCAAGCTGAATTTTTGAAAAAAAAATTCCAACTCAAAACTAATGCTTTGAAAAGATAAATTCAAATTTGTTCTCAAATTCTAATGAAGCTTTCTTTCAATGTTGGGAAAGATTTAAAAATTTGTTGAATTCATGCCCACATCATGGTTTTGAAAAATGGCACTTAATTAGACGTTTAACTACTAAAACAAAATAATTTGTTGAAACAATGTGTAATGGTGAGTTTTTTTATAAAGAATCTGATGAAACCATAGAATATTTAGATCATTTGGCAGAATACTCTCAGTCCTGGCATAGTGTTAATTCTTCTGAAGGTTCTATTAGATCTAATCTTGCTAATAGTAATAAAGAAAAATATTACCTTAGCCAAGAAGATGATCTAAATGCTAAGATTGCTAGTTTAACAAGAAAAGTTGAAGCCATGGAACTTAAATAAGTAAAGGAAATCAAATATGTGCAAGAGGAACAAGTTTGTAGTAATTGTGAACTTTTGGGGCACTCCACCAATGAATGTCCAGACATTCTAGTATAAGCAAATTTCATGAACACATTCAAAAAACCTTTCCATTCTCCATATTCTAAAACTTACAATCCATAATGGAGAAATCATCTTAATTTTAGTTAGCGAGATGATAACCGTGCCCAACTGCTGCATTCACAAAAACCACCTAACTTTCATTCTTATTTAGCTCCACATACAAAATCCCTTGAGGAGACTTTGCAAATATTTGTGTATGAACAAACAAACATCAATAATCAGACTTCACAAGCTATCAATGAGATAAAAAACGCACTTTCAACACTGACAACTTCTTTACGTACTCATGAAAAAGGTAAATTTCCTGCTCAACCTCAACCTAATACTTCCACTCAGTGTCATATTTATTCTTCAGATGAAAATTCAGCCAAGGAGGCTACTTTAGTCACAACTCTTCGGAATGGAAAAGTTACTAATAAGATTATTCATCCCAAGGAGAAAGGTTCTAATCCACCTCCAGAAATGAAGAATGGAAATTGTCTTAACGATGAAGGTAAGTGTGAAAATGATGAAAAAGAAAAATATTTACCTTCAGCACCCTTTCCTTAAAGATTGCAACTAAATCAAAAGTCAAACTCAAATGCTGAAATCTTTGAAGTTTTTAAACAAGTCAAGATTAATATTCCATTGTTGGATGCAATCAAGCAAGTTGCACCTTATGCCAAATTTTTGAAAGATTTGTGTACAATCAAAAGAAAACATCATGTACAAAAGAAGACATTTTTAACTGAAAGTGTTAGTTCAATCATTCAACAATTCACTCCACCCAAATATAAAGATTCAGGTTGTCCAACCATTTCATGTATCATAGGAAACAGTAGAATAGAGCGTACTTTGCTTGATCTTGGTGCTAGTGTAAATCTTCTACCTTTCTCAATTTATGAACAATTATGTTTAGGAGAACTTAAAACAACTTATGTTTTACTCCAACTAGCTGACTGTTTGATTAAAGTTCCAAAGGGAGTAGTAGAAGATGTGTTGGTACAAATTGATAAGTTATACTTTCTAGTTGATTTCATTATTTTGGACATAGAGCCTGTTACCAAACACATACACAAATTCCTATCATTTTGGGTCATCATTTTCTTTAAACTTCAAATGCTTTGATCAATTATAGGAACGGTATTTTGAAGTTATCATTTGAAAATATGACTTTGGAACGAAATAAGTTTAATATTTATAAGCAACCTGTAGAAGATGTCAAAGTACAGAAAGTGGATTCAATCGAGAAACTTATTCATGAATACTTTACTACCACTAATTCTTCATATTCTTTGGAGACTTGTTTTAAAAGTGAAAGTATATGTAAAAAGGCACACACTAATACTCTCTCTAAATGTTAACAGGTACAAGAAAGTCATTTTTGGAAGCCAAGGTTTGAAGAATTGTCATCATTAACAGTAAAATCTATTTCATCAAGTATTAAAGCTCCCGTGGTTAATCTGAAACCTTTTCTAGGTGTTTGAAATACTATTTCTTGGGTGAAAATGAGATTTTTCCAATAATAATTTCTTCCAAACTTGATGCATCTCAAGAAGGTAAGTTGATCGAAACTCTGAAAATGCATAAGAATGCTTTAGGATGGACCATTACTGATATTAAAGGTATTGATCCTTTAATTTGCACACATAACATCTATCTAGAGGAAAATGTTAAACCTTCTAGAGAAATGCAACAAAGGATAATCCTAATATGAAAGAAGTAGTGAAAAATGAAGTCATTAAACTCTTATATAATGGAATCATTTATCCTATTTATGATAGCAAATGGATAAGTCCTACTCAAGTTGTAACTAAGAAATTTGGAGTTACTGTAGTCAAGAATGAGAATGATAAATTAATTCCAACTAGGACTGTTACTGGTCGGAGAATGTGCATTGAGTATAGGAAACTTAACTCAGTTACTAGAAAATATCAATTTCTATTACCTTTCATGGATCAAATTTTAGAAAGAGTTGCGGGACATGAATTGTATTGCTTTTTAGATGGATATTCTGAGTATAATCAAATTGCAATTGCACTTGAAGATCAAAAGAAAATTACTTTTACATGTCCTTTTGGTACTTTTGCATATCGAATGATGCCTTTTGGGTTATGTAATGCACCACCTATATTCCAACGATGCATGCTTAGTATTTTTAGTGACATGGTTGAATGTTTTCTTAAAGTTTTCATGGATGATTTTTGTATTTTTGATAATTCATTCGACGATTGCCTATCTAATTTAGAAAAGGTTTTGATTAGGTATGAAGAAAAGAATCTTGTGCTCAATTGGGAGAAATGTCATTTCATGGTAACAACTGGTATTGTTCTTGGACATATTATTTCATCAAAAGGTATTGAGGTTGTCAAATATTTAGGTATTGAGGTGACAACTGGTATTGTTCTTGGACACGTTCCCTAATGAACAACTATTTAATATTTCTATTTTACCTTAGTTTGCTGACATTGTTAATTTTCTTGTGACAGGAAAGATGTCATCGCATTGGAACTCTCAAGACAAAAAGAAGTTTTTGACTGAGGTGAAATTTTTTTATTGGGATGATCCATACCTATTCAAATACTGTCCAGATCAAATCTTTCGAAGATGTGTGCCTAATAATGAGATAGGAATTGTTAAATTTTGTCATCTAGAAGCATGTGGTGGTCAGTTTTCAGCAAAGAAAAATACTGCAAAAAATCTTGCAATATGGATTTTAATGACCAACTCTTTTCAAAGACACTTACACTTTCTGCAAAAGTTGTGAAAATTGTCAAAAGTTAAGTTCCCTTTCAAAGCAAAATATGATGCTCCTACACCATATCCTAGTGATTGAAATCTTGGACTATTGGGGTATTGATTTTATGGGGCAATTTCTATTATCATTTGGTTTTCTTTACATATTAGTTGCCATAGATTATGTTTCAAAATGGATCGAGGCAATTTCTTGTGGAAACAATGATCACAAAATAGTGATAATTTTTTTGAAAGAAAATATTTTAAGTCGATTCGGAATTCCTTGATTTATTATCAGTGATGGGGGAAAATATTTTTGTGATAAAGCTTTTGGAACTTTAATAGGGAAATATGAAATCATACATAAAGTTGCAACTCCTTATTACCCTCAGACAAATGGACAAGTTGAACTTATAAATAGAAAGATAAAATATATTTTGGAAAAGACAGTTAACCCAAACTGTAAAGATTGATCTCTTAGACTTATCCATACACTTTGGGCATATAGAATTTCTTTCAAAACATCATTAGGAATGTCTCCTTAGAGGATAGTTAATGAAAAACCTTGTCATTTACCTGTTGAACTTGAACATAAGGCTTATTGGGCAAACAAAATATTTAACTTCAACCTTGATAAAGCTTCAAAATTATGCAAATTGCAAGTCAATGAACTTCAAGAATTGAGAAATGATGCATATGAGAATGGGGTTTTTTCGTAACAAGGTAGTCGTAGGTCAACCTGTGGTGCCTTCCTTGGTAGACCACACTTCAACCTACTTCTGTTCAAAAGAAAAAGGTGAGCATCTGGTCTTTTGCTTTGATCCATCAGTTCCATTAGTTTCGTAAAGATCGAAGGGCCTTCTCTCTTGCGCCTGGTGTGGGTGTGAGCTCGAGTGGTCACAACTTATTTTTTGTTAATAACAAAGTAGTCTAAAATTTATAAATCAAGAATTAAAGAATTTCATGATAATAAAATTTCAAGAAAAATATTTGAGGTTGGTAAAAAGGTTGCTTTATAATTCTTGATTGCATTTGTTTCTTGAAAAACTGAGATCAAGGTAGAATAGTCATTTTGTTGTAAAAAAAGTATATCTTTATGGGGCGATTGATATTGAGAATCCTAGAAATGGTAACACTTTCAAAATAAATGGACAAAGAGTTAAACCATTTCTAGAAAATCAATTTTCACAAGAGAAAATTCTTTTTCTTTCTAACTCGGCTATACTCAAAATCAAGGTGTTGACTATGAGGAAACTTTTTCACCAGTGGTGATGCTAAAATCCATTCAGATATTGCTTGCCATATCAACATATTATGACTATGAGATATAACAAATGGATGTGAAGACTGCCTTTCTTAAATGGAAATATTGAGGAAAAGAACTATATGAGGCAGCCAGAGGGCTCCATATCCAGTAGGAACGAGCAAAATATTTGCAAACTCCAGAGATCCATTTACAAAATTAATCAAATCATTTGATTTCCTCAAGAATCCAGATGAACCCTGTGTGTATAAACATGTTAGTGGGAGCGTAGTGACCTTTTTTGTCCTTTATGTTGATAACATACTACTAATTGGGAATGACGTAGGGATGTTGCAATCAATAAAGGCTTGGTTGTCTAATCAGTTCTCCGTGATAGATTTGAGAGAAGCATCCTATATTTTAGGGATTAGGATCTATAGAGATAGATCCAAAAGGATGATCAGACTATCCCAATCTATATACATAGACAAAATGCTAAAGAGGTTTAGCATGGAAGAACACAAAAGAGGATTCTTACCCATGATCTATGGGGTTTTTCTTTCGAAGTCAATGTCCCCAAAGACTCTAGAGGAAAGAGAAAGAATGACTCACATACCATATGCATCCATAATTGGAAACATTATATATGTAATGTTATGTATAAGGCCTGATGTCGCATATACTCTGAGTGTCGCGAGCAGATATCAGACTTGAATTGATATGTTTTGGAAGAAAGAACATAGGTGATAATTAGGTGAGTCATTCCTCTAGAATTTCTTGTTCATAAAGTATTTGTTGTATTACTTCTAAGAACTCCACTCTTGTCTTTGCAATTTTTATCTTATTCTACTTTGTTTACCAATCATCACTTAATTTTCTAGATAAAATTAGAACTATTTGAACTACAATACTTGCGCAAATTTTGGTTATAATTCTTGTGGATACGATACTCAACTCACTGTTGTATTCAAACTTGACACCGTGCACTAGCGGTTTGCAAAATATATCACGAACACATCGCAGCATGTGATGTGTTTGGATGAGGAACTTCATCCAAGAGATGGGTGTAGTCCCTTCCATTGTTAATCTAGTTTTGGTCTACTGTGATAACAATGGGGCTGTGCAGAAGCAAACAAGCTGAGATCTCATCAAAGATCCAAGCACATGATGAGGCGATACTAACTAATCCACGAGATCATTGGTAGAGGAGACGTTCGAGTGGAGCGAGTGTCCTCAGCAGAAAATATAGCAGTTCCACTAACAGAAGCCCTTAGCTCAAATAGTATATAAAGGACATCTTGAGAAGATGGGTCTTAGATACATAGGCATATTGCTCTAGGGTAAGTAGGAAATTGTTATAGGGGTGCCCGATAAGCCAATTAGTGGTGAGCTTTTATACTCTTGTGAAAACAGTCTTATTCATAATGTTTAAATAAATAAAAGGTATTTATTTATCTTTAATTATTTTTATCAATTAGATAAAGTCCCTAGATCATTTTTAGCTATGGGGTATGGTCACACATATAATGGTGATCATAGAATATGCCTCATGGTTTTGATCTTAAACATATTTTGAGTAGGGGGTTCATTGAGATGGGACATCGATAAGCCCGATAAACTCATACACATGATACATACTTAAAAAGAGAATGTCTCATTCCTTAGACATTGGCGTATGGATGCTAGTACATGTGTGTGGGTGCTTGTTAGGGAACGAGTACACTAAAGGGGCCACTGGGAAATTTTCAATTGGAAAGCATTATTTATCGAACGAGAATTTTTTAGTTATGATAGTGCATTAATTAGTCTTTTGACTTGGGCACCATGGTGGCCTTATACACGACATCATACATTTTGATTTATTTCCTGATTGCATGACAATCATAAGGGGTTTACGTTGGGTGTATGATCTTCATGCATGGAGGTCAATAAGTAGTCAATAAATGATCCATTACCTATCTGGTAGAATAGGAGAATTTCCTATATTTTCATAGTTCTTGATACCAAAGACCTTGGGCAAGACAAGATGAATACTAGATGTAGTATTTTCTAGTGATTCATCAAAGGATCAATATGACTTGAAATGAAATCAAAGTTATTAAGTCAAAATAGGGTTTTCACTAATAATCCTTGCCCTAGACTTAATCAGGAGATTAGTTGACGGGGGATTGTATTTGCATAGTACTCGTAATAGAAAAAGTTCACTTGCTATTCACCTAAGACTAGGTAGTCGAGATGCACTGATAGGTACTTCCCTTGATTTGTGTGGTTCTAGGAATTAATGACTTAATTTCAAGTGGATTAATTAATCAGAATTTTAAATTTATTCATAAGTTGTAAAGGTTGCAAGCCTACCGCTAGCTTAATTGTGAACCTAATGGGTCACACATAAATCGAGATGATCCACTTCTATATCTATTTTTGTAATCCAAAGTGTTAGATTAAGTTGATTAATGGAGATAATCAACTTGAGTTAGAATTAATTTAAACAGTTAATTAATTCATTCAAATAAATAATATGATTCTTTATTTGAATCTAATAATGATTGGGGGTTCTTGAGAGTGAATTAATTAATTATTTTAGCTTGGCCTAAAATTAATTTAAGGAGTTAAATTAATTAAAATAATAGAATTATTTTAATTGGGCCTAATATGATTAGGTGGCCTATGATGAGACCCACTAATTAATTAATTAGATCAATTAATTGTATTAGCCTTTTTAATTAATTGATGGAGATCAATTAATTAAATTTTAATAAATTAATTAGAGTCCAAGCCCATGGGGTTAGAGGTCCATTAGGATTTTTTAATTGCTAGAATTAAAGAGTCCTAATAAAGATGGAAAGAAATTATCTTGAAGTGAAAGAAATAAAATATAAGAAAGGCGAATGTTTCCTAATTGGATTAGGGGACTAATTAGGGTAAGAGTTGGAGACCTAATGGGATTAGTTCAAGACTATATTGTGTATATAAATACCCAATATAGGGGCCAAAAACTACAAGCAAGAGAGCTAGAATTTTCGGCCCCCTCTCATCTTCTCCTTCTTTTTTTTTTGTTCTATTTCTTACTTCAAGAAAAAAATACTTCATCAAAAAGTTTTATCCCTTTTTGATTAAAAGGTTAATTCTTCCATCACTTGTTGATTCAAGAATTAATCTTCACTCTCAAATAGATTTAAAAATAATAAGTTCAAATTCACTAGCAATGATTTGAAGCTTGTGGATCTATTCGAAAGTGTGGATTCCATTGGAGGGACTACATTTGGAGTCCTTGGTGAACGTTTTGAGAGGCCATCAAAATTGTTTGAGAGGAGCTTGAGGAATCTGAATTCCTTCTTACCCTTCATCAACCAGATTACTTGAAAGGTATAATCGCAAACCTCAGTTGTTTAATTTTATTAAACGTGCAATCAAAAATGCAAACTAAAAATTGCATAAAATCCAGGATATGCATATATAGATATGATGTATGATTTTATTTCAATTGTTGAAAAAATTTAATTTTTTGATGTGCTTGCAATCCCGCGATTACGCGAATCCAACAACTTAATCCTTGCTCTTACTCGAACAAGCCTAAAATAAATATAAACTAATCCACTTTCGTAGAAAATCACGATTATATTTAGCATATGCATCAAGCCTTTAAACCCCTAGGTGGCTATAGAGGACCAGTTATAGTCTCGTGAGGGTTTCCAACGGTGATACCCACAAACGCCTATGATAACTAACTTCCAACCATTATTCTCAGGAAGTAACAAAGTAATAAGGAAATGAAATCAAGCAAGTGTTGAATCTAACCCTTAGTCATTCAAAAGTCAATACATTTCCATAAGTGTGTGTGTGAATAGTTAATGTCAACAGTGACAAAATCATACATGATTCAAATAAGTGAATTCCCATAGAACCTCACAAAGACCATCACCCAACACCCAAAACAACACCTATCATCAATCAAACCACATTATCCGTGCTTAATTTTAATCATTGAAGTTAGAAGAACATTTACGACTAAAAAAAAATTGACAATTCACAAACTTTTATTAAAAACTTCACAAACATGCCATGTTATGTGAAAAAAATTGGGGTGCGTCTCAAGAGTGTTACAGTTACCCTTTACTCTGCCACCATTTTTCATGGTTTCAACGAATCCAAAAGAAAAATGTTTGAATTTTCTTTAAAAAAATAACAAGAAAAAAATACATTGAACATACAATACATGATATTAACTTTTATCTCCAATGTCAAAAATATTTCACAGGCTGAGAGTTAAATTCAGTTTATGTTTTTGACCATTGTCCTTTTTAAACTAATCCACATGAGCTAATGTTGGATCAGGTTCTGGCACATATGCCAGAAGTTGATTAATCAGTTGGTCAAGTATTGAAGCAGAAATGAGAATTCGTCTCACAGACGATGAAATAAAATATTTTTCTATTGCATGATCTACAAAAAATAGCAAATCATCAAAGAAACCATTAATGTTAAGAATACCTACAAGTTTTTGGTGAATGTTGAGTTGTGCCCAAGACATAACTTGGAATTATTCCTCCATTGTACCAAAACCAGCAGGAAGAGTGATTAATGCATCCATATTGTTTAACATGTTAGACATTATGTCCTGAATATGAAATACTTTTAGCTCATCTTCAATGGTCATACTTGTGATATTTTGTATTGTTAAAGGTTTTGGGATAAATCCTAAAACTTTAACTCCTCCTGAGCAAAAGTAGCAACACTCCCTATTAATCGCAGACTGTCTTCCCCATACACTAAATGAATTTTTCTTTCTGCTAAAGTTTTACCAAGGTTATTGGCTGCCCCTATAAACTCACCATTTTTTCCTGGATTAGTTCCACAAAAGACACAAATACAGTTGAACTTGCGAGTGGAAGACCCTTTCATTTTTTTTGAAAATGAGTTACGCAAAAATGGAGTAAGTACAGTGCTAGATATTGAGGTGTGAACAGGGAATGCATCTATTGCACGTCTTTTTATTTGTTGGAGAGGTTGAAAATAAGGACACAAAATTTAAAAATTTGCTACTTATACGTAAATGTGTATGGAGTTATGACTGTGGCTCATATCTTCCTCTAGTTTTACATCCAATAATGATTTAAACACCCTCTATGGGTTGAGGATATGCTTCCCATCCAGTTTTCTTATAAACTGGTAAGCATAGTCTTTTAATGTCAGATTCCCAAGACTATAACGCTCATATTCATCTCGGAAGTGATTCCATAAATCAAGAATTGCATATTGTGCTAATCCATATTAATGCATCTCAAGAGTCTATAATGTCATCTAAAGATTCCTTATTCAGTCCATCCATTATAAATTGAAATTTATCTTCTCGAATTTTAAAAACCATTCCTAAGGAAGGACACTTTATGTTGCAAGTTTATCAAGCACATTTGTGAAAAACTTGCATTTTTCTCACCCTTTATTTTTTTGAATATGCTTTTACCCAAACCAGGCATGTATCTAGTAAGTAATTTTGAAAACTCATGTGAAAGGTAAGTTTGAAAACTCATGTGAAAACTCACCGGCTACTCTTACCTTTGCTTCAATTATCCATCATGTCCACTGAGATGCCCTTGTGCATAAGCATCCTTAATCTTTCAATCTTAGTTTTATAAATTTTTAAAATTACATTTTTAGGAAGAAAAAAAAAATCGTTTCTTGAGAGTTAGAATAATGTCGTCCATTTTGAAAAGAGTAAGAAAAGAGAATGAGAAAAGGAGAGAAACTTTATATAGAGATTTTAGTTGTTTGGAAAACTGATAAATCCAACTTCAATAGCCACGGAGTACAGTTATCCATCACTTAATAGGAAAAAAAAGAAAAAAAAAGAAAAGAAAAAAGCCTATGAAACAAATAAAGTTAGAAAAAATATGTATATATATACACATACATATATACACATACTAATCATAACAAAGGTTAGAAAGAAAAAAAATTCCTCTTGTGAAAATTGATTCTCTAGAAATGATTTAAGTCTTTGTCCATTTAAGAGACCAATCTTTACGATTTGGGTTAACTTTCTTTTCCAAAATTTGTTTTATCTTCCTATTTGCAAGTTCAACTTGTCTATTTGTCTAAGAGTGCAACTTTATGTATGATTCCATATTTCCTCATTAAAGTTTCAAAAACTTGTTACAAAAATATCTTCCCCCATCACTGAAATCGATTGAGCAATTTCAAATTGACTTAAAATATTTTTTTTCAAAAAATTTATCACTATTTTGTGATCATTGTTTCGACATGGAATTGCCTCGATCCATTTTGAAACATATTCTATGGAGACCAATGTGTAAATAAAACCACATGATAATGAAAATTGTCCCATGAAGTCAATACCCCAACAGTCAAAGATTTCAATCATTAGGATGGGGTGTAGGGCATCATGTTTCGCTTTGAAATGGATTCTAACTTTTGACAATTTTCACAACTTCTACAAAAAGTGTAAGTATCTTTGAAAAGATTTGGCCCATAAAATCCATATTGCAAGATCTGTGCAACAATTTTCTTTACTAAAAAATGACCACCACATGCTCCTGACAGACAAAATTTAAGAATATTACATTTCTCATTGTCAGGCACGCATCTCTGAATAATTTGACTAGGATAATATTTGAATAGGTATAGATCATCCCAATAAAAGTTTTTCACCTCAATCAAAAACTTCTTTTTATCTTGGAATTCCAATGTGGTGTTATCTTTCCTGTCACAAGAAAATTAACAATGTCAACAAACCAAGGTAAAGTATAAACATTAAATAGTTGTTCATTAAGGGAAGTGTCATTAATGGGTATGGTTTGAAATAAGTCATCACAAACGAGTCTGAGCATATGATCAGCCACAACATTCTCTACTTCTTTCTTATCTCGAATCATAATGTTGAATTCCTAAAGTCAGAGAATCCACCTAATCAATCTAGGTTTGACATCTTTTTTTTGACAAAAGAAATTTTAAAGCTACATGATCACTGAAAATAACAACTGGTGAGCCAACAAGATAAGATCTAAATTTGTCCAATGCAAAAACTATAACAAGTCATTCTTTTTCAGTTGTTGAATAATTTAATTGAGCACTATTCAAAGTTTTACTTGCATAGTAAATGACATATGTTTCTTATCTTTTCTTTGTCCTAAGACAACTCCAACTAGACCTGACCACGGTTCGGAATCGCCGGTTCCACGATTCAAAAAAATCCCAACCCTTAACCTTAACCGCCAAGGCCGGTTACGGTCTGGGTTCTAGAACCGCCGGTTCCGGTTCCGGTTACATTTCCGGTTAACCACCGGTTCTGGTTCCGGTTCCGACCCTTATATTTTATTTTATTTTTTAAAATTTTTTTGAACTTAAATTTGCAAAAAATATTGTTACTTTTTAAACTTAATGAAAAAAAAAACTAAAATTTAAGCATATGATCCAAAACAAAAGTGACTAAATTAATTTATGAAATTTCTAAAAAATAATTTTTCCATTTACACTGTATTGATAAAACACAATTTAGTAAATTTTGGTTTTTGGAGTTAATATTATCATATAAAATCAATTAAACATTACAACAATTTAGTAATATTAAATGAGAAGTTGGGGAATAAACAGTAGATATTGTAAAGTAACATTATTAAATATTTATAAAAAATTACAAATTTACTTATTATTAAGATAATTGTAAAGTGGCATCATTAGATAATTTTCAAAACTTTACTTCTTATTAAGATGAAATGTAGAATGCTTAAATATAGGACTTGATTTGTAATTTGCTGAAACTAATTAATTAAATTTAAAGAAGGACACAACACCAATTATATTGATTTTCAGAAATAAGACAAGCAATTTGAGGGAAAAAAAATGAAAAAACAAATCATGAGACTTATTTATGCACTTATTCAAAATTATAAACATATGGTCCATTAGCTCACTTGGTTTGGAGGTCACAAGTTCAAAACCTACATAGCACACTTTTACACTATTTTAATTAAAAAAAAATTAAAAAATTAAAAACCACCGGGTCGGGGCCAAAATAAAATAAAAAAAGACAACACGTTTCGTGAGCAAATTGGGAGATAATATTTTATTAGATCAAAGAAGCATCATAATTAGAAAAAAGGGTCATTTTTGCCTAAGTTCATCATGTGTATATCAAAATATATGCAAGAAATCACTTGGACTTTGCAAGTGAATGTTGGTCATGCATTAAATTTAAAATAAGCATACTTCTAAACTTGTGCAGTTTTGTATTTTGGGCATAACTCCTTGTCCAAAAGCTCTATGGATCTTAATCTTGCTTCATTTCAAATCCAATAGATAGAACAACAACTTGGACTTTGCAAGTGATTGTTGGGCTTGCATTAAATTTAAAATAAGCATGCTTCTAACCCTATGCATTTTTTGTATTTTTGGCATACCCCCTTGTCCAAAAGCTCTATGAACCTTAATCTTACTTCATTTCAAATCCAATAGATAGAATAACAACTTTGATGTTGGAAGCTCAATCCAACTCAGACTTGATTACAGCAAAACATTCGTCCAATGTATGCAATGGAAGGGATCTATCTATGCTATTACATCTCTTTAAATCAAGCATAACTTTCTCCCTAGTGGTTAGAATTAGGTGATTCAAGTTGGAAAACAAAGTAACAGGCAAATATACAACTTTCATGTTGATCACTTTTCCAAAATCAGCTAATTGCATGGAGAAAAATATGTGACCAATTTCGGATCTGAAAAGGATATTAGAATTTAGATCACATTTGAAGTTAATTTGGAGTGAATTTGGAGATGTCAATTTAGACAGTCTTCTAATATAAATAGGGGCTCTTAGATGGCATTCAAGACACAAAAACCCTCAGAGAGGGAAATAAAGTTTTATTGTTGTCTTACTTTAGGTTAAGTTTTCTAGTAGTAATAGAAATATATTCTCTAGTTTTTCTTCTATTTTTAGTCTTTTCTACTTTCATTATGTATTTCTAAATTTGACTTAGTTGAGGAGAAATGGTGAACCTCTTGATAGAGGAAGATGAACGGTTATAAAAGTGCATAATATTCAGGTGTGTTGTATTATTATTTTAATTTTTTATTAAAACTCTCCTTATTTTGTGGTGATTATTGATTTATGCATTACTATTGGCACAACAAATACTTGAGTTCATTTAGCTTATTGTATGGTTCTACTCCAACGACTGCTAATGTAAAACCTTGATTTATTATAGATAAAGATGTGCATAAATACTTAATCCCATAAATAAGTGTTAACATTAAAACCCTTGTTGTTTAATGGTGATTCTTGAGTTATATATTACTATTGGCACAACAAATACTTGGGGGTTTATTTAACTTATTATACGACTCTCTACACCAGCTACTAACGTGAAATCTTGATTTATTGTAGATAAAGATGTGCATAAATACTTGATTCCATAAATAAATATTAGTGTTAAGAGATAATTTACAAATGGTTAGACAATATTATGATTATCTTAATGCCTACGGTATTTGATAACAACTTCCCTTTGAAACCTTCATTATGTATGAATTCCAATAGTGACATTTAAAAAAGGTAAGAAAAATAAATAATAGTTCTTCTATCCAAGACTCAAGAGCGGATCTCCAATCCTCAGTACTTTTATTACTTTGATTTCTTGATTATTTCTTTGTAATCTAAACCACATTCAGCCTATATTTTAATAAATATAAACCCGAAAATTTCAAACAATGAAATTTATTACTTGACACAACCTGTAGTTGGGTTTGCAACCTTAAAGTTGTAGCAGGTTTCTGGCGCTATTGCTGGGGAAGGCAAGGTAAGTATTTAGGTTTGTAAAAATTTCCCTTTTGTAAATATTGTGTCTTTGTTTTCTCTATAGTTATATTTTCATATGATATCATAATCATAATTCTCATTGTTTAGTTAGAAATAATTCTAAAACTTTGTTTAAGTTAGCTCCACACACATCTATAATGGCTGAAAATGAAAGTGTCTAGGATGAAAATAAAAATCAACAGGTGCGTACCATACGTTATTACTTGCAACCGCCTTGAAATTCTTCTCTTTCTTGTTTCATTTTTCCTCTTAATGCAAATAACTTTCAATTCAAGCCAGGTATGATCCATTTACCTCCTACTTTCAATGGTTTAGACTTTGAAAGCCCTTACTTGCATTTAAAAGAATTTGATGAAATATGTGCTACTTTTGAAGATCAAACTTGTACAAATGAGATCGTTAAGCTCAAATTATTTTCTTTTTGCTTGAAAAGATAAAGCAAAAACTTGACTTAACTCTTCAAAACCTAGGTCAGTTGGCACACTTGATAAGAAATACAAGCTGATTTTTTGAACCAAATCATAAAACTAATGCTTTGAAAAGACAAATCCAATTTTTTTATCAAAATTCAAATTAAGCTTTCTTTCAATGTTGGGAAAGATTTAAACATTTGTTGAATTCATGCCCACATCATGATTTGAAAAATAATGCTTAATTAGTTTCTTTTATGAAGGTTTAACTCTTGAAACAAAATAATTTATTGAAATAATATGTAATGGTGAGTTTCTTGATAAAGAATCTGATGAAGCCCTAGAATTAGAATATCTAGACCATTTAGAAGAGAACTCTCAATCATGACATAGTGTTAATTCTTCTGAAGGTTCTATTAGATCTAATCTTGCTAATAGTAATAAAGAAAAATATTGCCTTAGTTAAGAAGATGATCTAAATGCTAGGATTGCTAGTTTAACAAGAAAAGTTGAGGTCACAGAACTTAAAAAAGTAAATAAATTCAGAACCGTGCAAGATGAAGAAGTTTGTAGAATTTGCGAACTTGGGGACACTCTACAAATGAATGCCCAAATGTTCCAACACAAGCAAATATCATAACCATATTGAAAAAACCTTTTCATTCTCTATATTTTGAAACTTACAATCCACAATAGAGAAATCATCCAAATTTTAGTTGGTGAGATAAGAACTATGCCCAACCGCTACATTCATAAAAGCCAACAAACTTTTCTTCTTATCCAGCTTCACATACAAAATCTCTTGAGGAAACTTTGCAAATATTTATGCATGCACAAACAAATATTAATAACCAGACTTCACAAGCTATCAATGAGATCAAAATCACACTTTCAATATTGACAACCTCTTTGCATACTCATGAAAAAGGTAAATTTCCTACTCAGCCTTAATCTAATCGTTCCACTCAGTGTCATGTTTCTTCTTTAGGTGAAAATTCAATAAAGGAGGCTAATTCGATCACAACTCTTCAAAATGGAAAAGTTGTTGACAATACTATTCATCCTAAGGAGAATCCAAAGTCAACCACTCCTAAACTTCTATCTTATACTTATGTAATACCTCCACCTTTTCCTAGATGGTTAACAAATTCTGAAAAAAATGAGCAAGAAAAGGAGATCCTTGAGACTTTTTAAAAAGTGGAGGTAAACATCCCTCTTCTTGATGAGATCAAGCAGGTGCCTTGATATACTAAGTTCCTCAAAGAGCTATGCACTATCAAATAGAATTTGAGGGGGGATGAAAAAGTAAGTGTGGGGTAGAATATTTCGGCAATTTTTCAAAAAAAAAAAACTCCCTCAAAAGTGTAAGGATCTGGACACTTTTACCATCCCTTGTACCATTGGTAAGACCATATTTGAAAAATGTATGTTAGATTTGGGAGCATCAATTAATGTTATGCCATATTCTATTTATGCTTCTCTAAATCTAGGACCTTTAAAAGAAACTGGTGTTATCATATAATTGGCTGATAGATCTAATGCATATCCAATAAGGGTTGTGGAAGATGTTCTTGTGTAGGTGAATGAATTTGTTTTTCTTGTTGATTTTTATGTTCTTGAGATAGAGGACGACACATGCCCTAATCCTACATGCATTTTTTTAGGAAGACCATTCATAAGGATAGCCTGAGTTAAGATTGATGTTCATTATAGCCTTCTTTATGGAGTTTGATGGCGAGGTTATAAAATATAATATTTTTAAATCCTACTGACATGAATGTTGTTTTCACAGTTAACATTATTAATCCCAAGTCACAATAAATGCTTGAGTTCACTAGGAAGGATGGAGTGGAGGTTACTTTACAAAAACATCTCCTTATGGAGGATTTGAAAGAAAAAAAGTTGAATAGGCAAATGTTGGGGGATGTGGAAAATGATGTAGTGGGGTGGGATTCGTTGCCAGAAAAATCAAGTTATGTTATCTCTTATGTTGAATTGCCAATATCTAGTGAAAGGTTTCTACATTCTGTGGTGCAGACACCAACAATGTAGCTTAAACTAATCTCGGACCATCTTAAATATATCTACTTAGGTGAGATAGAAATACCACTAGTCAGCATTGCTAAAGACCTCACTCAAATACAAGTGGACAAACTTATTTGGGTGCTTTGAAATTTTAGGACAATGATTGGATGGACGATGACTTTCACATTATATGTTGATGAGAGATGAAGGAGGCAATTGTGGGCTGAGGATATTAAACTAAATACTTTTTGGGAGGCAACCCAACGGATGAAAAAAAGAAGACTATGAGAGCCGATAATCACAGGTTTGCTTTCTCTAACTCTCATTCTCTTTTCTCTTTATCCATTTATGTTTTTTTCTTTTTTTCTATTTTATTTTATCCTAAATGAAAATACTTGCACTTTCTACAAAAGTTATGAAAATTATAAAAAATTAGGATCCTTTCCAGTTAAGTGGAGTATAACGGTACTCTGTGGTTATTGAAGTTGGACTTATCAATTTCACAAACAATTGATACAAAAAAAAAGAAAAAAAAATGCAAGTTCCTTAGGAGTGGATTTTAAAAATGAAGAAGATAAAATTAATTCATTAAGGATGGACTGAGTAAGGAGTCTTTAGATGATATTCGATTGACTCTTGAGGTGCATTGTTGTGGATTAGTACAACGTGCAATTCTTGATTTATGGAATCACTTTTGGGATGAATATGAGCATTATAGTCTTGAGAATCTGACATTAAAAGACCCTGTTTGTCAGTTTATAAGAAAACTGGATGGGAAGCATATCCTCGACTCATAAAGAGCTTTTAAATTGTTACTGGATGTAAAACTAGAGGAAGATGTGAGCCACAATCATAACTACATGTACATTCACGTGTAAGTAACTAATTTTCAAATTTTATGTCCTTATTTTCAATCTTTTTGATAAAAAAAAAAGACGTGCAATAAATACATTCCCCATTAACACAATAATAAATAGCACCGTACTTTTTCCATTTTTGCATAACTCACTTTAAAAAAAAAGAACAGAAAAAAAAGAAAGAAAAATGGAAGTCTCTTCCATTCGCAAGTTCAACTGTATTTGTGTCTTTTATGGAACCAATCAAGAAAAAAATAGTGACTTTATAAGGGCAACCAATAATCTTGGTAGAACTTTAGTAGAAAGAAAATTTATTTAGTGTATAGGGGAAGTAGTCTGGGGTCAATAGGGAGTGTTGCTATTTCTGCTCGCTAGGAGGAGTCAAAGTTTTAGGAGTTATCCCAAAACCTTTAATACAGAGATGAGCTAAAAGTGTCACATATTCAAGACAAAATTCCTAACATGTTAAACAATAAAGATGTATTCATCACTCTACTTGGTGGTTTTTGTACATTGGAAGAATTATTCCAAGTTGTCTCTTGGGCACAACTCAACATTCACTAGAAACCTCATATGTGCCAAAACCTTATCCAGCCTTGGCTCGTGTGGATTGGTCCAACAGGGACAATACTCGAAAATCCAAAATAAATTTAACTCTTAGCCTGTGAAATTTATCCTTAATGGTTTCAACTAATAGTGTATATATTGTGTTGTTTTAATTTTATTTTCTAATAAATCACATTTTAGGTAGTATCTTCTAAACTCTACTTTCCTATCTATTTTTGACATTAGGAACAATGTCTCGATTAGGTTGAGGGAGGTGATAGTTGATATCTTGTCTTGTGTGTTTTTTCTAGATTTTTTTAAAATTCAAGTGTGTTTTCTTTTGGGTCTATTGAAACCGTGAAAAAGGGTAGTAGAGTAAAAGATAACTTTAACACTCTTGAGAAGTGCCCCTATTTTTTTTCTTGCATAACATGGCAAGTTTATGAAGTTTTTAACAAAAAATTATCAATTGTCAATTTTTTTTAGTCGTAGATTTTTTCCAACTTCAAGGATTAAAATTAAGCACGAATAATGTGGTTTGATTGATAATGGGTGTTGTTTTGGACTTTGATGTGGTTAATATATTTTTATGATAATTATATTCAAATCTTTTTGCACAAATAGTTATGTTATTCAATGTGGAGACAAGCATGTCAAAATAGGTAGTTCTTATGCGCTTGCTTTAATCATCACTTGGACTTTTAAATATAAGGGTTGAGTGTTAGAACTTTTCCTCTTGGTCTATCGAGGCGAACGTCTGATTGACCACCACTTGAAAAATAATTAAGGCATTAGGCTTTCTAGCACCATGCCCAAATCAACTTATTCCCCATATGATGTTCTAAGAGAACATTTCTCATAGTGAGCCACTTTGAGCCTTTCAATAAATAAGCCTTATTCTATGGTAACCATATCTTTTTATATAGCCTAAATAAACTATTATCCTACCCTTGTTCTAAAATGATTTGGAGCTTAAGAGGTATTCCATTGACAAGGTGAGCTTGCAAAAGAAATTTGGGTTGGAGTAGAAGATAAGTGTATGGGAGTTTCTCTTCTAAAAAAACACAGAAAAACAAAACAAAATTAAAAAAAAGTCGCAAAGTGCTAAAAATATTATGAATTGTAACTAAAAATGGGATGTTGCAAAATCAATAAGAATGATAAAGAGGGTCCAATTCAATAATAATAGGCCCCGATATTGAAATTCGTGGAGTATGATAATTCTTCATTGATAAACTCTATGTCTCTAATCCCATGAAGTTTTTAGAATCTTTGTTTTATCCTATACTTTTATTTATTAGCCACATCACTACCCTTTGACCCCATTACAACCTTTGTTGAAGATCTTTTGATTTCATATAGTGTCTTCAGTGTAGTGGAGATTTGTATCAAAAGAAAAGCCTATGATGTTTGACTCTTCTATTAGAGATTGGGTGATGGCTTTATGAGGTTCTATGGGAATTCACTTGTTTGAAGCATGCATGGTTCCGTCACTATTGACATTAACTATTCACACACACACACTCTTGATTATGCTTATTGTGGAAATGTATTGACTTTTGAATGACTATGATTAAGATTTAATACTTATTTGATTTCATTTTTATATTACTTGGTTTTTTCCTGAGCATAATGGTTGAACGAGGGGTATCATGGAAATCCTCACGAGATTATAATTCATCCTTTATAGGCCACCTAGGGGTTTAAAGGCTTGTTGCATATGCTAAATGCAATTATGATTTTCTACAAAAGCGGATTAGTTTAGGTTAGTTTTAAGCTTGCTCGAGGATGAACAAAGGTTAAGTATGGGGGAATTTGAAAAGTGTATGTTTTGACATATTTTTGTATCAAACCCTTTATACTTTCCTTGATTTATTCTTGTTAATATTATAGTTTTACTAATGTTTATTGTTAGGGAATCAATGAACAAAAAGAGATAAAAAATAGCTAAAATAAAACTGAAGAAAACAATATATTTCGTGAGAAGTTGGGAGATAATATTTTATTGAATATAATAAGTATCATAATTAGAAGAAAATGACCATTTTTCTTAAGTCCATAATGTGTAGATTAAAATATATGCAAGAAATCACTTGGACTTTGCAAGTGATTGTTGGGCTTGCATTAAATTCCAAATAAGCATATTTCCAAATTTGTGCAGTTTTTGTATCTTGGGCATAACAATATGTCCAAAAGCCCTATGGATCTGAAACTTACTTTATTTGAAAGCTAAGTGATAGAACTACAACTTTTATATTAGATGCTCAGCCAATTCAGCATTAATTAAAATACAAAAATTATACAAAAATTATCTAAATGTGTGTATTGAAAGGGATCTATCTATGCTGACACATCTAATTAAATCAAGCATAACTTTTCCCTTAGAGGTTGGAATTAAGTGATTCAAGTTGGAAAATGCAAACAAATACACAATATTCATGTTGATCACTCTTTCAAAATCAGCTGATTACATGGAGAGAAAAGTGTGACAATATTCAGATCTGAAAAGAACATGTGAATTTAGAGTACTTTCGAAGTTAATGTGGAGTGCATTTGGAGTGAATTTGGAGATACCAATTTTGATGCTCTTTTAATATAAATAGGGGTTCTTGGATGGCATTCAATTTACAAAAACCCTTAAAGGGGAAAAGAAAGTTTTATTATTGTCTTTCTTTACACTAAATTTTCTAGTAGTAATTTAAGTTTTCTAGTAGTAATAGAAATGTTTTCTCTAGTTTTTCTTCTATTTTTAGTCTTTTATATTTTCATTATGTCTTTCTAAATTTTATTTAGCTAAGGGGAAAGGGTGAACCTCTTGATGGAGGAAGATTAACGGTTATAAAGGTGCATAATATCTAGGCGTGTTGTATTATTATTTTAAATTTTTGATTGAAACTCTCCTTGTTTTGTGATGATTCTTAATTTATGTATCACCAATGGCACAACAAATTCTTATTTAGCTTATTGTACAGTTCTACTCCACCGAATGCTAATGTGAAACCTTGATTTGTTATAAATAAATGTGTGCATAAATACTTAATCCTATAAATAAGTGTTAGTATTAAAATCGTTCTTATTTAGCAGTGATTTTTGAGTTATGTATCACCAATGGTACAACAAATTTGTAAAACAAACACTAAAAATAATAGTAAAATTCACAAAAATCTCAAAAATTAACCAAATACTACTAAATTAATAGGTATGAAACTTACTTATCAAATACCCCCAAACTTAATATTTTGCTAGTCCTCAAGCAAAAGAAAGAAAGAAAACAAGTAAAATTTCAAGTGATAATCGAACCTACTAACTAAATGGGCCTAAAAAATTATTCTGAGTTTATAACTCAAGAAAATCTCAAAATATTACCAAAATGCACGATTTCAACTCAAGTGTCAAATTCACCCATCTTTAAGTCTTTTAAGTGTGTGTGTCTAGCCTCTTACACTTAAGTATTCGTCACTTGGATTAGTTTATGCAAACTAGCAACAAAATTATTGATCTCCTATTTATATATTTTAGGACTCCATTGGCTTGTTTTTCATGTCACTCCACTAATGTAGACTAACACAATATAAATGATCATTAGGACTTTGATAGCTTGTAACTTGTGGCTAGGGTGATGGTAGGATATAAGATAATATAGTAGCTCAAATCACTCATGGGACACAACTATTCTAGAACCTTGTTGATGAGCACCACCACATCTTCGTCTCACACCTTCACGAACCTTTCATCTCTTGATTAGTCACACCACTTTATTCATTTAAGTATTTTTTTTAGATTGCTACACCCCCAAACTTATTTGTTTTTATAAACAATAGGTGTTGCACTCTTTCATCCTCTTTCTTTATTTTTTTTTCAGGAATTTTGTACAAATCACCACCTCTGTTTTGCCATTTTTTTCAAACCACTTTTAATGCTCAAAATGATGATATAAGAATAGTCATGAGTTGAGAGAAGTGTAATATATAAGAGAAAATTTTTATTGTATTTTTTTTTCAACTGAGGTTAATCTGTGGGGTGACAAAGAAAATGGCTCAACAGGCTTAATGAGGATATTAGGGATTATGCATCATAAACAAGATAACTTGAAAGGTTAGGATTTTTCCTAGAGTGACAATCAAACAAGCTCTAGAATTATGAGATCGCTAAAAGTATCGAGTTCACATAAACTTTCTCTATGCAAGCAAAAAGACTAAATGTTCATGGCTATGCGCTCAATATGTCAAAGAATTATACGAAAGGTAAAAAAGCCACATGAGTCAAGCAAATACATAAACACAAAATTCATCAAGTTCTAAAAGCAATAACCAAACAAGATCAAGTCAAGCACATATATCCATCCCTAAATTTAGAACTAACATTGTCCTCAATGTTAAGTAACACAAGATAAAGCATAGAAGACTTTCCTGAATGAGGGTAGTGTCAGTTCTCATCAACTTCATCATCATCCTCTTCAAGAACATTGATGAACGTACATGCATTAGTGTCACAACCTCCCAAAACTATATATATATACATATATATATATATATATATATATATATATAAACAACCTGTGCAACATAATTTGTTCATTTATGCGTGTGTATAAATTTTTTTTCTAGCTAGTTAGTTTGGCATAACACTGATAAAGAAAAATGTTTTAATATTCTATAACACTATATATAGATAGATAGTTATTTAAATGATGAAAAGATATATAAAAAAACAATGGAGTTTTGAAAGTAATATACAGGATAAGGTCACTAATATAATACAATAGACCATAAAATCAAATGCACAGCCTAAAAAATAGCCCCAACAGGTCATCATCCATATA
The DNA here is from genome assembly GCA_019321725.1 of Paulownia fortunei. Lineage (NCBI taxonomy): Eukaryota > Viridiplantae > Streptophyta > Magnoliopsida > Lamiales > Paulowniaceae > Paulownia > Paulownia fortunei. The sequence goes on along the minus strand of CM033109.1, from coordinate 12,319,004 downwards.
CATCGATCTTTGAAAGCCTGTAGGAGCTCCATATCCAGCCCAGTAAACTAGAGGTCTCAAGTCTCACCATGCTTACTTACAATGCATGAACTACAGAGTTAACACTCAGTAAGTGAAAATCATGCATGCTGAAGTGATAATCTAACATATATGTGATGCGTCTTTACGAAATCACGTCAGGAATGCAAGCTCCTAAACCAAAATAGTTAACTCAAAATCATTTTCTATCACTGGGCCCTTGGCCATAACCAAATTGACTCAGTCTAGGGGCCATCTTCTGGATCACCAGAGGTTCACCCTCTGTCTTCCCCTATGATCCTCTAGAAGTCTTTCCACCAAAGGAGTCAATAAGGGCATAGTCAAGTGGTCCACCCTCTCGTGACCATCAGAGGTACACCCCTTGTCAACCTCTATTACCCTTGTCAACCAAAATATCACATAAGCATGCCTCGAATGCCTCGGTGCACTAGTAGTGGCCAACCAAAATATTTGCTTTTTGAAAATAATTTAATGCATGCAAAACCTCAACTGTGAGCACGTGTTATACATGCACGTGTAAATATTGATGAATAGCATGTTCAATGACACAACGGATCCCATGTCCCATCATCCAAGCAACGTATGTACTATAAGATATTTATAATACTCATAATACACTCATCGAAACACAAGGATCACATTTAATATATATAAGGAAAGAAATACTATATCCATGCATTGTAGTCGCAAATGAATTTTCACTTACCTTTAATCGATCGTATCTTACTTCTTAGTTTTTTTAGATATTACTCCCGAACCTTAGGTGTGAATATTCTATAAAAATATAAGATATCAATCACTATTCTCAATCAACAAGTTCATTATGCTTAATCCTATACAAGGACCTTGAATTTCAATTTAACAATGTAATAATCAAACTTTACTACTTAGGGACTAAACCCTAATATAATCTCCTAAGTACTTTGATTTCTCATCTTAAATATATGATAAAATCACCTAATTGATGTGTTATAACTCTTATAACAGTTCTCTAAATGCTAAACATCAATTTTACCATAGATATGTTGAAACATGCCAAGAAGTAACATGTAACAGATTTCCATATTCTATTTTCCTTTATGTCACTTTAAGTTTCATAGCAATTTTAGCATCCTTAGGCGTGTTTATTCACTCTAAACTCATGGATTTAGCTTCCTTAATTTAGTCTCTTTCACAGCAGTTTGAGTGTTTCTCCAATATCATGTTCTATTTCAATTTCTAACCAATCAAAATTCATTCCAATACTCTTAACTCATATATGGACATGTAATTATAGATTTTATTCAACATACCATACACTTTTGAAGCCTAAAACACAAGAAAATAGTAAGGTGACAGTTTCTGCAATAAGTATTTACTATTAAGTGTTTATCATCAAAAACCTTTTCTTTGTGCACCAAAGTCTAACTAAAAACTTCCTAACACTTTTATAAGAGATATTAAAATCTTAATAAATAATAAACCCATTCAGAATAATCTGAAAACTAAAGGCAAGACCATAGATAAATGTTACCTATGCAGATTTTGAGGTTAAATTTGATGGTAATCACTTCTCCTTTGCTTTTCTTGCTTTTATTTCAACTTGTAATCAATTTGGATCACTTGGAGACCTTAAGGTTGTGTTTGAAATCTGAACATGATTGAAATGAGGGTCTGATCGTGGCTTAAGGGTGAAGGGTTTGAGGTGTTAGCTTGAGATGTTGGCTTAAGCTTAATAAGAAAGCATGAGGTGGCAAAGCTTGATGTGTTACATGGTGGTTTAAATATGATATTATACACAACTTATACAACTCTAATATGGTGTTTCTCAGTATTTATTTCATTATTTACTACCTATTTTAATTTCCATATGATCGGATAATAAATTCTACCCTAATTTCTTAACGTTTTATTCGATTTTTAAATCGATTGACATCCAATTCTTAAATAGATTGTCTAGTTTTCATTTTTAAAATCATATGCACATATGAACCTTGAAATATGACACTTAAATTAAATTATATCATGTTTAATATCCAAAGTTTTATTAGTTTATGGATGTATACCTTTAAACACCTTAATCTAGTTGAATCAAAACATATTAGCTTACTAGTAATACCTTTAATTACTTCTGAATTTATAACATATAACCTATGAATATCCAATAGATTAACCAATCTATTCTTTCTCTTATCTAAATATTGAATTTCTTAATTAGGTTAAAAGATCTCAACCACTAATATCATGTGATAGTATTAGAGGTCTAACGATTAAAAATGCTATATAAGATGTCATGTAAATGTTAATGCAAATTAGCATATAAGTAGCATGTAATGCATGAATCATATTGATCAAGTGAGTAGTGTGAGAATTGGGTATTACAATTAGTTGGTGACATATAACTCCTTATTTTACAAATCCACCCCAAACTAAAAGGAAAAAAATAAATATTAAACAACTAAATAAACCTATGTAATAAAAAGAACTATAAAACACTTGGGTTACCTCTCAAGAAGCGCTTAATTTATAGTCTTCAGTCCGACTTCTTCTTTTCTCAACTAGGACCCAAAAAATAAGTATTTCTCATGTCATGCCTTTGTGTGCTCTACAAATGTAGGTGATCCCTAAGGATAAGCATAGTCAGCATGATCTTACTGTTGGATTCACTATAATCGCAGGGGTATATGCAGCAAAAAAATAAATTTTTTATCAAACATAAATTTACCCCTTTGATTCGAAAGCGATTTTAACGATCGCGCTTATTTAAGTAAATATATAAATAAATATAAAATCAGATTATACCTTTCGTGCACTCTAGTTGTTGTAGGGAATGAAGCAATCAATTGCTTATCCTGGACTATCAGAACTTGCAGGGATCCAAGTATCTCCCCTCTATCAGGTCCACGATACGGAAAGCAACACCAATCAAAAGGATTCGCTAGTATCCTTTTAATTGTTTACTAATCTAGAACCGGAGTATATTTTCAAAAATAATAAAGATTGATTCTTTAAGTTATTGAAACAATAATACGAAAAAAATAACAAGAAACTGATTTTTTTTTTTCTTTCTTTTCTTTTCTTGAAGAGTAAAAATAGAAGATTTTAAACAAAATATTTTTGCTCAAAATTTTTGAATTGAATTATGTAATTTTCATCCCTCATATATATAGGGCTGAAAATTTTAATCTTTTTCCAACTTTTGGAAAGTTTTTCTATTTTGAACTACTTCAAAACCTTATCTTGGAAGGATTCCAAATCTTCCAAGAACTCTTCTTTTTTCACTCTTCTATTGTATGTGGACTAATTTGAGACTACATTAAATATCAAAATTATCTACATACATTGTTGATATTAATTTGAACTCTTCAAATAATATCAAGATAGATATATATCATATATATATATATATACTATAATTATATTTATACATAAATTAAATCTTAGTGGCCTATTTTATCTTATAAAATTGGTCACTATATTTATTTATCTATAAATATGTTAATTAAATAAATCATATTTATTTAATTTATTTTCTTCATACTTTAGTGGGCTACTTAAGTGATCCACATTTATTTTAGGCTTGGACTCAAAAATCCCCAAATCAATTCAATTGATTCAATCCCAATTTAATCAATCCAATTAATTAATTTAATTTACTCCAATTGGGCTTCCTAATCAAATTAGGTCCAATTAAATAATCCAATTACTTAATTGAATAATTTAATTTAACTATTAAATTAAATAGAACCCTTAATTAATTAATTGATCAGTATTAATTAATTAATTTCCAACCATTGGATAAAATCTAAAATTAAAAATGTTACTTTCCATAAAGATGTGTGACCCTCTTAGGTTCACTACTAAGCTAGTAGTGGATTTGCAATATTTGCAACTTATGAATAACAATTATTTCAATTAATTAATCTAATTAATTAATTCGCTTGGAATCAACTCCTTAATTCCAAAAACCTCACTATCCATGAAAACACCTAGCAAGTAATCATGGCAACCTAGTCTTAGGTGAAAGAGCGAGTAAACCTATTTCAGTTGCGAGTATCATACACGTACGGTTCTTTCAACAGTTAATCTCCTGATTGAATCTAAGGCATGGATTATAAGTCAAAATCCTAAATGATTTAATTGTTGTGATCCCATTTCAAGTTCCAATGATTCTTGATGAATCACAATTCATTCTGCCTTGGCCAAGGTCTTTGAATCACAAACTATGAAAACACAGGAGATTCTCTTATTTAAAAAGACAAGTGTCAAATTCTATGTTGGCCACTGAAAAACCTCCATGCACACCAATGCAACACCCAACATACCCCCTTTGTGATTGTCAAGCAATCAGAAGATATATCAAAGTGTTGTAGGATGCACACAAGGCTACCATCGTGCCTCAAGTCTGAGGACTAGTCGTGTACTATCGCAACACAGAAATTCTTATTTCGACAAGCAAAACCTCCAACTAAGAATTTATTCCGGGCTATATTCGGTGTACTTGTTCCCTAACAAGCACCCACATATATGCACTTACGTCTCTACGCTAATGCCAATGGAATGTGATATACTCGTCTCACGAGCATGCATTATATGTACAAGTCTTACTGAGCTATTTGATGTCCTATCTCAAAAAACTCTCGACTCGAAACTTATTTAAGACCAAAGCCTTAGAGGCATGTTCCATGATCGCCATCATATGCGCGACCATGCCCCGTAGCTAAATTTGGTTTAAGGACTTTATCTAATGTGCAGAAATAAAAAATGCAAGACATAAGATAAAGTAAATGCCTTTTTATTAATATAATTCCCAATGAGATTATCTTTACAAAAGCAAAAGAGTATAATATACCCAATCTAATTGGGGCGTTAGGCATCTTACTTTAATAATCTCCCACTTGCCCTAACTCCAATTGCCCATGTATCTAAGGCCCATCTTCTCAAGATGTCCATCGAATATCTTCTGTGCTAAGGCTTAGTAAGTGGGTCTGCTACATTTTCTACTGAGGCAACTCGATCCACAATGACATCGCCTCTACCAATGATCTCTCTGATCAAGTGATATTGTCTCATTATGTGCTTGGATCTTTGATGAGATCTTGGCTCTTTTGCTTGCGCAATAGCTCCATTATTATCACAGTAAATCATAACTGGATCAACAATGGATGGAATCACATCCAACCCTTGGATGAAATTTCTAATCCAAACAGCTTCTTTTGCTGCATCTGATGCAGCAATATATTCAGCTTCGGTGGTAGAGTCTGCAGTCGTCTCTTGCTTGGAACTCTTCCAACTGACCGCACCACCATTCAAGGTGAATATGTATCTGAACATAGACTTTGAGTCATCTATATCGGACGGAAAACTAGAGTCTGTATATCCTCTAGTTTTAGTTCTTCATTGCTGTATATCAGAAAGATATCCTTAGTCCTTCTCAAGTACTTAAGGATCATCTTAACGACTTTCTAGTGGTCTTCTCCTAGATTGGACTGGTATCTGCTCGTGACACTCAGAGCATGTGCTATATCAGGCCTTGTACATAACATTGCATACATTATGCTCCCTATTGCAGAAGCATAAGGTATGCGAGCCATCCTTTCTCTCTCTTCAGGTGTCTTAGGAGACATAACTTTAGAGAGTGAAACCCCATAACTCATAGGCAGAAATCCTCTCTTGGATTCCTCCATGCTAAACCTTTTTAGCACTTTGTCTATGTACATGGACTGGGATAGTCCAATCATCCTTCTGGATCTATCTCTATAGATCTTTATCCCTAGGATAAAAGATGCATCTCCCAAGTCCTTCATGGAAAACTGATTAGATAACCAAGTTCTCGTTGACTGCAACATCCCTACATCATTCCCAATGAGAAGGATATCATCAACATAGGGCACATCAAATGTAACTGCACTCCCACTAACCTTCTTGTAGACACATGGTTCATCCGGGTTCTTATGAAAGTCAAATGTTTTGATCGTTTCATCAAACCGGATGTTCCAACTCCTCGAAGCTTGTTTGAGTCCATAAATGGATCTCTGGAGCTTGCAAACCTTTTGCTTGCTCCCGCTGGATATGAAGCCTTCTGGCTGCTTCATATAGATCTCTTCCTTAATGTTTCCATTAAGGAAAGTGGTCTTCACATCCATTTGCCATATCTCATAGTCATAATATGCAGATATGGCTAACAGTATCCGTATGGATTTAAGCATCGCTACTGGTAAAAAGTTTCCTCATAATCAATTCCTTGCTTCTAAGTATAACCTTTTGCTACCAATCGTGCCTTATAGGTTGCTACCTCTCCATCTACTCCAAGCTTCCGCTTGTAGACCCATCTGCAGCCAATGGGAACAATTCCTGTGGTGGGTCCACCAAAGTCCATACTTTGTTGGAGTACATAGAGTCCATTTCGGACTGCATAGCTTCTTGCCACTTCTTCGAGTCGATGTCAGACATCGCCTCTCCATAGCTTCTTGGATCATTATCTAAGGGGAGTCCCTCTTCTTTATTCTCTAACAAGTTGTACCTCTTAGGTACCCTTGAGACCCTTTCGGATCTTCGAAAAGATTGTGCCTTAGAGGGTCCAGCATCAGCTGGTGTACCATTTACTGCGTCAGTTGGGGTGTTCTGTGGTTCTTGAACCTCTTCAAGTTCTACGACATTGTCACTTCCATCTGAAAGAAATTCTTTTTCAAGGAAGGTAGCATTCTTGAAACAAACAACCTTTGTTCCGTGGCATCATAGAAATAGTATCCAATAGACTCCTTTGGATACCCCACAAACTTGCATAAGCTGGATCTCATATCCAACTTATCTCCCACTAGCTGCTTCACATAAGCAGCACACCCCCATACCCTAAGGTATTTATAGGAAGGTGTCTTTCTATACCACATCTCATATGGTATTTTGGGACGGCTTTAGATGGCACCCTATTTAATAGGTATGCCGTCATTTCTAAGGCATAGCCCCAGAATGAAAGAGGTAATGAAGTGAAGCTCATCATAGATCGAACCATGTCCAACAAGGTTTGATTCCTGCGTTCCGCAACTCCGTTCAGTTGGAAGTAGTAGGAGGAGTCCACTTTGAGAGAATCCCATTCTCTTTTAGATAATCTAAAAATTCTGTGCTTAAGTATTCACCTCCTCGATCAGATCGAAGAGTTTTTATACTTAATCCAGTTTATTTCTCTACTTCAGTTCTGAATTCTTTGAACTTTTCAAATACTTTAGACTTGTACCTTAAAAAGGTACACATAACCATACCTAGAGAAGTCATCGGTAAAGGTTAAGAAGTAGTTATAGTTCCCACGGGCACTAACATTTAGTGGCCCACATACATCTGTATGGATCAAATCCAATAGATGCTTGGCTCGCTCCAGTTGTCCAACAAATGGAGATTTGGTCATTTTTCCTTTAAGGCAGGATTCACAAGTTGGTAGTTCTTGCTCTCTCATTAGATCAAGCAATTGTGCCAATTTGTTAATCCTTTTTTTAGAAATATGTCCTAATCTTGCGTGTCAAAGGCTCATTGAACTATGATTATCTAATTTTCTTTTATGTTGTTGAATTGTGAAAATAGGGTTATGGGGAGTAATAGTATATAAACAATTCGTCAAAGAACCAGAATATATAAAATCAGAATGTTTGAAAATGGAACAATTTCCATTTTCAATGGTAAATCTAAAACCTTCTCTATCCAAAACTGCAATAGAGATAATGTTCTTAATAATATCCGGAACAAAAAGACAATTATTTAAAACTATTACATAACTATTCTCTAAAGCCAGATTAACGGTCCCTATAGCTAATGCAGCAACTCTTGCTCCATTTCCCATCCTAAGGACCGTCTCTCCTCCATCCAGCTTCCTACTTCTTGCCATCATCTGCAAATCATTGCAAATATGTGAGCCACAATCGGTATCTAATACCCAAGAAGTATTGTTAACCGACAAGTTAACTTCAACAAAATATATACCTGAACTCTTCAGCCTTGCAAGATACTCCTTGCAATTCCTCTTCCAGTACCCTGGTTTGCCGCAGTAATGGCACTTGTCATTAGCTTGAGAAGAAACCTTTTTGACACCGCCCTTAGCTTTCAACTTGTTGGGTTTAGAGGAACCCCTTCCTTTCTTCTTTCCTTTCTTGGGCTTTTTAGCCTTTGATCCGGAAGAAGATCCAATAAGCAGAACCGGCTTGTCCTTTTTTATGATGGACTCAGCCGTCTTTAACATGTTCACAAGTTCAGCGAGACTAGTCTCCATGTTGTGCATGTTAAAGTTGACAACAAAGGTGTCAAATGATGGAGGCAGAGATTATAGCAGAAGGTCCGTATAGAGTTCGCTCTCCATAACGACTCCAAGGGACGCCAGCCTTTTAATAAGGGCTATCATCTTCAATCCATGATCATGGACTGAAGAGCCCTCAATCATACGATATCTGAAAAGCTCTTTTGAGATCTGATATCTCGTCTGCCGTTTTTTCACCATACAACTCTTGTAGGTGAATGAGGATCCATAGGCAGTATCTTGATCCTCATTCTGCCTCTGCAGCTCATTTAACATCGATGCCAGCATGTAGCATTGAGCCTGCAGATTGTCATCAACATGACGTAAATAACCTACATAATCCTCTGAAGTAATATCCTTCGGTGGTACCAAAGGAGGCGCAGTGTCAAGGACATATGCCCTCTTCTCTGACTGAAGAACTATCTTCAGGTTTCTTAGCCAATCGACAAAATTAGGTCCAGTTAATTTGTTTTGTTCAAGGATTGTTGCAAGTGGATTCTTTGCCATTTTAGTAGAATAATCTACAAAATATGCACGAAGCAGAAAATGAGTAAATTATGGAAAAAACATATTCATTTAATATAAGGTCTTTAATACTAAATGTCTCCCACTATTTTCTTCGAATTCCATCACCCTAAATGGAATTTCAGAAATCAAATTTCCTAGTGAGCTTGAGGTCCAATGGAAATATTTCACACCCCAATTTTATGAGCCCATGAAATATTTTTATCGGTAGTCAACTCTTTGACGATTGTATCACTATACAACCCTCAAGTTTGTTTTGCCTCACCTCTTTTCATATACCCCAATTTTATGAGCCCATATGGTACTAAGTGTCAAACAATACCCATCAAACTTTCGTGTAGATAGAGCATCAAATGTCCCACGACTCATGGTTAACATAATGACGATTCTATCCCACGAGCATCTCTATGCTTAGTAGAGATCACAGCTTTCCAACACAAGACCACCCCACGACTCATGGTCAGTGATCAAGTGCGGTAGCAGTCGTCATGTCTCTATCTTTGATGGTAGGCATGGAACGATAGGTCCTACCTAACTTGTCCATTTATGTTTGAAATCGAATTTTCAAAAAATTCTTTTACTTAATTTTAATAAATTAAGTGGGGTTTAATTTTATCCAAAACCTCATCATAATTTAAATTATGTTGGTTATTTAATGCATGACATCATAATATCATTCCACAAGTATAAAAGCATTAAATAAAGTCCTAAGCATGCATCTAATACATACTTAAATAAATGGATGATCATGAACCAGTCCTATGCGGTCCATTTGAGCCAAAAATAGACCTAAGGTCAGTTTAAGGTAATAAAATGGAATAGAACCTATTCTATTACATAATTGTATCTCATACAATCATGGGCCTTCTTTTTTATTCTCCTTCGTCTTCCAAAGAAAAAAAATACCTTACCATCTATTCTACTCTCTTTACAGAAAAAAAAATAACTTACATAAATGAAATAAGAGGCTCGCAGGCCCTATTTTAAAACCCAAAAATATTAAATAAAACTAATCATATTGATCCAATGGCTCATGATCATCCCATACATGCTCATAATTAACATCATATGTAATTATCAAAATATGTAAATTTACCAAATTGTTAAACGCAATTTTTCTTTTAACTTGGTATAATTTTTAATTGCTTGAAAAACAATTTTTCTTTGAAAAATAATTTTTCAGAAATAATTAAAATTAATATTTAATTTTAATATTCCAGAAAATAAAAAAAATAAAAAAAAAAGAACCCGAAATGACACGACGAGCAGCACCGCTGCTGCTCACCGGGTGCCCGCGCGTGAAGTCGGGTGACGGGTGCTGGGCGCCCTGCGCCGGGTGACGGGTGCCGGGAGCCCAGCGCCTAGCTGTCGGGCGCCCGTGGCACGCCGGCACCCGCCGCCGGGTGCCTGCCCGCGCAGCCGTCGGGTGTCTGACACTCGACGCCGGCAATTTTTTTTTTATTTTTTTTTATATTTAAACAATTTAAATAAGCAATTAAAATTATTCTAATTAAAAATTTCTAAAATATGCAAAATCAAATTTTACATAATTAACATGAATTTAAACAATTTTAAAACATGTATTCATAAATCCGAAATTCACTAAATAAGCAAAACCGTGGCTCTGATACCACTGTTGGGTTCACTATAATCGTAGGGGTATACGCAGCGAAAAATTAAAATTTTTATCAAACATAAATTTAACCCCTTTGATTCGAAAGCGAATTTAACGATTGCACTTATTCAAGTGAATATATAAATAAATATAAAATCAGATTATACCTTTTGTGCACTCCGGTTGTTGTAGGGAATGAAGCAATCAATTGCTTATCCTGGACTATCAGAACTCGCAGGGATCCAAGTGTCTCCCCCCGATCAGGTCCACGATACGGAAAGCAACACCAATCAAAAGGATTCGCTAGTATTCTTTTAATTGTTTACTAATCTAGAACCGGAGTATATTTTCAAAAACAATAAAGATTGATTCTTTAAGTTCTTGAAACAATAATATGAAAAAAATAACAAGAAACTAATTTTCTTTTTCTTTCTTTTCTTTTCTTGAAGAGTAAAAATAGAAGATTTTAAACAAAAATTTTTGCTCAAAATTTTTGAATTGAATTATGTAATTTTCATCCCTCATATATATAGGGCTGAAAATTTTAATCTTTTTCCAACTGTTGGAAAGTTTTTCTATTTTGAACTATTTCAAAACTTTATTTTGGAAGGATTCCAAATCTTCTAAAAACTCTTCTTTTTTCACTCTTCTATTATATGTGGACTAATTTGAGACTACATTAATCATCAAAATTGTCTACATACATTGTTGATATTAATTTGAACTCTTCAAATAATATCAAGATAGATATATATCATATATATATATAATTATATTTATACATAAATTAAATCTTAGTGGCCTATTTTATCCTATAAAATTGGTCACTATATTTATTTATCTATAAATATGTTAATTAAATAAATCATATTTATTTAATTTATTATCTTCATACTTTAGTGGGCTTTTTAAGTGATCCACATTTATTTTAGGCTTGGACTCAAAAATCCCCAAATCAATTCAATTGATTCAATCTCAATTTAATCAATCCAATTGATTAATTTAATTTACTCCAATTGGGCTTCCTAATCAAATTAGGTCCAATTAAAAATCCAATTACTTAATTGAATAATTTAATTTAACTATTAAATTAAATAGAACCCTTAATTAATTAATTAATCAGTATTAATTAATTAATTTCCAACCATTGGATAAAATCTAAAATTAAAAATGTTACTTTCCATAAAGATGTGTGACCCTCTTAGGTTCACTACTAAGCTAGTAGTGGGTTTGCAATATTTGCAACTTATGAATAACAATTATTCGAATTAATTAATCCAATTAATTAATCCGCTTGGAATCAACTCCTTAATTCCAAGAACCTCACTATCCATGAAAACACCTAGCAAGTAATCATGGCAAACTAGTCTTAGGTGAAATAGCGAGTAAACCTATTTCAGTTGCGAGTACCATATACGTACGGTCCTTTCGACAGCTAATCTCCTAATTGAATCTAAGGCATGGATTATAAGTCGAAACCCTAAATGATTCCATTGTTGCGATCCCATTTCAAGTTCCAATGATTCTTGATGAATCACAATTCATTCTGCTTGGCCAAGGTCTTTGAATCACGAACTATGAAAACACAGGAGATTCCTTGTTTAAAAAGACAAGTGTCGAATTCTATGTTGGCCACTGACAAACCTCCATGCACACCAGTGCAACACCCAACATATTCGGTGTACTTGTTCCCTAACAAGCACCCACATATATGCACTTACGTCTCTACGCTAATGCCAATGGAATGTGACATTCTCGTCTCACGAGCATGCATTATATGTACGAGTCTTACTGAGCTATTTGATGTCCCATCTCAAAAAACTCTTGACTCGGAACTTATTTAAGACCAAAGCCTTAGAGGCATGTTCCATGATTGCCATCATATGCGCGACCATGCCCCGTAGCTAAATTTGGTTTAAGGACTTTATCTAATTTGCAGAAATAAAAAATGAAAGACATAAGATAAAGTAAATGCCTTTTTATTAATATGATTCCCAATAAGATTGTCTTTACAAAAGCAAAAGAGTATAATATACCCAATCTAATTGGGGCGTTGGACATCCTACTCTAAACACTTACATGGTACTAAGGGCCTTTTGTACATTGATGAGTGCATGCCCGATCACCAAAAGTAGTTTTCCTTGTGTGAAAGATGTGTCTCTTTCCTTTTCAATATCAGGGATGATAAAATCTTTTGGAACAACAAACTTGTCAATGTTCTCAAGTACGCCTTCATTTTCCACCATAGAATGCTTTAATTAGCAATCTGACAATTGCAATGAAAAAATCTCTAGATCATTAGGCTTTGGATGTAGCTCCCTTTGCAAGATCGCACTGTACTCTTCAGTGAGTGCACTAGCCTCATGATCCTGTAATTTATGCTAGTGTGATGAGATGCCCATATTATCCTCCACAACATTTGACATAAGCTTGGTATTCTGTAGAAAATGAGGATAAGAAACTCTTAATGATGGCTCTTGAGATGGGCTTAGTTGAACATTTTCTTGATATTCTCTATTCTCTACTAGAGGTACTTGTGTTGATACCTCTTGTTCATCCTTGATGAGTTTTTTAACCATCAAGAGAGTTTCTAACTCTTCACTGTTTCTTAAAATAACATCGTAATATTCTTCGCCCAGTTTGTTTGCCTTAGGTGTGTAAGCCAATTTTTCTTGTTGTCTTGTTGAAAATATATTATCCAACTCATTAATTTTAATATTCAAGTTTTGAAATTATGATGATTGATTTTGGACATTAGTTGTAGCTTCTAACATGAATTAGCTCTAAGTGTTTGCTAATTGAGTCATTGCTTCTTCAAGACTCAACTTCTTCTCTTGTGATGGATTAATATGTTTAGTTCACAACATGAATTGGTGGTAGTAGTTTTCAATTGAGTTAATGTTTTTTCAAGGTTTAGCTTCTTCTCTAATGGTAGGTAACTAGGTTCATGCCATGTTACATTCTAATCACTTATCCATAAAGCATTCGAATAATTTGGTCATCCCTGATTATAAGTGTCAAAGAAAGGATAATTTTACAGCTGATTGTAATTCCACTCATATTCAGCATGCTCGACATATGATGGTGCAATTTGATTACTCTCTTGGTATTTTGTTCTTGTATGGAAAACGCCATATGACTCACGTACCTTAAATGGTGTATGAATAGTATTTGTTGTAAATTTCTTCAACTATTTAGAAAGGGCTTCTACTTGGGCAGTTAATGCATTAATGACATTTACTCAATTAATTCCAAAGGCCTGAGTTGAAGCCTGATTTACCATGTCAAATTCAGTTGGTCAATAGTATGCATCATATTCCATCTCATCTACTACTTTTTACTTATTTTACACACCCAAGAAAAAACATGAGATGACAAAACATGGACACACTTAAATAAAAAAATCAAAATACAAGAAAAAATTCAAATTAAAATCAGAGCTACTTGATATCGATATTAATAAAGACAAACAGTCCCTGGCAACAAAGCCAAAAACTTATTGCAAATTTTGTGAATGCAAATGCACGTTATCGTAGACAAGTAATAAAGTAATGAGTGAGTATCGTTCCCATGAGGATTATTGAATTACTAAGTACCGAAATTATTTTAACTCTAATTTTATTTGAATAAATGCAAGAAAGTGTTGATGATTGTAAACTAAACCCAACTATACTAAACTAACAATCAAAAATAATTAAAGATAAAATTCAATAACGTAAAGGCCTAGGGTTTGTGATTTTACCATAATTAGTCCAAATTGAATAATTTATCTTACCATTCTCAATTTATTTTCAAGTGATAGTCGAGAATCCCTATATTATCCACTAGCCTCTCCCAAAATCTAACAAAAATGTCATCAATTGCTAACCTACTATATTCCTATGTGAATTACAACAATCTACAATTCATTAGGTTCTATCGATCTCAAACATGACTACATAAATTATATAAGTATATTCCTATCTCATGTGTAATTTATGGTATTCTTCACAATGAACTAAACACATAATTCACCTCCTGGATCTTTATGATCAACAACTCATCTAATTATTGATCAAGTAATTAGAAGTAATAAGAACAATGAAGAATACTCAACCCAAAAAAATAAATCGAGAATTAAATTGATAGAAATATTCAAAACATCACCCTAGAAAAGAAAATTAGTTCGTGGTGAAAATGAATGATAACTTAACAATATTCATGAACATAATTAAAGAGAGAAAGAAGAAAATATAAATAGAACTTGGAAGAGGATGAGTTTCTTCCCTTGTAGATGTCTTCTTCTTCAATTTTGGAAGAATTCTCTCATCTTCCCTAAAATTCTTTCTCCTTGTGTTCTTCTCTTCTTTTCTTCTCTTCTCCTTCTTGGAGGCTTTTAGAATCACTCAAATCCAATGGAGAATGCCCTAAAGAGGACACAAATCCTATTTTGCCCTTTTTTTTCCGCATGACAGCGCCTAGACATTGCTGCCCTTATTGGGAAAAAATAATTTTTTTTTAGGAAAAGGTAAGAAGAATGTAGATTTTTTTTACTAAGAACAATGCGGTGCCTACGCGTTGCACCTACTGAAAAAAAAATATTTTTTTTGCTTTTTTTTAGAAAAAAGGTAAGAAGAATGTAGTTTTTTGTACATCCAAGTTGACTTCTTTCTTCATACTAAATCTGCAAAACAAATACTAAAAACAACAGTAAAATTAATAAAAATCTCAAAAACTAATCTAAAAGTTAAACAAATGTTACTAAATTAATGGGCATGAAACCCACTCATCAATTCTAATTAATTAGTTAAATTATTTAATCCATCTTGAAATTAACTCCTTAATTCCAAGAAATTATGGTGCGACTGATGGCAGTTTTTGTATTTCAATCACAACTCTTTACCCAGATATCATACTGACTTGATTCATAATTCATTAAAACGACAAGATATAGATCTACAAAGTTTATGTTTACCACAAAATTTGGTGCCTTCGATTTCAATAAGAAAAACCAAGTTCAATAGTTAGCACCCGACTAAAACTTTTTGGTATGACATATTTTGGTATTTTAAGCATAAATCTCTCCACAAATGTCATATAGAGTTGATTCAAGTGTTTATAGAAAGGCAATACAAATAGCTATAATTTATTATATGACTAAAAAAGATAATTCAAAATAGAAAGAGCTCAAAAATAGATTTTCAGACCATACAGCGCCAGAGGACAGAATGTTTGGTGCCATGGTGCTAGTTCATGTTGTGCTTTGATCGACAGTTTGGAGTCACGGCCCTAGTTCGTGGAAAATTTAAAACTCAATTTTTAAATCTAATTTTGGGACTTCTTTTTGGAGGACTTTAAAAGACAACTCAAAAAACAACATTAGTGGGTTCCTTTAGCCTAAAAACATGGAGGAAAAAAGAGAGGAAAAATGAGAATTAGCCAAGAAAAGGGAAAGGATTTTAGGTTTTTATTTTTTTAAGATTCTTTTGGAAAAAAAGCCAAGAAAAATTGAAGGATTTCAAAGGTTTTTGAAAGACTCTTGAGGGAGAAATAATCTTGAGAAGTTTAAAAAGGGGGATTGGTTCTTGGAACATAAGGGGAGGATTAGTTTTTGGAACAAAAGAGGAGGATTGGTTTTTGGAACAAAAAGGGGAATTGGTTCTTGGAGACAATAGCCATTCATTTTTTCAGAACTAAGACAACCATTCTTGAGACAATGAAAGCTTCAACCATTCTTCCCACTTCACAAATCGGTGAACAATTTTCATGTTCTCTCTTATTTATTTCTTGAAGTTGTATGCATCCATGATGAACTAAACTTTTCTTTTTAGAGGATGATGTAACCTTATTTGATCCTATATTTTGAGTTCCAAACAATATTAGTTCAAGTTATTCATCTTGTTTGTGTTATCTTATTTTGCATTGTATCTTGATTATTCTGGCTACTAATTGAGATTATTTAATGTATGAGATTCGATACTTGAGAGATGAAAGATTACACATGATTATAAAGATAACACAACCTAGGAATCATAGAGATGAGAAGCTTATGAAATCTTTGAAATTTTGAAGAAGAATTCATTGAACTTTTGTAGATTTTTATTCTTAAATTTTTATAGACATATCAAAATTCATGTTGGAACTCATAATTAATTCGGCTCTTGAGAGAGGGAATTGATAAGGTTAGGAATTCTTAACTTACATGTATTGTTGAATTGAATTAGTATATGTGATAATTAGGTGAGTCATTCCTCTAGAATATCTTGCTCATAAGGTGTTTGTTATATTGCTTCTATGAACTCCACTCTTGTCTTTACATTTTTTATCTTACTTTACTTTGTTTACCAATCATCATTCAATTTTCTAAATAAAATTGAGACTATTTGAACTGCGGTACTTGATGCAATTTTTTATTACAATCCTTATGGATATGATACTCAACTCATCATTGTATTAAAACTTGACACCATGTACTTGCGATTTGCAAAATATTCACAAACAAATTTTTGGCGTTATTGCCAAGGATTGTTTTATCATATTTGCATTAATATTGTTATGACTTAGTCTTGATTTTAGTTTAGATTATTTTTAATTTCTTCCATATGTTGATGTTATCTTGCCTTGCATTGGATTACACATTTGTATACGTAAGGCTAGGAGACTTGACTTGATTTATTTTGATTCAGAAATCGAGCAGACTTTTTGAACTATTAGAGCAGCAAAAAGATTTGATAATCAAGTTATGGTGGATAACATTGACAATGTTGATGTGAATGTCAATCTTCCATTACAACAACCACCACCACAACGAGCTTTTAAGACTATTTTCAACCAATCATGAACTAAAACTACTCATGAGTAGCTCAACAACCAATCAATGCCAACAATTTTAAGCTTCAACCGGCTCTCATTAGCATGGTGCAAAAGAATTAATTTGGAGAAAGTGCGTTGGAGGATCCTAATGCACACTTAGCCATGTTTTTGGAGATTTGTGACACCATCAAAATGAATGGAGTGCCCGACGATGCCATTAGATTTCATTTATTTTCATTCTCACTCCAGGACAAAGCTAAGCTAGGCTATGGTTACAATCTGTTGCACCAAGTAGCATACCGAGTTGGAATGACTTGACACAAAATTTTCTTGCTAAGTACTTTCCACCAAGCAAGACACTATCAACTCAAGAGTGAGATAACTCAATTCCACCAACAAGAATTTGAGCCATTATATGAAGCTTGGGAGAGGTATAAGGATTTTTTAAAAAGACGTCCTCAACATGGTTATGAGGTTTGGCAGCAAGTATAATATTTCTATAATGGTTTGAACGGGAAAACTTGAACCATAATAAATGATACTACAAGTGGGACTTTAATGTCAAAGACCCCAGACAAAGCCCATATTTTGCTTGAGGAGATGACTACTAATAGCTATCAATGCCCTTCCAAGAGGTCTTCCATTAAAAAGGTTGCCGGTGTTCTTGAGGTAGATTCATTTACACAATTAGCTGCACAAATTTTTTCTCTTCCTAACTATTTTACAGCTTCGACTTTTAATGGAGCTTCTCAAGAAATAGATTCCATGGTATCCACTTGTGCTTCATTAATGGAAACCAAAGATAATCAGCAAGTAAACTTTGTTAATAACCATAATTTTAATTTCAGGGGAAATTAATTGCCTACTCACTACCATCCGGGGCTTAGAAATAATGAGAACTTTTTCTATGCCAACAATCAAAATGTGCTTCAACCCCCACTAGGTTACAACAATCTACCAAATCCCAATCCTCGTGTAGGTGAAAAAAAAGCATCATTGGAGTTTGCTAAGCACTTTCATTAGCAAGTTAAGAGCATGATTGAATAAGGATAAAGTAAAGATAGACAACATTAAGACTAAATTGGGGTAGCTAGCTTCAAGTTTAGGAGCTCAAATAAAATCAATGGAAACTCAAATTAGACATGTTGCTACTGAAATTAATGCTAAAAAATATAAAAAAAACTTTCCAAGTGATACAAAAATCAATCCAAGAGAGTATTGCAAAGCAATCCAATTTTGAAGTGGACTAAAATCAAGGGGCCAGAAATGAAAAGTTCAAAAGTTTATAAGCCAATGACAAGCACTTCAAGTGAAAGTCCTATGGAGGAATAACCAAAGGAAGAAGAAAGGCAATCAAATGAACAAATAGGGGCTGAGAAGCTAAAATCTACTCATAACTTTGAAACTTCTCCTAAATTTAATATTATCATTCCTTCTCCATAAAGATTTCAAAAGAAAAAGACTGATTCACAAATTGTAAAATTTTTGGAAATTTTGCAAGAAAATTCTTATCAACATTCCTTTTATAGATGCTCTTGAGCAAATGCCTAACTATGCCAAGTTCATGAAAGATGTGATGTCAAGAAAAAGGCAATTGGTGAGATTTGAAATCATGAATCTCACATAAGAGTGTAGTGCCATTTTATAGAAAAAGCTTTTTTAAAAATTGAAGGATCCAGGGAGTTTTACTATTCTTTGTACCATAGGAGGATCTTTCTTTGATAAAGCATTATGTGATCTTGGAGCAAACATTAATTTGATGCCGCTTTCTGTTTTTAGGAAATTAGGAATTGGAGAAGTCAAGCCATCCACTATCACCTTGCAATTGGCGGATAGGTCTCTCACTTATCCAAGAGGAGTTGTTGATGATGTATTGGTAAAAGTGGATAAATTCATATTTTCTACAAATTTTATGGGGTTAGATATAGAGAAAGACCAAAAAATTCCTTTAATTCTTGGTCAAACATTCCTTGCTACCGGGCATGTTTTGATTGATGTGCAATGCGGTGAATTAACTCTAAGAGTAAATGAGGATAAAGTGATGTTTAACATTTATCGTACATTGAAGTTTCAAGAGAAATCACATACTTGTAATAGGATTGAAATGTTAAAAAACTGCTTGCACGATCATTTTCTCAAACAAGTTCCAACCGAACCTTTAGAGCAATGTATTGTTCATTCCATGATGCAAGGTAATGATCATGATATTGATAATGAGGATTTAATGCATTACTTGCTCTTTCTTAAATAAGGAGAGTTGGAGTTGAAGAAGGATAAATTCAAAGAAGCAATAGGAGATACCACAAACAAGGAACAAACAATATCACTAGAGTTGAAAGCACTTCTAGAACATTTGCAGTATGAATTTTTAAGTGCTAACAACACGTATTCGATAATTATTTCAGCATCCCTATCTTCTTTAGAGGTTGAGAAATTGCTTCTTATTTTAAGTGAGTATAAATCTGCTATTGGTTGGTCAATTTCTAATTTAAAATGTATTAGTCCTTCAATTGTCATGCATGAAATCTTAATGGAATAATCTTATAAACCATGTATTGAACATCAACATATACTAAATCCTATAATGAAAGAGGTTGTAAGAAATGAAGTCTTGAAATGGTTGAATGCCGAAATTATTTATGCAATTTCTAATATTTTTTGGGTGAGTCCGATTTAAGTAGTTCAAAAAAGGGTGACATGACCATAATTAAAAATAATAACAATGAATTGATACCAACAATAATGGTCCATGTTGGCGAGTATGTATTGATTATAAAAAACTCAACAAAGCTACTCGTAAAGACTATTTTCCCTCTCATTTATTGATCAAATGTTAGACTGACTTATAGGGTATCAATACTATTATTTTCTTAATGATTATTCAGGGCACAATCAAATTGTCATAGCACCTGAAGACCAAGAGAAAACAATATTCACATGCCCTTATGGTACTTTTGCTTTTCGAAGAATAATATTTGGATTATGAAATACCCCAACCACATTTCAAAGATGCATGATGGCAATTTTTCATGATATGGTGGAGAACACAATGGAATTTTTTATGGATAATTTTTCAGTATTTGGCTCCTTATTTGATCCATGTCTACATAATCTTTCTCTTATTTTGCAGAGATGTGAAACTTTGTTTTAAATTGAAAAAAATGCCATTTTATGGTAAAAAAAGGTATTATTTTAGGTCACCGAGTGTCCTTCGAAGGACTTGAGGTAGACCGAGCAAAAATTATTGATATTGAAAAACTTTCACTACTAATCAATGTGAATGCTATTTATAGTTTTTTGCGACATGCTAGGTTTTATAGAAGATTCATTAAAGTTTTTTCAAAAAGTGTAAAACCTTTGTGCAACCTTTTGGAAAAAGATAAGCTATTTGATTTTAATGATGATTGCCTACAACCTTTGATCACATCAAGAAGGCTCTCATTTCAGCTCCTATTATAGTGGTACCGAATTGGACCTAACCATTTGAGTTTATGTGTGATGCTAGTGATTATGTTGTTGGAGCGGTGTTATGGCAAAAAATAAATAAAATTTTCAGAGCTATTTACTATACAAGTCGAACACTTGATAATGCCTAACAAAATTAAACCACCACTGAAAAAGATTTGTTAGCCGTTATTTTTGCATTTGATAAATTTTGTGCTTATCTTGTAGGTACCAAGTTGATAGTGTATACCGATCATGCTACTATTAGGTACCTCTTTACTAAAAAGAATGCAAAACCAAGGCCAATTTAGTGGATACTCCTTCAAGAATTTGATCTTGAAATCAAATATAAGAAAGGAAATGAACACAACATATAAAGGCATGAAATTTCCTGATGATATATTGTGGGCATATTGCACAACATATAAAACTCCTATAGGTATATCTCCTTATCAATTAGTTTATGAAAAATCTTGTCACCACCCCGTTGAGCTAGAACATAGAGTATATTGGGTTGTGTAACAATTAAATTTTGATACAAAGGTAATTGGAGAAAAAAAGATTGTTGCAACTCAATAAATGGAGGAATTTAGGCTTGATGCCTATGAAAATGCTAAAATCTATGAAGAAAAAAATTTAACAATGGCATGATAAAATGATCATGAAAAAACATAACAACTCAGACAACTTGTGTTGCTTTCAATTCTAGATTAGAACTTTTTCTAGAAAAATTAAAGGTTTGGTCCTTTATTGTCAACAAGACATTTCCATTTGGGGTGGTTGAGCTCAAAGGTAAGGATGACATATTATTTCGTGTCAATAGACAAAGGTTGAAACTTATTATGGAAATGAAATTGGGAAGATGTCTAATATTCTATTTGAAGAAACAACATAAGGTATTCGGCTTCGGTCTAGCCAAAGACTTTAAATAAAACACTTCTTGGGAGGCTACCCAAGCTCTTTTTTCATGTTTTTGTGAGTGTTATTCTTGTATTGTTTCATATCATGATGATTGGTCCTTGATATTTTATTCATTTTTGCAGGTTAAAGGCTAGACACCACCCATTTTCAAGAAAGTCCCCTCGTTTTAGAATTCTTTCAATCATTGAGGACAATGCTTATATTAAGTTTTGGGAGGAGTTCAAGAGTTTAGGATTGTTGCTTGTTTCTTGCAAAGTTTTGTGAGAAACTACGTGCATGTTTGAAAAAAAAATATTAGAATATGTATGTTTTTTACGTGTCTAAACATAAAAAATTAGTTTTATTTACTTTATGAGGTCTTGTGAATTTTGATGCATTAGAGATAGTTTATAAGGTCTAATTATTTCCTAAATGATCCCACCAACCTCTAGAACTTGTTTAATCACTAGTCGAGGTGAAATCTTAGGTGGCATAACATTAGGGAGATGATTTAGGCTATTTTTGGACCGTTTGAGCCCTTAAAGCCAACCTATACTTGAATTATTCCATAATGTCCCCTCTTGAGCTTATTGAAATAATTCTTTCGACACCCCACCCCATACACATTATCTATCTTTATGAAAAATTCTAATTTTTGACACTTTTTCTCATTTACACATTCATTCTTGAATGAGTTATTGTATTTAAAAAAATGAAAATAAAGAGAAGAAAATATTGAAAAATGATGAAAATGAAGAGATTATGAATTGAGGTGTATGATTTGAACTCCCCATTGCATTCAATAAAAGAAATAAGTTTGGGGGTAATCCAATAGATAAAAAGAAAAGAAAAGAAAAGAAAAATAGGATGTTCAATAAAGAAAAAAAAAGAAGAGATTGATGGAGACGTTGGTACTCATAAAAGTTCTAGTATGATTGTGTAAAATGTGTAATTTTTAGCTACAATTTTTCATATTTTTACATCATTACCCAAGTTGCACAATACAAGCTTTTGAAGTACTTTTTATCTTTGATGCTATGATCTACCTACATTAGTGGAGATTAGTGTGAAAATTAAACCTATGGAGTTTGGTAAGCACTTCAAAAAGAGGATAAAATAGGAGTAGTTGGCTTTATAAACGTACCTGGATGATAAATGCAAGTTGATAAACTACTACTTCCACACTCACACACACAAGACCATTAAGTTAAGTGAAACCAATATGCATGTTAACATGTGAACTTTGTATATTTTTTAATCTTTTGAGATGAGATGTTAGAAAAATCTTTCTTGGGTTTGGTAACCTGATTCATAGAGGGGTTGTTATTGAACATTCATATTTGATGCTTAAGGACAAGCAAATCTTCAAGTTTGGGGGTATTTGATAAGTTGGTTTTATACCAATAATTCATATATTTTTTGATTAACATTTGATTTATTTTCAAGTGTTTTTGTTACTTTTTATGCATTTAGTTTGAAATCTTGTAGGTAATGAAAAAATGAGAAGAAAATAGAAAGAAACCAAAAACTTGGTTGAAATGTTGAAGAATCCGAATTGTGGTGCAACTGATGGCAATTTTAATATTTCAATCATAATTCTTTACCTATATATCATATTGACTTCATTCTTAATTTATTAGAAATCTAAGAGATAGATTTAAAACTTTTATGTTTACCATAAAATTCAATTCTTTCGATTTCAATGAGAAAAATAGAGTTCAAGAGTTAGCACATACATAAACTTTTTGGTATGACACATCTTGGTATTTTAGCACCAGAGTTAGCACCAGAGGACATAATGTTTGGCACCATGACACCAGTTTACTTTGTGCTCTGATAGAGAGTTTGGGCCACGGCCCCAATTCACGGAAAATCTAAAACTTAATTTTTAAATCTAATTTTGGGACTTTTTTTAGGGGACTTTAAAAGACAACTCATAAGACAACATTAGTAGGTTCTTTTAACCTAAAAATCAAGAAAAGGGGAAGGATTTCAGGTTTCTTTTGAAAGATTCTTTTGAGAAAAAAGAACAAAAAAAGTGGAAGGATTTCAGGGTTTTTGGAAGACTCTTGGGGGAGGAATAATCTTGAGAAGTTTAAAAAGGGGGATTGGTTCTTGGAACAAAAGAGGGGATTGGTTCTTGGAGCAAGAAAGGGGATTGGTTCTTGGAGATAATAGCTATTCATTTTTCTGGAACCAAGACAACTATTCTTGAAGTGAAATGAACCATTCTTGGAAACAAGGAGAGCTTCAACCATTCCTCCCACTTCACAAATTGGTGAACAATTTTCATGTTCTCTCTTATTTATTTTTTGAACTTGTATTCATCCATGATGAACTAAACTTTTCTTTCTAGAGGATGATGTAATGTTATTTGACCCTATGTTTTGAGTTCCAAACAATATTAGTTCAGATTGTTTATCTTGTTTGTGTTATCTTGTTTAGTATTGCATCTTGATTATTTAGTCACTAATTGAGATTGTTTAATATATGAGATTCGATACTTGAGAGAGGAAAGATTATACATGATTATAAGGATAACACAACCCAGGAATCATAGAGTTGAGAAGCTTATGAAACCTTTAAAGTTTTGAAGAAGAATTCATTGAACTTTTGTAGAGTTTTATTCTTAAATTTTTATAAACATATCAAAATTCATGTTGGAACTCATAATTAATTCGGCTCTTGAGAGAGGAATTGATAAGGTTAGGAATTCTTAACTTACATGTATTGTTGAATTGAATTGGTATATTTTGGAAGGAAGAACATAGATGATAATTAGATGAGTCATTCATTTAGAATATCTTACTCATAAGGTGTTTGTTATATTGCTTCTAAGAACTCCACTCTGGTTTTTGCAATTTTTTATCTTACTTTACTTTGTTTACCAATCATCATTCGATTTTCTAAATAAAATTGGGACTATTTGAACTACGGTACTTAATGTAATTTTTTATTATAATCCTTGTGGATACAATACGATGCTCATCGTTGTATTAAAACTTGATACTGTGTACTTGCGTTTTGCAAAATATTCACGAACAATCCCTAAGTTGTGCTACCCTATGGTCGTGTATTAAATTTTCTCTCTTGAGTGCTGAATTTTATACACCAAACAATCTAGATTATTGATCAAGTAATCAAGATGTAATGAAAACAAATAGCACAAATAAGTTGACACTCTTGAAATATGATAGATTAAAATCTCAAAACATAGGATTCAACTTTGGCTACATTAACCCCTAGAAACTAGAATTTAGCTCATGACTCATGTAGAAAAACCCATAGACAAGCTTTGATACATCGTATGAATGAAATTGAAAGAGAAATAAATGAATTGATAAACAAGAGAAATAATCCTCTTTGTATCCAAATGAGAGATGTCTTCAATTGTCTTATGCAAACACTAGCTCTCTTTTCAAATGCTCTTTGTGCTCTCCAAAAATGCCAAAAGTCCCGTAGAATGAGCAATATGTTGTCTATTTATACCATGTCTTGAAAATACCCTTAAAAACCCTTTTCCGCACACAAATTATAAGTTGGCGCCATGGCCTTTAAGTCGGGTGTCGTGGTGCCTAAAAAAAATAAAGTCACTGCCAAATTTCAAGAGGTCACGTCATGGCGCGAGACTTAGTAAATACTGTGTGACATGGGGATGTCGCGGCGCAGTGATTTCCTCCAGTTTTTGTCCAATTTTTAGCCTTCACACCACAACTCCTACATTAGGTACCACGGCTCCAATCTGAATTTTTGGCTATTTTCTTATTTTATCTTCTTCTTTCTTAGCTCATCCAAACTCATCTACATGAAGTATTTTCAACAAAACAAAAATAAAAAGCATCAAACTAGACATAATTTGCTTGAAACAAATCAAATAACTAAGTTAAAAGTACTCAATTAGTTGGTATAAAACCAACTCAACACATATATTCAATAATATACCCATTTATAATATGATTTTTAACTATAAATGTCTTCTACTATTTTATTCAGACCGCATCACCCTCTAGATGGTCGAGAAATCTAATTTTCTTGTGGGCTTGAGGCCTAATTAATATTTCTTATGTGCAATTTTATGAGTACATACAAAATATTAGAAGGTAGCTAACTTCATTAGCAATTACCTCACAATGCAACCTTCAAACTATTTTGCTTCACCTCTTCCCATATATCCCAATTTAATGATCACATATGATACTAAGTGTCAAGCAAGACCCATTATTCCTCCATATAGATGGAACATCTAAATATCCCACAACTCATGAACGATGATAAAGACGAGTACAACCTATAGGCATATCTATGCTAAGTAGTGATCACAACTTTCTATCTTTTAGGCATCCCACGACTCTTAAGCGATAGTTTAAATGCAGTTGTATCATTATGTCAACTACTTTTGATGGAAGAAATGGACGATTAAGTCCAACTTAATTTTGCCTATATTTGTTTGATATGATATTTTATTAAAAAATTCTGAACTTTAACTTTTCAAGTGAGGGTCCAATTCTATAATTCCAAGACTTAATCTATTATTCCTAAGTTTGTATATTTAATGTCATACTATCCTCATAAGTATAATCAAAAGGAAAGCATTAAATAAACCAAGCATGCATCACTATAAATATATAAAAATAGCATGATCATGAACCATATCATATGTAATCCGCTCGAGCCAAAGTTGATATAGGTCAATCTAAGGGTATCAATTAAAATAAAAATAGATCCTATCTATTACAAGAACATATCACCCATACTTTCATGGGCCTTCTTTGTCTTTCTCCATTTTGCTCCTTATTATATTGTCCATCCTAATACGAAAAGAAAACCCCACCAACCTAAAACTACTTTCATTACATTAGCTACACCTACCAAGAAACCTTGAACTTTGGAGGTACATAGGAAGGACGGAATTTACACTCAGAGCAAAATAGAGAAAAGGCAATACACAAGGCTTCATTTTAATTAAAATCCAGAGTAGTAAAATCATACATAGAATAACTAAATAAATGGTTTATGCTCCATGATCATCTTAACATACATATATTCTTAATTTATTCATCACATAACATAAATTCAAATCATACAAATTTAGTACATATTTAAATTTTCAATTTTCAGGTTTGGGAATAAATTCACATTTTTTCAAAAAACCCCATTTTTTAATATTTATAAATTAACAATTAAATTAAAAATATGAAAAATCAATTGCATGCTAGATGGCAATGGGCAGCAGCCCACCCATCACTCGATGTGCACATAAGGATCATGTGCACACATTGTGTGTGACTGCTGCTTGGTGCAAAGTCCAGCACACTGAGTGCTTAGCACCCGATGGTCCAACCCACACACTTACACTATGCACCCGACGACGGGTTACCATAACCCATCGCCCTTGCTAGGCACACTACAAAGTGGCAGGTCCCTATTTGATGACTGCCTGGGCACGACAACAAGCCCAAGTTGATTTTGAGGCATCAGGAGATGATGCTCAACGCCCCTAGGCATAACCCATTCACCCAGCCTTCATACTTAGGCGACTAATTATCCATCCAATGCTGGACAATGCCCAAAGTCGTCTGCTACGACCCTACCACCACCAAGAATCCCTTTCTTAGCGACAGACAACATTTATGGGGTTGTCTCCATGCAGCCCCTCCATGACTCATAATGGGCGACCTTGTGCCGCCTACCAAACCTGTCGCCCGGTGCACCAGTGTCCCTTGGGTGGCAAATAGTTATTGTGTCTCACATGGTGGCAGGTGGCTGATCTTTGGGTGGCAAATAATTACACCAACATGCAAAATTTCCATATTTAATTCTAAAAAAAAACATACAATTAAACATGAATTTCATCACATAAATTCATGAATTCATTTGTGAAAAGTAATCATACGCATAACCTAGGCTCTAATACTATTAATTGGTTCTCATAATCACGAGACGAATATGTAGCAAAAATTTTAAAATTTAAAAACATGCATAAACAAGTTAATACGTATAATCCGAATTCATAGCGATTAATCAGTTTGCATCTTAATTACTTGCTTAATAAAAAATGAACATACCACAACATACCTAAATTAATAGCCCTCCAACTGATGCAACACTAGAACAATTCACATCGTATTTAGATTTAAAACTTCATTTTCTTCAGAAATTCACATATCTTTCATCTACTGGTATCCACACCTCGGTACATTCACAGATCAATAATCCTTACGAATGAATTATGATCTTTAGTTTCTAATCTAGAGTTGAGAGCAAAGTTCAATTCATTGATTCGAGTAGGTGAATAAAGACTTGAACTTCTATCAAAAATGAGTAGAACCTTTTTGATGAAAGACAGAAGACACAAGACAAGTGAAAGGAGATGTGTATA
Organism: Paulownia fortunei; assembly: GCA_019321725.1. Lineage (NCBI taxonomy): Eukaryota > Viridiplantae > Streptophyta > Magnoliopsida > Lamiales > Paulowniaceae > Paulownia > Paulownia fortunei. The sequence goes on along the minus strand of CM033109.1, from coordinate 12,291,050 downwards.
TATTGCTATGGCGGAAAATTTGCTTCCCATGAAGTGAATTTTTGCCTCTTGGCTTCTCTATTTATACACAAGTTGGTTAAATCCAATCTAATTTGTTTTGATCCCTTTCAAAGTTTATCTCTTATCTCTTTTCTTCCTTGTCTTGTTTTTTTCCATCAAAGACTAAATGTCTTAGACTTTCTCTCCAAGACTTCTAGTTGGGCCACTCCTACAAGCCCATTAATTGGGTTTAGACTCTAATTGATCTCCATCAATTAATCAAGTCAAACTTAATTAATTGATTTAATTAATTAATTAATTAGTTCCATAGGGCTACCTAATTAATTCAAATAATTATATTATTTAAATTGATTAAATTAGTTTAACTTCTTAAATTAATTCAAACTCATTAATTAATTGATCTAAATAATTAATTATTTCACTCACCATGAGCCCTGAATCAATAATTAGGTCAAATTAAATAATATTATTTAATTAGATAAATTAATTTAACTCCTTAAACTAATTCTAACTCTAGTTATTTAATCGCTATAAATTAACTGAATCTAACTTATTAGATTACTTCTAGATTAGAAGTGGAGTATCTTTATTTGTGTGTCACCTATTCGGTTCATAGCTAAACTAGTAGTAGGCTTGCAAATATTGCAATTTTAGTGAATGTTAAATATTTTGATTAATTAATCTAATTAATTAGACGTGTTAGAATTAATTCTTTAATTCCAAAAATCTCACAAGTTATAGGAAGCACTTGGCATTGCATCATGACTACCTATTTTTAGGTGAAATAGCAAGTCCGGTTCTTCCATCAACTAACCTTCTAATTAAGTCTGGAACATGGATTATTAGTTAAAACCTGATTAACTTAATAGCTATGATTTCATTTCTAGTATCAGTAACTCTTGATGAATTTTAGAAAACACTCGCCTAATATTCATCCTACTTTGGTTAATCACTTATGAGTTAAGGACCATGAAATGCATAGAAAATTCACCTATTCTTCCAAATAGGTGATGGATTATTTGTTGGCTACTTATCGATCTTTATATACGAAGATAATACACCCAACATACTTCCTTTGTGATTGTCACGTAATTGGGGGATACACCTCTATATCAAGGTTTATTTGATAACATAATTTAATGGATAAAATTAAAGTGTTTTGGCTAAAGAAGAGTTGTTACTCAATTGGTGTTTTGATGGAAGACATATATTAGTATTTTGTATTAAATAAGAGTGTAGTCATCTCTTTAACTCACTGTATATAAAGTTGAAATACCATAAGGAAAAGTGACTACAACATATCTATCACTAAAAGAGGGGTTAAGGGAGAGAAACCGTTCTTCTAAAGAGGATTCACAAATCAAATATTACTATTATTCATTATTAGTATAAAAGATACGATGCCTTAAATTCATTACGATTATTTTAAAATTATGATGTTCTAGATTTGGGGAATCATTTTTAGGAATTATAGTTTCACGTTATTAAGTAAATTTACTTAGAACTTCTACATTGTTTCTTGAAGTTTTGATTTCCATTCGTATAGCAACTCTTTAAATTCTAATTTGAAATCTTCCAACAAATGCTCGATACCACTTGTTATGATCCAAGCTAGAACCATAATTTTCACAACCCATTACAGAGAAATTGATAGAGAAAAGAAAAGAGAAGGGAAGGAAAAAGAGAGATTGGGTTTAGAGAAGAGAACCAAAAGAAATTGACTTCATTTACATCCCAAAAATTGATTACAATTGCACCACTAGGAATAAAAAGGAGGTAAACACTTGAACTCGTACTCCTCATGGCCGAAATTAATAGATTTTATAAGGAAGAAGTGTACAAGTGGCAAACACGAGTCAACAAGTAAGAAGTAATTTTATAAGTAACGATAATTAGGGATAAACAGTATTAGATAGACGATTAACTTATTGGGTTAAGCTAGATTCGTTTGATTTTAAATTATTCCCTCATTTTCATTCTCAATTTATTCTTTTAAAATAAAATTAAACATACATCATGTTTTTTCAATATTGTTTTTCCCTAATACAGACAAACCTTCAAAATATATTATGCTATAATACATTCTCCCAAAACACACAAAAAATAAAAATAAAAAAAATAACAGATACCCTTTTTTACAAGATTAATAGCAAATTTGATTCTTCTTTCTTGATTCTTCTCTTGTGTTTTTTTTCTCTCTCTCAAGTTTCTCCTTCATATTTTCTTTTATTGTCTTAGTTATGGATAGTAAAGATTATGATTCTATTTCGGATCATAACATTTCTTTATTCATAATCACAATAAAGCATGAAACTTTTTTCATCTTCTTTAATATAGTTAGTTTATCTCAAATTAATTGTTTTTTTTTAAGTTTCTATTTTGTTAATATTGTTATAAAAGGATGAATTTTATAGATTCTATGTGGTTTACCCTCTCCTTCTATAATAATGTGATGTTTTCTTGGAGATATAATGTTAGAGTAGTGCCTGACGTGCTAATTAAATTGTGCATCATTTCTATTCTTGTATTTTTAAAAAATATTTTTTTCAAATCATATTAATAAAAAGACAAATTTATTTATCTTTAATTGTTTCTTATAATTAGATCAAGTCTCTAAACCAAACTTAGCTACGAGGTATGGTCACACATTTGATGGTGATCATGGAATATGCCTCTATGGCTTTTGCTACAATTGTAAGATTGTAAACCCAAGTGCAAGTTGTATTAAATAATAAATTTCTTGTGAGTTCGAGGTCGATCAATAGGGAAGTTGCTTGAAGAATTCAGGATTATAATTATAAAAAAATGGGATTTATGTGATTCAAAATATATGAAAAATTAATGTATGTTGTAACTAAAGAAAAACCAAAATAATAAAAGTACTAAAGATTAGGAATCCACTCTTGAGTTTTGGATAGAGAAATGATTATTTATTCTTTTTACCTCTCTTAATTGCCACTATTGGAATTCATACATAATGAATGTTCCAATGGGAATATATTATCAAATTGCTCATACAATAAGCTAATCATGATATTGTCTTACTATTTGCAAATTATCTCTTAACACCAATACTTATTTATGGGATCAAGCATTTATCCATACATTTATCAACAACAAATCAAAGTTTTACATTAGCAGTCGGTGGGGTAGAACCGTACAATAAGCTAAATAAATCCAAGTATTTGTTGTGTCATTGAAGATATATAAATCAAGAATCACCACAAAACAAATAGGGTTTATATCAAAACTGTAAATAATAATACAACATACTTAAATATTTTCTGCCCTGATAACTATTCCTTTTCCTCCATCAAGAGGTTTATCCTTTTTTCTCAGTAAAATAAAATTTAAAAAGATATAATAAAAGTAGGAAAGACTAAAAATAAAAGAGAAACTAGAGAACGCATTTCTATTACCACTAGAAACTTACATTACTAGAAAATATACATAATAGAAAACTTAGCCTAAAGAAAACCTCTACCCCCCCTCCCTCTTTTTTACAAGATTAATCCATGACCTATTTATAGTACTTGGAGTATGCTAGAGGCCAAACAAATAATGGAGGAGTTAATCAAGTGGTATGCTAGTTGCCAAGAGTTGGTAAGTTGTTACACCAAGTCCTCAAAATTCTCATCTACCCGATTGAATTGCATGTTTAGGTCAGATACAGCTAGATTTTGATTATGAGTAAAAAGAATAAAAGTTGTCAATTTTTTGGTGTTGATATATTTTCATATATCATTTATCAAATTTGGCTGTTAGATAAGAGAGATATGGTCAAATTACCTAATCATGTTCAAGAGTAGTCCTTTAACAATATTAGCACATTGTAGCATATGTTTTTACTATTTTGATACATTTTCTCACTATCTTATCTTTAGAAAACTTGTTTATTTACCTCTTGTGTATAACATATCCAAATATCAACTCAAAATCAATTTGGGCTTAAGAGATATGACCCAATTAGTCAAAAAAGTCAATATTGGGCTGAACTTTGATCCAAATTTTTAGTGATCTATTTTGTGCAACCACTTGGAAATCACGATTGCATTTAGTATATGCAACAAGTATTTAAACCCCTAGGTGGCCTATAGAGGATGAGTTATAGTCTCGTGAAGGTTTCCAATGGTAATACCCACAAACACCTATGATAACTATCTTCCAACAATTATTCTCAAGAAGCAACAAAGTAATATAAAAATGAAATCGAATAAGTGTTAAGTTTAACTCTTAGTCATTCAAAAGTCAATACATTTCCACAATAAGCATACTCAAGTATGTGTGTGTGGATAGTTAATGTCAACAGTGATGAAACTATGCATGCTTTAAACAAGTAAATTCTCATAGAACCTTACAAAAATTATTACCCAATCTCTAATGAAAAGTTAAACTTTATAGGCTCTTTCTTCGGTGCAAATCTCTACTATACTGAAGGCACCACACAAAATCAAAAGGTTTTCAACAAAGGTTGTAATGGGGCCAAAAGGTAGTGATATGGCTAAAAAATAAAAGGATAGAACAAATTTCATGGAATTAGAGACAGAGTTTTTCGATGAAGAATTCTCAAACTCCACGAATTTCGACACTAGGGCCTATTATTATTGAATTAGACCCCTCTTCATCTTTTTTTATTCATCTTGCAATATCCTATTTTTAGTTGCAACTCGTAATATTTTTAGCACTTTGCAATTTTTTTTAGAAGAGAAACTCCCCTACACTTATCTTCTACTCTAACCTAAATTTCTTTTGCAAGTTCACCCTGTCAATGGAATATCTCTTATACTCCAAATTATTTTTAGAACAAGCGTTGGATAATAGTGTATTCTATATTGAAATGGCCTTGACTATCTTATAAGAAAATATAGTCAAGTCCTTCCCGTATCAGTAGCTAAAAATATATGTTTACAAAAGAAAATGTTTATTTATTGAAATGCTCAAAATGGCTCACTAGGGGGATGTTCTTTGGGATATCACATGGGTAACAAACTGATTTGGCAATGGTACTGGAAAGCCTAATGCCTTAATCATTTTTCTAATGGTGCTCTATCAGTCATTCATCTTGATAGACTAAAAGAAAAAGTTCTAATACTCAATCCCTACATGTTGAAGATCCAAGTGATTATTAGAGCGAGGGCATAAGAATTTCTATTTTGACATGATTGTCTTCACATTGAATAACATAACTCTTTGTGCAAAAAAAATTGAGTATAATTATCGCAAAAATATATTAAACAAATAACTACATCAAAGTCCAAAAAAACCCATCACCAATCAAACCACATTATTCATGCTTAATTTTAATCATTGAAGTTGGAAGAACCTCTACAACTCGATAAAAATTTAAAAAAATTTGGTAATTCACAAACTTTTGTTAAAAACTTCACAAACTTACCATGTGACTCAAGAGTGTTATCATTATCCTTACTCTGCCACATTTTTCATGGTTTCATTGGACCCATAATTAAACCTATTTGATTTTTTTTTTTGAAATAAAATATTAGAAAAACACATTGAACACGCAAGTCATGATATCAACTATCCCTACCCCCAGCCTAACTAAGACATTGTCCCTACTGTCAAAAATAGATTAAAAAAGTAGAGTTTAAAAAATATTACTGAAGTGTGGCTAAAAAAAAATAAAGTTGAAACAACACAAAATACACACTATTAGATGAAACCATTGACAATAAGTATCACAGACTAAAAGTCAAATTAAATTTGCTTTTTCGACCATTGTTCCTGTTGGACCAATCCACATGGGCCAAGACTGGATCAGGTTCTGGCATATATGCTAGAAGTTGATCAATCAGCTGGTTAGGTGTTGGAGCAGAAATGAGGATTCTTCTCGTAGATGGTGAAATAAAATATTTTTTTCATAGCATGATCAACAAAAGATAGCAAACCATCATAAAAGCCATTAACATTAAGAATACCTATACATTTTTTATGAATGTTGAGTTGTGCCCAAGAGACAACTTGTAATAATTCCTCTAGTATACCAAAATCGTTAGGTAAAATGATGAATGCATCCTCATTGTTTAACATGTTAGGCATTCTGTCCTGAATATGTGACACTTTTTGCTTATCGTCAATGATCATACTTGTGATATTCTGTACTATTAAAGATTATGGGATAACTCCCAAAACTTTGACTCCTTCGATATGAGCACAAATAGCAACACTCCCCATTAACCCCGAACTATCTCCCCCATATACTAAATGAATTTTTCTTTATGCTAAAGTTCTACCAAGGTTATTAGTTACCCCTATAACTCACTATTTTTTCGTAAATTGGATCCACAAAAGACATAAATGCAGTTGAATTTGTGAGTCAAAAAAACTTTTATTTTTTTATTTTTTATTTTTTTTTAAAATAAGTTGGGCAAAAATAGAGTGAGTATGGTACTATTTATTGAGGTGGAACAAGGAATGTATTTATTGCATGTCTTTCTCTTTTGTCAGAAAGGTTAAAAATAAGGACACACAAACTTTAAAAATTACCTACTTACACATGAATATATATGTAGTAGTGATTGTGACTCACATCTTCCTCTAGTTTTATATCTAATAATGGCTTAAACGCCCTTTATGGGTCAAGGATATGCTTCCCATCTAGTTTTCTTATAAATTGGCAAACAGGGTCTTTTAATGTCATATTCCCAAGACTATAATCTCATATTTATTTCGAAAGTGATCCCATAAATCAAGAATTACACGTATTAATCCACATGAATGTATCTCAAGAGTCAATATAATGTAATCTAAAGACTCCTTATTCAGTCAATCCATAAGGAATTTGAATTTATTCTCGATTTTGATAAATCATTCCTAAAGAAAAACACTTTGTTTTTCACCTTTTATTTTTTTGAATATATGCTTTTACCAAAACCAGGTATATATCTAGTAAGCAAATTGGGAAACTCATGTGAAACTCACCTTCTCTTACCTTTGCTTCAATTATCCATCGTATGTCATCTGGGATACCCTTATTCATAAGTATCCTCAATCTTTCAATCCTAATTTTATAATTTTTTAAAATTGCATTTTTAGGAAGAAAATAAATCGCTTCTTGAGAGTTAGAAAAATGTCACCCATTTTGAAAAGAACAAGAAAAGAGAATGAAAAAAGCAGAGAAACATTGTACAGAGAATTCAGTTATTTAGGATACTGACAAGTCCGACTTTAATAGCCATGGAGTACCATTATCCGCCACTTAACCAAGAAAAGAAAAAAATAAAAGAAAGAAAGCCTTCAAAATAAATAAAGTCAAAGAAAATAAGTATATATATATATATACAACACTAATCATAACAAGGGTTATAAAGAAAAAGAATTTCATCTTGTGAAATTGATTTCCTAGAAATGGTTTAACTTTTTGTCCATTACTTTGAATATGTTACCATTACTAGGATTCTCATTGTCAATCGCCTATAAGGATATACATTTTTTACAACAAAAGGACCACTCCACCTTAATCTCAATTTTCTAGAAAACAAATGCAATCGAGAATTATAAAGTAAAACCTTTTGACCAACCGTAAATATTTTTCTTGAAAATTTATTATCATGAAAATCTTTTATTCTTGCTTTATAAATTTTAGATTTATCATATGCATCATTTTTGAATTCTTGAAGTTCATTGATTTGCAATTTGCGCAATTTTGAAGCTTCATCAAGATTGAAGTTAAATATCTTGATTGCCCAATAAGCTTTATGTTCAAGTTCAACAGGTAAATGATAAATTTTTCATAAACTCTCCTATAAGGAGACATGCCTAATGATATTTTGAAAGTAGTTTTATATGCCTAAAGTGTATCGAGAAGTCTAAGAGATCAATCTTTATGGTTTGGGTTAACAGTCTTTTCCAAAATTTACTTTATCTCCTTATTTGCAAGTTCAAGTTATTTGTCTGAGGGTGATAAGGGGTTGCAATTTTATGTATGATTCCATATTTCTTCATTCAAGCTCCAAAAACTTTGTTACAAAAATATTTTCTCCCATCACTGATAATAGATCGAGGAATTTCAAATTGACTTAAAAAATCTATCACTATTTTGTGATCATTATTTTGACAAGGAATTGTCTGGATCCATTTTGAAACATAATTTATGGTAACTAATATGTAAAGAAAATCAAATGATAATGAAAATAGTCCCATAAAATCAATACTCCAATAGTTAAAAATTTCAATCACTAGAATAAGGTGTACGGGCATCATATTTTGCTTTGAAAGGGACCCTAACTTTTGATAATTTTTACAATTTTTTCAGAAAGTGTAAGTGTTTTTAAAGAAAGTTAGACAATAAAATCCACATTGCAAAATTTTTGCAGTGGTTTTCTTTGTTCAAAAGTAACCACCATATGCTTCTCATTATTAGGCATACATCTTAGAAAGATTTTGATCAGGATAGTATTTGAATAGGTATGGATCATCCCAATAAAAGTTTTTCACCTCAGTCAAAAACTTATTTTTGTCTTAAGAGTTCCAATGGGATGACATTTTTCATGTCACAAAAAAATTAACAATGTCAGCAAACCAAGGTAAAATAGAAATATTAAATAGTTGTTCCTCAGAAAAAGTGTTATTAATGGGTGTGGTTTGAAATGAGTCATCACAAATAAGTCTCGACAAATGATCAGCCACCATATTATCTACTCCTTTTTATCTTGAATCGTAAAATTAAATTTCTGGAGTAAGAGAATCTATCTAATCAGCCTAGGTTTGGCATATTTTTTTGACAAAAGATATTTCAAAGCTGCATAATCACTGAAAACAACAACTAGTGAGCCAATAAGATAAGATCTAAATTTGTCTAATGCAAAATCTACAACAAGTAATTCATTTTTAGTTGTTGAATAATTTAATTGAGCACTATTTAAAGTTTTACTTGCATAGTAAATAACATATTGTTTCTTATCTTTTCTTTGTCCCAAAACAGCTCTAACAGCATAGTTAATAGTGTCACTCATTATTTCAAAAGGTAAAGTCCATTATAGAGGCTACATGATTGGAGCAGAAGTAAGCATGCTTTTAAGCTTAACAAAAACATTTTCACAGTTTTCAGTCCATTCAAAAATAGTGTCTTTTGTTAGAAGATTATACAAAGGTTTAATTATTATACTAAAAACTTTGATAAATCTTTTATAAAAACTAGCATGTCCTAAAAATGATCTTACCTGCTTCACAGTTTTTGGTGTTCGATAAATTGATAATTAACTCAATTTTAGATTTGTCAACCTCAATTACTTTTGATGAAATAATGTATCCAAGAACAATACCAGTTATTATCATGAAATGAAATTTCTCCCAATTGAGTACAAGATTCTTTTCTTTACACATGAACAAAACATTTTCTAAATTAGACAGGTAATCATGAAATGAATTACCAAAAATAAAAAAATCATCCAGGAAGACTTCAAGAAAACGTTCAACCATGTCACTAAAAATACTAAGCATCGTTGGAATGTAGCTGATGCATTACATAATCCAAAAGGCATCTTTTGATATGCAAAAGTACTAAAAGGACATGTAAAAGTTATTTTCTAATGATTTTCAAGTGCAATTGCAATTTGATTATACCCAAAATACCCCGTAATTAAGCAACGATGATTAATGAAGCTAAAGAATATTGATTAACTTTTGTCGTTTTTCATAAAAAGTAATAAAATTCATGCCCCACAACTCTTTCTAAGATTTGATCTATGAAAGGTAATGGAAAATGATATTTTCTAGTAACTGAGTTGAGTTTTGTATAGTCAATGCACATTCACCAACCAGTAATAGTCCCAGTTGGAATTAATTCATCATTCTTATTCTTGACTACAGTAGCTCCAGATTTCTTAGTTACAACTTGAGTATGACTTACCTATTTGCTATCAGAAATAGGATAAATGATTCCATTATCTAAGTGTTTAATGATTTCATTTCTCACTACTTCTTTCATATTAAGATTTAGCCTTCGTTGTATTTCTCTAGAAGGTTTAGCATTTTTCTCTAGATAGATGTTATATGTGCAAAATAAGGGATTAATACCTTTAATGTCAGCAATGGTTCATCCTAAAGCATTCTTATGCATTTTTAGAGTTTTGATTAACTTACCTTCTTGAGATGCATCAAGTTTGAAATAAATTATCTTATTCTCACCTAAGAAAGAGTATTTCAAATCAACTGACAAATGTTTCAAATTAACCACGGGAGCTTTAATACTTGATGAAATATATATTACTATTGATGATGAAAGTTCAAACCTTGGCTTCCAAAAATAATTTTCTTGTACCTGCGAAAATTCAGAGAGACTATTAGCGTGTGCTTTTTTACAAATACTTTCATTTTTAAAACAAGTCTCCAAAGAACTTGAAGAGTTAGTGGTAGTAAAGTATTCATGAACAAGTTCCTTGATTGAATCCACTTCTTGTACTTCGACATCTTCTGCATGTTGCTTACAAACATTAAACACATTTAGTTCCAAAGTCATATTTACAAATGATAACTCCGAAATACCATTCCTACAATTGATCAATTCATTTGAAGTTGCAAGAAAATGATAACCTAAAATGATAGGAATTTGTATATATGTTTGTGCAACAGGCTCTATGTCCAAAACAATGAAATCAACTAGAAAATATAACTTATCAATTTATACCAACACATCTTCTACTACTCCCTTTAGAACTTTAATCAAACGGTCAGCTAGTTGGAGTACAACATAAGTTGTTTTAAGTTCTCCCAAACCTTACTGTTCATAAACTGAGAAAGGTAGAAGATTTACACTAGCACCAAGATCAAGCAAAGCACACTTTATTCTAGTGTTTCCTATGATAAATGAAATGGTTGGACAACCTGATCTTTGTACTTGGGTAGAGTGAATTATTGAATGACTGAACTAATACTTTTAGTTAAAAATGCCTTCTTTTAAACATGATATTTTCTTTTGATTGTACATAAAGCTTTCAAAAATTTGGCATAAGATGGAACTTACTTGATTGCATCTAACAATGGAATATTAATCTTGACTTGTTTAAAAACTTTAAATATTTCAGCATTTGAGTTCAATTTTTGAGTTGCTTGCAATCTTTGAGGAAAAGGTGCTGGAGGTGAATATTTTTCTTTTTCATCATTTTCACACTTACCTTCATCGTCAAGATTATTTCCATTCTTCATTTCTAGAGGTGGATTAGAAACTTTCTCCTTAAGATGAATAGTCTTATCAATAACTTTTTCATTCCGAAGAGTTGTAATTGAATTAGCCTCCTTGATTGAATTTTCACCTGAAGAAGAAACAGATACTAAGTGGAAGGATTAGGTTGAGGTTGAGTAAAAAATTTACCTTTTCATGAATACACAAAGAAGCTGTCAGTGTTGAAAGTGTGCTTTTGATCTCATGGATAGCTTGTGAAGTCTGATTATTGATGTTTGTTTGTTCATGAATAAATGCTTGCAAAGTCTCCTTAAGGGATTTGTATGTGGAGTTGGATAAGAATGAATGTTTGGTGGTTTTTATAAATGCAGCGGTTGGGTATGGTTATCATCTCGCCAACTAAAATTAGGATGATTTCTCCATTGTGGATTGTAAGTTTCAGAATATGGAGAATGGATAGGCTTTTTGATTGTATTCATGAAATTTGCTTGCATTAGAATGTTTGGACATTATTGGTGGAGTGCCCTAAAAGTTCACAATTGCTACAAACTTCTTCCTCTTACACAAATTTGATTCTTTACTTTTTTAATGGCTTTAACTTTTCTTGCTAAACTAGCAATCCTGGCATTTAGATCATCTTCTTGGTTAAGGTGATATTTTCCTTTATTACTATTAGCATGATTAGATCTAACAGAACATTTGGAATAATTAACACTATGCCATGATTGAGAGTTTTTCGCCAAATGATTTAGATATTCTAGGGCTTCATCAGGTTCTTTATCAAGAAACTCACCATTACTAATTATTTCAACAAATTATTTTGTTTCAAGAGTTAAACTTTCATAAAATAAACTAATCAAGCGTCATTTTTCAAAATCATGATACGAGTATGAATTCAACAAATCTTTAAATCTTTCCCAATATTGAAAGAAAACTTCATTAGAATTTTGAGAAAAAGATGAATTTGTCTTTTCAAAGCATCAGTCATATGAGTTGGAAATTTTTTTTCTTCAAAAATTCAGCTTACATTTCTTGCCAAGTGCCAATTGGACTAGGTTTTAAAGAATTAAGCCAAGCTTTTGCTTTATCTTTTAAGGAGAAAAGGAAATACTTTGAGCTTAATAATCTCATTTGTGCAAGTTTGATCATCAAAAGTGGCACATACTTCATCAAATTCTATCAAATGCAAGTAAGGGCTTTCAAAGTCTAAACTATATAAATTAAGAATTAAATGGATCATACCTGGCTCAAATCAAAAGCTATTTGCATTGAGAGGAAAAATAAAACAAGAAAGAGAAGAATTTCATGAAGGTTGCAAGTAATAATGCATGGTACGCACCTGTTGATTCTCATTTTCATCCTGGATACTTTTATTTTCAGATATGGTGGAAGTGTTGGAGATGATTCAAATAAATTTTCAAATAAAGTTTCAGAATTATTTCTAATTAAACGGAGAGAATTAAGACTGTGATAGCATATAACTATATATCCATAAAGAAAATAAACAAACTATATTTACAAAGGAAAAATATTAACAAACCTGAATACTTACATTGCCTTCCCCGGCAACGGCACCAAAAGCTTGCTACAAATGTAAGGTTGTAAACTCAAGTGCAGGTTGTATTAAGTAAAAAATTTCTCATGAGTCCGAGGTCAATCCACATGGAAATTGATTAAAGAATTCAGGATTATAATTCTTAAAAAATAGGAATAATGTGATCCAAAATATATGAAAAATTAATGCAAGTTGTAACTAAAGAAAAAACAAAGTAATAGAAGTATTGAGGATTAGGGATTCACTCTTGAGTTTTGGATAGAAAAATGATTATTTATTCTTTTTACCTCTCTTAATTGCCCCTATTAGAATCCCTACAAAATGAAGGTTCCTATAGGAAAATATTATCAACTTGCTTATGCGATAAGATAATCATGATATTGTCTTACTATTTATAAATTATCTCTTAATGCTAACACTTATTTATGGGATCAAGCATTTCTGCACACATTTGTCAACAACAAATTAAGGTTTCACATTAGTAGTCGGTAAGGTAGAACCATATAATAAGCTAAATGAACTCAAGTATTTGTTGTGCTATTGGAGATACATAAATCAAGAATTACCACAAAATAAGTAAGGTTTAGATCAAAACTCAAAATAATAACACAATATACTTAAATATTTTCTCTCTTTATAAATCTTACTTCGTTTGAAAGCCAAGAGATAGGACTACAACTTTTATGTTGGAAGCTCAGCCCAATTCAGTCTTGATTATAGTAGGAAATTCGTCCAAGTGGTTACACAAAATAGATCACTAAAAATTTGGATTAGAGTTCAGCCCAGTATTGACTTATTTGACCAATTAGATCATATCTCTTAAGCTAAAATTGATTTTGGGCTGAAATTTAGATATGTTGTACAAAGATAGTGAGAAAATGTGTCAAAATAGTAAAAAGATTTGCTGCAATGTGCTGCTATTGTTAAAGGACGGTTCTTGGACATGATTCGATAATTTAACCATATATCCCTCATCTGACAGCTAAATTTGACAAATGATATATGAAAATATATCAACACCAAAAAATTGACAACTTTTATTCTTTACTCATCATCAAAATCTGGTTGTATCTGACCTAAAAATGCAATTCAATCGGGTAGGTGAGAATTTTAAGGATTTGGTGTAACAACTTACCAACTCTTGGCAACTAGCATACCACTTGATTAACTCCTTCATTATTTGTTTGGCCTTTAGCATACTCCAAGTACTATAAATTGACCATGTATTAAGCTTGTAAGAGGGGGGAGGGGAGGTAGAGGGATTTTTTAGGCTAAGTTTTCTAGTATGTATGTTTTCTAGTAGTAATAGAAATGCATTCTCTAGTTTCTCTTCCATTCCTAGTCTTTTCTACTTTTATTATGTCTTTCTAAATTTTATTTTGTTGATGGAGTTATGCCCAAAATACCAAAACTACACAAGTTTGGAAACATGCTTCTTTTGATCTTTTTTTAGTCATTGATTCCCTTACACAAAATATTAATAAAATAATAATATTAACAAGAATAAAGAAAGAAAAGTATAAAGGATTTGATACAAAAATATGTCAAAATATGCACTTATCAGCTTTGGTCTTAAATTAGTTTCGAGTCAAGGGCTTTTTGAGAAGGGACATCGAATAGCCCTATAGACTCGTGCATACGATGCATGTTTGCATGAGAAGGATGTCTCGTTCTATGGAAAATGGCATAGTGATGCTAATGTACGTATGCGGGTGTTTGTTAGGGAACAAGTACACTGAACAGACCTATTGGAATTTCTTAATTGGAAACTTATTTGTCAAAATAATAAATTCCATTTTACAGTAGTACATGATTAGTCTTTTGACTTGAGACATCATGGTAGCTTTATGCATGTCATGTCTCATTTTGATGTATCTTCTGATGGCATGACAATCACAAAGGGGATACATTGGATGTTTCATTATTATGTATGCAGTTTAATGAGTGGTCAACAAAGGATCCATCACTTGTCTGGTAGGACTCTTGAAATTTTGAGCCCCCTATATATACCTCGTGACCGAAAATTGTAGGATTTAGAAACATCCTTTAATTTTTGGCTATTCAAAAGGGAGAAGAAAAATTATTTTCTTCAACCATTCTTTTTCTCCATAAATTCCATCTTTTATTTTTAAGTATTAATTCTTTTATCACTAGTTGATAACACGAATTAATATTTTCATACACACTCCATAAACCCGATTAGAAATAAAATCAGAATTGCTAGCAGAATTCTAATTTTGTATTATTGCTCAAAGTGTGGACTACTTTAGAGGGGAGATATTTGGATCCTTGTGAACTAAATTCAGAAAAGGGGCTAGCAATTGATTGCTTCATGCCATACAACAACCAAATTACATAGAAAAGTATAAATCAAAATATTAATTTGAAATTACGAGATTGTTAAAAATCAGCATTGGATCTGGGGTCTTGCTATAATTTTTATGGTATAACGTTCTTAAAATTTTTAATTTTCCACTATGTATACATTACGATCACGTGAACCTAAAAATAGTATTAGAGCCATAGTTTACGCAATTCCAATTAGATTCGATTTATGCCTGTGAATTTAATTGTTAAATTCTAATTGATTTGTTGTGTCTCTGATTGGGATAAAATTATTTTGTAATTAATTTAATTGTTAAACAAAACATGTATGATTGAATTTGATTCGATTAGAAGGAGAAATCATACATGACATAGTGCCAAGTGCCTTCGCACGTGGCAGCGCATGCCTGCTGGATTGCAAAATATGATTTTTTGATTTTATTATTAAATTTTTTAATTTTAAAAATTAAAAAAAGGGTTTTTCTTGAAAAATCAAGATTTTATCCCAAGTCATAAAATTACAATTTAAAAGGATGTAAATTTGCATATTTTAATAAATTCATGTGATGTATTTATTAGTATGTATGGGATGATCATGTAGCCATTTGGACCAATGTGATTGGATTTATTTATCTTTAGATTTTTGAAATGGGGTCTATGAGTTTCTTATTCTTTTCTTGTATGTACTTTACATTTTGAATAAGAGTAGAACAGGGTGAGGTTTTTCTTTTTATTTTTTGGTGGACAAAAAGAAGAACCAAGGTAAAAAATTAAGAGAAGAACCATAAATGTATGGGATATATTTATGTAATAGAAACTAGTTTTTATTTCCATTTTATTACCCTTAGATTAACCTAGATCCATTTTTGGCTCAAATAGATCGCATAGGAATGTCCCATGATCATCCAGATTATGTATGTATTAGATGCATGCATAGGGTTTATTTAATTGATTTTCTTGTCAATTTATTAAATAAATCAAGATTAAAATTTATGAGGTCTTGGTTAACATAAATACCCCACTTGAACTAAAAATTAATCAAAGGAATTTTTGAATTTCGATTTCAAGCAAATATAGATAAAATTGGGTAGGACTTAATAATCCATGCCTACCATCAAAAGTAGTTGACATGACGATGCTACCTTACTTTGTCATTCGCCATGAGTCGTGGAATAACTCTATAATGGAAAGCTATAATATCTACTAAGCATGGTGAAGCTTATGGGATGGACTCGTCTCGCCACGCCATGAGTCGTGGAACGTTTTGATGTTCCATCTACATGGAGGTTTGATGGGTCTTGTTTGATACTTAGTACCATATGGGCTCATAAAGTTGGAGTATATGGGAAGAAGTGAGGTAAAATAGCTTGGGGATTGTATAGAGATATAATTGTTAAAAGTCAACTACCTTTCAATTATTAGAGTAGTGCCCGACGTGCCAATTGTTCTGATTATTCTTATAATCTTGTGAATCATTCTTATTTATATTAATATCATTTAAATGGCAATCTTTATCTTAAATTCATCATAAGAATTAGATAAAATTCTTAGATCACACATAGCTATGGGGCATGGTTACGCATATGATGGTGATTGTGGAATATGCCTCTAAGGCTGTGATCTTAAAATGTTCCAAGTTAAGGATCAATGAGATGGGACATCATTGATCCCGTTGAGACTTGCGTATACGATACAGGCTCAAAAGAAGGATGTCTTGTTCCATAAGTATTGGTGTTGAGACACTAGTGCATGTATGCGGGTGCTTGCTGGGAACAAGTACACTGAACAACCCCATATTGCTGGTAACCTTGTGCATGACATGTTGTATTTTGATGTATTTTTTGATTGCATGACAATCAAAAGAGGTTTATATTGGGTGTAACATCTTCACGTATGGAGATTAATGAGTGGCCAACAAAGGATCCATCACCTATCTAGATGAATAGGTGAATCTCCTATGTGTTCCACTATACTCAACTCTAAAATCATTGGCCAAGGTTGGATGAAAATTAGATGTGGGGTTTTCTAATTATTCATCATCGAGTCATGCTACTAGGAATGAAAATATAGTTATTGAGTTAATGGGGTTTCGACTCAATATTCATGCCATAGGCTCAATCGGGAGATTAGATGATGGAAGCACTGTACTTGCATGATATTCGTAATTAAAATAGGTTCGCACATTCACCTTAGACTAGGAGTCATGATGCATTGCTAGGTGCTTCTCATATCTTGTGGGTTCTTGGAATTAATGAGTTAATTCCAATAGAATTAATTAATTAAATTAATTAATCAGAATAATTAATTGTTCAACTAAGTCACAAGAGTTGTGAGCCTACGACTAGTTTAAAGTGAACCTAAGGGATCATACACAAAACTTGGATAAGTCCATTTCTAGCCTAGAAATTAATCCAAATGTTGGATTAAATTAATTAATGTGATTAATTAATTAGAGTTAAATTAATTCAAGTATGGAATTAATTTAATTAATTAATTGGATTAATTGATTGGACCTAATTGGATTAGGGAGCCCAATTTGAATATTTAATTAATTGATTGGATCAATTAAGTAAGATAGGCCTAGTTAATTAAATGAATTAATTTAATTGATTGGATTAATTAAATTATGACCTAATTGATTACTTAGGCCTAGACCCATTAGGTGTGGGCTTGTAGGAAGTCCATTAGGAAATTGGATTGGGAATCCAATTTCTAGAGGAAGTTGAATTGGAAATCCAATTCCTAAGAGGTAATAAGGAAAAAGGAAAGCCCTTATGGGATAAGGAAACTTACAAAAAAAGTTAGAGGTAAGAAAGGAAGAAGAGTCCTACATGGAAAGGACTTGTGGTAGCCTTTATTGACAACGTTCTTGGACGTTTTGATGGGGATTTTATTGTAGATTTTTGTGAAAAAAAATAGTTTTCTTTCATCTCCAAAAATTCATCCCTAATTTCCTTTCAATCTCCAAAAGTTCACCAACTTTTTATCTAGTTTAATTCTTGATTTAATTGTTGAATTAAGAATTAAATTAAACACCAAAAACACTAATTGTTAGTGTGTTCTTGTTCCAAACAAAATCATTATGGGATAGAATTATTGAATAAAAAACTAGTATAATAGGATTCGATTGTGAGTGGGCATCCAAGGTATGGATACTGTTAGAGGGATAACATTTGTGATCCTATAAATGAATCATATTTCAATCAAAGGAGTTTTGAATTGAAGAACATGGAGATACTTTCATGCAGAGATAACGATTTGAATCGTTTCAATTCCTACATCAGTCGGAGTGCAAATCAAGGTAAGAGTTTTTAAAACTTTCTCATTTTAACTATCAAAAAACGCACAACTAAGTAATTGTGAAAGTATTCCGGGATTCGTTTTAATTACATGTGATGTAATGTATATTTATATCTTTGAAAAATTTTAAATTTCACTGCATATACATTTTCCGGGATCGCACGAACCCAACATTAATATGTTTTATGGGCTTATAAAATTGGGTTATACGACAGATATCTCGAATTACCATTAGGGGTGATGGAATTTGAATGAAACAGTGGGAAACATTTATTACTTAAGACCTTGTTATAAATGAATGTGATTTTGAAAGTATGCTAATTTTCTACCTCATTTATATTTGTAGATTACCTATAAATGGCTAAAAATCCACTCGCATCAATTATGGAAGCTAATAAATTAACTAGTCCCAACTATGTTGATTGGTTGAGGAACCTTTAGATTATTCTATAATCCAAAAAGAGGGATTACATACTTGATGTGATCTTGCCGCCGACCGCATCAAAAGACGCTAGTGAGGAGGAACTTGCAGATTATCACAAGTTGGTTGATGATGACCTGCAAGCATGATGCTATATGATGGCATCAATGTTAAATAAGTTATAGAGGTAACACGAGATACATGTGCATGCACATGATAACTATGTTCACTTATAAGAGTTGTATGGTGACCATAGTAGGTAGGAGAGATATCAGATCTCGAAAGAGCTTTTTAGGACCCATATGATGGAGGGCTCTTCAGTCCATGATCATGGATTGAAGACGATAGGCCTAATTGAAAAGCTCGAGTCACTTGGAGTTGTTATGGA
Organism: Paulownia fortunei; assembly: GCA_019321725.1. NCBI lineage: Eukaryota > Viridiplantae > Streptophyta > Magnoliopsida > Lamiales > Paulowniaceae > Paulownia > Paulownia fortunei. The sequence goes on along the minus strand of CM033109.1, from coordinate 12,271,921 downwards.
TAACGAGCTCTATTTGGATCTTATCCTACAATCTTTGCCTCTGTCATTTGGCACCTCCATTATCAACTTCAACATGCATAAAATGGAAACTAGTCTTGTTGTGTTGGTTAACATGTTGAAGATGGCTGAGTCCACTATAAAGAAGGACAAGAGACCGATGACAAGGCTACAAAGCCCAAGAGAAAGAAGGGAAAAGGAAAGCATTCCTCAAAATCTAAAGGCATAATCCAACAGGTGGCGTCTCCAAGAGTTACAACAAGATCGATGACAAGTGCCACTATTGTGGCAAACCTCGGCATTGGAAAAGGAACTGGAAGAAGTACCTTGCGAGCCAAAAGAGTTCAAGTATTTATTTTGTTAAAGTTAACTTATCAGTTAACAATGCTTCTTGGGTATTAGATACCGACTGTAGGTCTCATCTTTGCAATGATTTGCAGGTGATGGCAAGAAGCAGGAAGCTAAGTAGAGGAGAGACATTCCTGCAGCTGGAGAATAGAGCAAAGGTTGTTGCATTAGCTATAGGAAGTGTCAACTTAGCTTTAGGAAATTGAGTAGTTTTAGTTTTAAATAATTGTCTTTATGTTTCAGAGATTGTTGAGAACATTTTCTCTATTCTTATTTTGGATGGAGAAGGTTTTACTTTTCAATAAAATATGGAAGTTGTTCCATTTTTAAAGATTTAGTTCTAATTACTCCCCATAACTCCTTTTTTCATGTTCAACAAAATAAAAGAAAAATAGATGATCATAGTTCTGTACTCTTATGGCATGCTAGATTAGGTCATATCTCTGAGAAAAAAATTCATAAGTTGGCCCAATTGCTCAATCTTTCGAAAGAGCAAGGAATGCCTATATATGAGTCATGCCTCAAAGGGAAAATAATCAAATATTGTTGGACAAGTGGAGCAAACCAAATATCAATTGGATTTGATCCATTCAAATGTATGTGGGCCACTGAGTGTTAGTGCGTGTGGAAACTATCACTACTTTATAATTTTTACTGACGATTATTTTAGGTATGGCTATGTCTAGCTTATGAGGTATAAATCTGAAGCTTTTGAAAAGTTCAAAAAATTTAAATATGAGGTGGAGAAATAAACTGGGCTAAGTATCAAAGCTCTTCAATCAGATCGAGGAGGTGAATACTTGAGCACCTAGTTTCTTGATTATCTAAAAGAGAATGGGATTCTCTCTCAGTAGACCTCTCTTGCAACTCCCCAACTCAATGGAGTTGCGGAGTATAAAAATCAAACCTTGTTGGACATGGTTTGATTGATAATGAGTTTCACTGGACTTCCTCTTTCATTCTGGGGCTATGCTCTAGAAACGACAATATATCTATTAAATAGAGTATCATCAAAGTCACTGCCCAAAACACTATATGAGAAGTGGTGTGGGAAACCACCCTTTTACAAATACTTTAAGGTATGGGGATGTGCTACTTATATAAAGCAGCAAATGGAAGATAAATTAGATATGAGATCCTGTTTATGTAGATTCATAGGGTATCTAAAGGAATCCATTGGATACTATTTTTACGACCTTTCAGAACAAAAGGTGTTTATCTCAAGGAGTGTTGCCTTTTTAGAAGAGAAGTTTCTATTAGATAGAAATGGCGAAGTCATAGAACTTGAAGAAATTCTAGAACGACAAAGCCTCCCTACAGATGCAGTAATGGGCCAACCAACTGAGGCTAGGCCTTCAAACACACATTCTCTTAGGAGATCCCATAGGATCTTAAAGCCACCTAAGAGGTATGGCTTTTTGTTAGAAAATAATGAGGAGAATCTTCCCTTGGACAAAGATCTAAGGACTTATGGAGAGGCGATGCCGGACATCGACTCGGGAAGATGGTAAGAAGCCATGCAATCTGAGATGGACTCCATATACTCCAACAAGGTATGGACTTTGGTGGACCTACAATAAGGAATAGTTCATATTGGCAGCAAATGGGTCTACAAGCGAAAGGTTGGAGTAAATGGAGAGGTAACGACCTGAAAGTACGACTGGTTGCAAAAAATTATACTCAGAAACAAGGAATTGATTATGAGGAAACTTTTTTGCTAGTAGCAATGTTTAAATCCATTCAAATACTACTAGCCATAGCAACGTATTATGACTATGGGTATGGCAGATGAATGTGAAGACCCCTTTCCTTAATGGAAATATTGAGGAAGAAATCTATATAAGGCAGACAGAAGGCTCCATATCCAAAAAGATTGAACAAAAGTTTTACAAATTCCAGAGATCCATTTATGGACTCGAGCAGGCTTTCCGAAGCTAGAACATCTAGTTTGATGTGATAATAAAATCATTTGATTTCCACAAAAACCTAGATGAACCCTATGTCAATAAGAAGGTTAGTGGGAGCATAGTGACATTTATCGTGTTATATGTTGATGACATCTTACTCATTGGGAATGATGTTGGGATGATGTAGTCAACTAAGACTTGGTTGTCTAATCAGTTCTCAATGAAGGATTTGGGAGAAACATCCTTTATTCTTGGAATAAATATTTATAGAGATAGGTCAAAAAGGATAATCGGACTATCCCAATCTACATACATAGACAAAATGCTAAAGAGGTTTAGCATGGAGGAATCCAAGCGAGGATTCTTGCCCAGTCATGGCATTTTTCTCTGTCGGGAAATGTCTCCTAAGACTCCTAAGATAGGGAAAGGATGGCCCGCATACCTTATGCTTCCGCCATAGAAAACATAATGTATGTTATGCTATGTACAAGGCCTGATGCCGCATATGCTTTGAGTGTTTTGTACAAATTACCACCTCTCTTTTGCCATTTATTTTTCCAAACTACTTTTAATGCTCAAAATGATGTTACAAGAATAACCATGAGCTGATAGAAGTGTAATATATAAGAGAAAAAATTTATTATATTTTCTTCAACTAAGGTTAATTTGTGGGGTGATAAAGAAATGGCTCAACAGGTTCAATGAGGGATATCATAAATAGGATAGATTGAAAGGCTATGATTTCAACTTGAGTGACAATCTAACAAGTTCTAGAATTATGAGATCGCTAAAAGTATCGAGTTCACATAAACTTTCTCTAGGGAAGTAGAAAAACCAAATGTTCAAAGCTATGTGCTCAATATATCAAAGAATTACAGAAAAGACAAAAATGCCACAAGAGTCAAGCACATACATAAATACAATATTCATCAATTTCCAAAAGCAATAAACAAACAAGATCAAGTCAAGCACATACATCCACTCCCAAACTTAGAACTAACATTATCCTCAATGTTAAGTAAAACAAGATAAGGCATAGAAGACTTCCCTGAATGAGAGTATTGTCAGTCCTTATCAACTTCATCATCATCCTCTTCAAAAATACTGATGAAATTCATTAGTTGGTGATATATCACTCTACCTGAAATGAGAACCATAAGATTTTATCAAACTAAGAGGAAAAAATGAATATTAAACAACTAAATAAACCTACGTAATAAAAATAAAAGAAAATGTAAAACACTTATGTTGCCTCCCATGAAGCACTTAATTTATAGTTTTCAGTCGAACTTCTTTTATACTCAATTGGGGTCTAAAAATAAGTATTCTTTATGTCATGCCTTTGTGTGCTCCAGAAGTGTAGGTGATCCCCAAAGATAAGCATAGTGAGCATGATTCGGCATGGTATTAAGGTCTTTTTATACATTGATGAGTGCATGCCTGATCACCAAAAATAGTTTTCCTTGTGTGAAAGATATGTTTCTTTCCTTTTCAATATCAGGGATGATGAAATCTATTGGAACAATAAACTTGTCAACATTCACAAGTACACCTTCATTTTCCACCATAGAATGCTTTAATGATCAATCTGACAACTGCAATTAAAAAATCCCTAGATAATTAGGATTTAGATGTAGCTCCCTTTGCAAGATCGTACTACACTCTTCAGTGAGTACACTAGCCTCGTGATCCTCCAATTTATACTTGTGCAATTAGATGCCTATATTATCCTCTGCAACATTTGACATAAGCTTGTTATTCTATAAAAGATAAGGGCAAAAATCTCTCAGTGTTGGCTCTTGAGATGGGTCTGGTTGAATATTTTCTTGATTTTCTTCATTCTCCACTAGAGATATTTGTGTTGATATCTCTTGTTCATCCTAAATGAGTTTTTTCAACCAACAAAAGAGTTTCTAACTTTTTATCGCTTCTCAAAATAACATCACAATGTTCTTCGCCCACTCTGTTTACCTCAGGTGTGTAAGGCAATTTGTCTTGTTGTCTTATTGGAAACATACTATCCAACTCACTAATTTGAATCTTCGAGTTTTGAAATTGTGATGATTGATTTTGGACATTAGTTGTAGCTTTCAACATGAATTGGCTCTGTTTGTTTTCTAATTGAGTCACTGCTTATTCAAGACTCAACTTATTCTCTTGTGATGGATTACTAGGTTTAATTCGCAACATGAATTGGTTGGTAGAACTTTCCAGTTGAGTTAATGCTTCTTTAAGGCTTAGCGTCTTCTCTAATGGTTGGTAACTAGGTTCATGCCATGTCACATTCTAATCACTTATCCATAAAACATTCGAATGATTTGACTATCCCTGATTATAAGTGTAGGAGAAAGGATAATTTTGTAGCTGATTGTAATTCCACTCATATTTAGCATGCTCGACATATGATGGTGCAAATTGATTGCTCTTGGTATTTTGTTCTTGTATAGAAACCGCCATATGATTCACGTTCCTTAAAATATGAATAGTATTTGCTATAAATTTCTCCAACTGTTTAGAAATGGCTTCTACTTGGGTAGTCAATGCATTGATGACTTCTACTTGATTAATTCCAAAGGCTTGAATTGAGGCTTGATTTATCATGTCATAATCAATTGGTCAACAGTATACATCATATGCCATCTCGTCTACCACTTTGTGCTCATCTCACACGCCTAAGAAAACACTTGAGATGACAAAACAAGGACACACTTAAATAAAAAACAATCAAAATACAAGAAAAATTCAAATTAAAATCACAACTACTTTGTATTGATATTAATAAAGACAAATAGTCCCCGACAACAACGCCAAAAACTTATTGCGAATTTTGTGAACGAAAGTATACGTTATCATAGATAATTAATAAAGTGACGAGTGAGTATCATTCCCACGAGAACTGTTGAATTACTAAATACCAAATTATGTTCTCTAATTTTATTTGAATAAACACAAGAAAGTGTTGATGATTGTAAACTAAACCAACTAAACTAACCTAATAATAAAAAATAATTAAGGATGAAATTCAATAATGTAAAGGACTAGGGTTTTATGATTTTACCATAATTAGTACAAATTGAATAATTTATCTTATCATTCTCAATTTATTTCCCAAGTGATAGTTGAGAATCTCTATATTATCCACTAGCCTCTCCCAAGATCTAACAAAAATATCATCAATTGCTAACTTACTATATTTCTATATGAATTACAACAATCTACAATTTATTAGGTTCTATCGATTTCAAACATGACTACACAAACCATATAAGTATATTCCTATCTCACATATAATTTATGGTATTCTTGACAATGAACTATACACATAATTCACCTCTCGGATCTTTATGATCAACAAATCATCTAATTAGTGATCAAGTAATCAGAAGCATTAAGAACAAAGAAGAATACTCAATCGAAAAAATAAATAAAGACTTAAATTGATAGAAATACTCGAAACATCCTAATTAGATTATATCACAACCTTAGAAAAAAAAATTAGTTCATAGTGAAAATGAATAATAACTTAATAATATTCATGAATATAATGAGAGAGAGGAAGAAGAAAATATAAATAGAACTTGGAAGAGAATAAGTTTCTTCCCTTATAAATATCTTCTTCTTCAATTTTGGAAGAATTCTCCCATCTTCCCCAAAATTCTTTCTCCTTATTTTCTTCTCTTCTTTCTTCTTATCTTTTCTTCTCCTTCATGGAAGCTTTTAGAATCACTCCAATCCAATGGAGAATGACCTAAAGAGGGCATAAATCCTATTTTACCCTCTCTTTTTTCCACGTGGTAGCGCCCGTATTGGAAAAAAAGGTTTTTTTTTTGGAAAAAGGTAAGAAGAATGTAGATTTTTATACATCCAAGTTGACTTTCTTTCTTTATACTCAAATCTACAAAACAAACACTAAAACCAATAGTAAAATTCACAAAAATCTCAAAAACTAATCAAAAAGTAAAGCAAATGGTACTAAATTAATGGATATGAAACCCACTCATCAATTCTAATTAATTAGTTAAGTTATTTAATCCATCTTGAAATTAACTCCTTAATTCCAAGAATCTCATAAGTCAAAGGATGTACGTAGCAGTGCATCTTGACTACCTAGTCTTAGGTGAATTTGCAAGTGAACCCATTTTTGTTACAAGGGTCATGCAAGTCTGGTCCTTTCATCAACTAATTTCCTAATTTATTGAAACCTTAATTGACATAATAACTATGTTTCCATTCCTAGTCACATTGACTTGTGATAAATCATTAGAAAATTCTAGTCTTATGCTCATCCTACTTTGGCCAAAGACTTCTAAGTCAAGGACTATGGGGTGCATGGGAGACTCACCTATTCTACTAGATAGGTGATGGATCCTTTGTTGGCCATTCATTAACCTCTATATACGAAGATCATACACCCAACATAAACCCCTTGTGATCATCATGCAATCAAGAAATATATCGAAGTGCATGATGTCATGCACAAGACTACCATGGTGTCTCAAGCCAAAGTACTAATTTATACACTATCGTAACTTGAAAATTCTCATTCGATAAACAATATTTTTAATTGAGAATTTTCTGTAAGTTTGTTCAGTATACTTGTTCCCCAATAAACACGTGCACACAAGCACTACACACTGATGCTTATAGAATGAGACATTTTCCTTTCAAGCATGCATCATATACTCGAGTCTTATGGGTTTATAGGTGTCTCATCTCAATAAACTCTCGATTCGAAACTAATTTAGGACTAATGCCATAGAGGTACATTTCATGATTGTCATTATATGCACAACCATCTCGATAGCTATGTATGGTCTAAGGACTTTATCTAATTGCTTAAATACAATTAAAGATAAATAATTATAAATTTATTAACATATTTTGAATAAGATTATTTATTCACTAAAGTATAAAAAATAATCATTAATTGGCATACCAAGCACTACTCTAACAATCTCCCACTTGCCCTATAGCTAATAACCTAGTATCTCAGGCCAATAACCACAAAGGTGTTAAACGAGTTTGCCAAAGACTATATGATGAAATCAATTGAGAGTCTATTATCCACAACAACTCTCAATGACTCGAGCCTGTCTATGCGGCATATCATCTTCTTCACATGTTCATGGACTGAAGTGCCCTTCATCATTTATGGCCTAGAAAAGCTCTTTCGATATTTGATATCTTATAGAGTGGCCTTACCTTTGTTTTTATCTAGTGTACACAATGTTTTCCATGTGTCTATATTGAGAAAGTATATTTCAAACCCTTCTCATATGTTGAGTTATAAATTGTTGGAATTGGCTCCTAATTTAGCATTTGAAAAGGAACCAGTGCGAATTTTGGATCAAAAGAAAAAATAATTGAGAACGAAAAAGATTCAACTTGTTAAAGTATTGTGGAGGAATCATTCTATAGAAGAGGCCACATGGGAAAGAGAAGAAGAAATACAGAGCAAATATCCAAAATTATTTGGTACGTCAAATTTTGAGGACAAAATTTTTAAAAGGAATGAAGGATTGTAATGCCCAATTCTATCCTACATAGCCAATAATAAACATCTTGCATGAATATGCATCTAATCAATGTGCATTATCGAGTTATGGCATACAAATAACATGATTGTACGAACATGAATAATTATTATTATATGCTCCAATTATGTTTTAACATGCATTAGTACATGAAATATGAGATCAAACAATCATTACCCTCCACTTATCTTTTTTTGAAATATCAAACAAGTAATTTTTAGCCTTATTTTCTTATGGAAGCACCTCAAAAAGGACCAGCCCTTCTTCTCCAAGTTTATCCCAAATTTCTATACTCTCATACTCACAAAAATTGAATTCAATCCATAGAAATCCATAAAACACAAACTACAACAAGTTTTTACCCTTTTAAACTTGAAAACCGTTGGTTTTGAAGCTTAATTCCAACTTAATCAAGGTATATTCTTTTTCAATGTTTCTTATGATGAATTTATAGTATCTTGGATAGTTACATGTTTTAGTATGTTTTTGTATGAATGAAAACTCAAGTGGGATAGACTTGAAGCCAAAACCAAGCTAGTTAAGCTAGTTTCTAGCAAAATTGATAGTCTTGTGAAATATGGTTAATTTACTTATTTATATTAATATTGTATTACTCATATTGTGTTTGGAAGTTCCTTTGAATAATTGAAAATAATAACAATTAGTTTGCTTAATTGAAGGGTACAATCAATTTAAATTAGAATCGAATTTACGTCATGTTAATTTGGATTATGTGCATGTTTTAGGGGCTGCCCTAATAATTATATTTGAACTATTAGTTATTTAGTGATTTTCCTAATGTTTAATGTCTTGAATTAGTAGTAAAATATGGAGGATGCATTGTTTTAAGGTTATGTAATTAATATGAAAGTGTTTACCAAAGATTGAAAAGTGTATATGATTTTAACTAGAATAAACTATATGATTTATAAAAATGATATTAAATAGTACATGATTTGATTATTTTAGGCCTTTAGCACATCCTATCTTCCAAAGAGATTGACATTTTCACTTAGCACAAAGTGGACTTAAGGTAAGTTGAAACTTTCATTTGCTGCATCACAAGAATCATATAATGTTGTTCATGTTTTAATGTGATTGTCATTATTTATCAATGATGTAATGTTGGTGCATTTATGGTTTGTGAAGCATGATACTATTAAGGATATAATGAAGTTTTCTGAAAAAGAAGTATGGTACTTGATTGATGGTCGAGTAGACAAGGGACGCGTGAGGAACTGACAAACCCAACAAATAGTGGCAAATACTTGAAGTTGAAAAACCTGTATAGGAAAGCCACAATAAATGAGATAGAATACGGCTAATACCTGAGGTTGAAAGACCAAGTATGGAAACCCCGTATTATTTCTCTTATTAGCCAACATTATGAACAGGTTTAAAAAACCACGGTCTATCGCTATTAGTTAGGTACCACACGTCAAGGGCCCTAAAGAATGATTATGAGTTAAAGTTATTAAATAGAATAATGCATTTAATGATTTATGAGATATGCATATATTTTATTTGTTATTGCATCAGTTTCACCTTACTGAGCCTTTAGCTCATAAGATTCATGTGATGCAGGTGGAAATATACAAGTTTAGAGGTTGACTGAGTCTCTAGAGCGGCCGGACAGAGATTTGTTCATGTGTCATGCTTCGAGCTGTTTTGTAGTTTATTTTGAAAACTCTATTTTGTTTTTAAATAGGTCGCTCTGTTATAGTTTTGTAAACAAATGTATTCAGTTTTGATTTATCTTTATGTATATGGTTCGTTTAAAACAATTCAAGTTATTTCCCTTATAGCTAAAAATAGGAACTTTCATTAAAACAATAACTCTAGTATTGATGAAAAGTTAACATTTCTTGACTTAACTGTATCAACTTGTTAAGGCTCTGTAGTTAGGTTAAGGGGTGTTATAGTTTATGGTATCAGAGCGGAGGTTTAGTCATTCCTATAGACAGAAAAAGGCATATGAACACATCCTAGCTTGGAAACTCGGTCAACTTGTTTATCTGCCTTTATGTTTATTTGATTATATTTCATTTCATGTTATTGTCATGATTATGCATTTATTATTGGCTAATAAATGGAATGAGATTGGGCAATGCGTATCAGGTCGTGGCACTAAAAATGAAGGCAATGGATGATCGTGAGAGTAATCATAGTGTGGTGAACAATTTGACTGATCTCATTGAACAACATACTAGAATGCATAGTGAACAGATATAACAATTGTTAGATATGCCATAAAGAAGCCAAGAATAGAATCAATGACTTCCTCCACCACAAGCCCGATAAGATACTTCACAAGCTGTATATGAGAAATTTAGAAAGATGGAACCTGTTGGTTTTAATGGTGGGTCTGATCCCATGGTTGCAGAGGAATGGGTGAAATATTTAGACACTATCTTTGACTACATACGAATTGATGATGCTGGGAAGGTACGCTATGCAATCTTCTTGTTGAAGAAGGATGCTAGAACTTGGTGGAAGGAGCTAAACTTGTAGTGAATATGGAAGAGTTGACTTGGAGAGGTTTAAAATAATCTTTTATGATAAGTATTTCACCAATATGCTAGGTCCCTCAAAGTAAAAGAATTCCTAGATTTAAAACAAGGAGGGATGTTTGTATGTGATTATGTGCAAAAATTTGAAGAGGGTTGCAAGTATATGCCATACATCGTTCGAGACAACAAAGAAAAGATGGATCATTTCCAAGGGGTCTTAATCCTGAAATTAGAAGAGATTGTGGAATATCTTCAGCAACAGAGTTCAGGGAACTTGTGGACAAAGCTTTGATGGCTGACTCAAATGAGAAAGAGATTGAGAAATTCCATCAACAAAGAAGCAAGTATTCACTCCCAAAAATCTGAACCAGTTGAAAAAATGAGAGCAAAAATCAAACCAGGGAAATGATAAATGTCCTAAAGTTGGGCAGAATCATTTTGGGGAATGCTATAATGGTACTAATCATTGCTTTAAGTGTAAAAAGTCTGGACATATAACAAAGGATTGCCCAACAGTGTAGGGCAAAGTTCAGGGGAGAGTATATGCAAATGACATAAGAACAAGCCGTAAGTACTATTTTAATTTTTGGGATACCCTGTAATTGCATTAATGGATTCTGAATCTGCACATTCATTTGCATCACGTGCATTTGTGAGAAAATTGGGCATTGCACCAGATTTATTAAAAGTAAGGTACAGTATGATTGTTCCATCCGGGGAAGAAATGGATTTCAACCAAATGTTAAGGATTGTTGTAACACCCCCATTACTACACAACTATATATATAATATAATTTTACATGATAGAACCTGTGTGCATGCATGGATTTTTTTTTTGTAACACTTTAAGAAAAGATAAATCACTTCTTACATACACAATCTTGTTTAAAATACTTTCTCACATATGTCATGTATATAGTAGGATCAGTATTTATATAAAAGCACAACACCCACAACGACCATAATATTTACATACTTATTTATAGTAAAGTTTTAAAAGTAAAATATAGTACCAGTCTAAAAATATAATACAACAGACTCAAAATATAACAAGCTAACAAAATAGCCCAATAGGTCGTCATCTATGTACACACTCCCTTAGACACCTGCAGGAGCTCCAACAGCCGCCTAGCTAGTAAGAGATGCTTCGAGCATCGTCGTACTCACCTACAATGCATAAACTATATGAGTTAATGCTCAACAAGTAATGATTATGCATGTTAAAGAATAATCCACAATATCAAGTAATGCTATGGCCACAATGCAATTTTATGCATAAAATATTTCTCTGAAAATCATTTCTTTCTTAGGCCCCTGACCAATGCTACTATCCCATGCACTGAAAAAGTGCTTTGTACACCGCCATAATCTAATGGCCAATAATCATATAAGCATGTAAATCCATGCATATTCATACGCATACAGATCCATATATGCGGACCTGCAAATCCATGCATAAAACTATGCAAATCCATGTATGCTTCGGTGTACTAGTAGTGGTCAGCAAAATATTTTCCTTTCTCAGAATCATGTCGTGTAATGCAAGATTTATCACAATGCTTGTATATGATGCATGCACGTGCCAATGACAATGCCTATGTATGTACGCTCAGTGGAGAGCCCTCTACTATGCACATATAATTTATGATATTACATATAATTCACACATCTACTATGTCTATGCATTATAGTTGCAAATGAATCTTTACTTACCTTTGATCGGTTGTATGTTACTTCTAGGTTTTTTAAGTATTACTCCCCAACTTAGATGTGAAACAATCTGTAAAAATACAAGATATCAATCACCATTCTCAATTAACAAGTTCATTATACCTAATGTAGTATAAAGATCTTGAATCTCAATTTAACTAAACAATCTTACCACTTAGAAACTATAACCGAATACAACCTTTTATGTACCTTTGTTCCATATCTTAAATGTATACTAACCTCACTTAATTGATATATTATAACTCTTATAATATTTCCCTAAATGTTAGGGATCAAATGCACCACATCTATGCTGGAACATGTTAATGAACCAAATAGGACAAATTCATCACTTCACATTTTCTTGCTGCCATATTAATTTGCATGATGATTTTGACACCCTTAGACATATTCATTCACTCCCCAATTTTTATCACACTTATATAAAATCAAAAAAAAATGTAACCATGTCATATAATGGCTGAAACTCACAGATATAGCTTCCCAAGTTCAGCTCCGTTCACAGTATACTGAAACAGATTGTTCCTACAGTAACAGTTTTGCGCACTTCATGGCATTAATGGTTTTGGCACCCTTGCGTATATTCAATCTCTCCCAATTTTTCACCACACTTATATAACATATAGAGACAACCAGGTTATATTCTTACTAAAACTAATGGATTTAGCTTCCTAATTCAGTCTCCTTCACAGCACACCAAAATAGATTTTTGCTACTTTGGCAGTTTGAGTGTTTCTCCAATATCATTCTCTATTTCAATTTCTAACCGATCAAAATTCATTCCAATACTCTTAATTCATATATAAACATGTATATGATGATAATTATAGGTTTTATTCAACATACCATACACTTTTGAAGTCTAAAACACAAGAATACAATAAGGTGATAATTTCCAGCACAAGTATTTTCTATCAAATAATTCCAACCACAAACCCTTTCTTTATGCATCAAACCCTATATAATAATATCCTAACACATTTATAAATAATATTCAAAGCTTAATAAGCCAATAAACCTCAAAATAAATCTAAAAGTCATGCCAAACCCGTAGGTTAAGCTCACATTGCACAGTTTTCTACTTGAACTTGATTATTTCTCCTTCCTTTTGCTTGTTTTGCCTTCTTTTTTGGTTGGAATTACTTAGGACCTATTTAGAGTGATTTTTCCATGTATTTAGAAGCTGAAATAGTTCAAAAAAAGGTTCATGTCGTGGCTGTTAGCTTAAGAGTGAAGAATAAGTTGAGGTGCTAGCTTGATAAGTCTAAGCATGAGGTGGCATAAGTTTGAGGTGGCATGTAATGGTATAATCTGATTTTCTCCCTTATCTTGCAGCCCTAATCTTGTGTGTCTCATATATTCTTATTTGGTTGCAACCTATCTTCATCACCATTCATTCCCGTAGCTAATTTCTATGTCCGTTTATTAGGTTCTTCACCCGAAAAATCATTGGTTCTTGCCTGATTGATAAGTTTGTGCACCGATAGTGTTACAAACCTATGAATATAGTTATATAATATTTAAATTATAGTATTGTATGTCTAGTTATCCCAAGTGTATGATTTAAATATATATATATAATATTAAAATTTATGATCGAATCGACTCACTTTCTATAAACTTTTCGGTGACACCTTTCAAACTCCTAAGGTTACCACGTGTAACCTAGCACTATTCACTATAATGATACCTAAATTTCTTCTTATCTCAATACAAAATCAACTACTTAGGTTAGGGGATTCGATAATCAATATCGTGTGAGCTTCCCAAATTAAGTTTAATGATTAAGAACGCCGTATAAAGTAAAATAAATTATATGATGTCATATCAATGCAAATATCATGCAATTAACATGTAATGCATAAATTATATTTGGCCATGTGAGTAGTAAGAAACTCGGGTATCACACTTGTTCTATTCAGATTAGTGATAGGACTCTCTATGCAAAACTCATTATTTTACCGATGTCAAATTTTGAGGTTATTTTGGGTATGGATTGGCTTACCAAATATCATGCAACAATTGATTGTAACAAGAAGATTGTGATATTTCAGGCACCTAGAGAAGAACAATTTATGTTTAATGGTACCCCATTCTCACTATCTTTACCAATTATAACTGCTTTAAAAGCTCAAAAGATGTTAAATAAAGTTGTGTTGGTTATTTGGCAAGTGTCCTGGATCCTTCGATCGAAGCATAATTAAAGCCAAAAAATGTAGATGTGGTTCAAGAATTTCTTGAGGTATTTCCAAATAATTTACTAGGACTACCACCAGATCGAGAGATTGAATTTGTGATTGATGTTATGTCAGGGACTACTCCTATTTCTAAAGCACCATACCAAATGGCACCAACGGAGTTGAAAGAGTTAAAAGTTCAATTGCAATAATTGCTTGATAAAGGTTTTATTCGCCCTAGTCATTCTCCTTGGGGAGCACCTGTGTTGTTCGTGAAAAAGAAGGATGGTACATTATGGTTGTGCATTTATTATAGAGAGTTGAATAAAGTAACAATCAAGAATAAGTATCCACTTTCAAGAATAGATGATTTGTTTGACTAATTACAGGGAGTATCGATATTTCTATTTGAAGATCAAGGAAGAAGATATACCAAAGATTGTATTCCAATTAAGATATGGACATTATGAATTCCTAGTGATGCCTTTTAGTTTAACCAATGCCCTCGCAACTTTTATGGATCTGATGAATAGGGTGTTTAAGCAATATCTTAATAAATTTGTGATTGTGTTTATTGATGACATACTAATTTATTCACGGGATAAAGAAGAACACAAAGAACATTTGAAGATTGTGCTACAAGTTCTTAAAGAAAAATAGTTATATGCTAAATTCAAGAAGTGTGAGTTTTGGCATGAACAAGTGGTATTCCTAGGTTATGTAGTATCAAGGGATAGTATTTCTGTTAATTCGGGCAAGGTAGAAGCTGTCATTAAGCGGCCAACACCAGTAAATATATCAGAAGTAAGGAGTTTCATGGATTAGCAGTGTACTATCGATGATTTGTTCAAGGGTTTTCAAAGATAGCAACTCCAATGACAATGTTGACAAGAAAGAATGTGAAATTCTTGTAGACCGATGCTTGTGAAAGAAGTTTTCAAGAACTGAAACATAAATTAACTACAACTCCTGTTCTTACCATTCTAATAGAAATTGGTGGATTCGTGGTGTATAGCGACACATCAAAAAATGGTTTGGGTGTTGTTTTGATGCAAAATGGGAAGGTTATTGCCTATGCTTCAAGGAAATTGAAGGAATATGAAAAGAATTATCTAACCCATGATTTGGAACTTGCTGCTGTGGTTTTTGCCTTGAAAATTTGGAGACATTATTTATAAGGTGAGAAGTGTAAGATATACACAGATCATAAGAGTTTTAAGTACTTCTTTACCCAAAAGGAGCTGAATATGAGAGAAAGAAGATAGTTAGAACTTGTGAAGGATTATGATTGTGTGATCAACCATCATCCTGGTAAAGCGAATGTGGTTACAGATGCATTGAGCAGAAAATCCACAACTTTTCTTTTTATTATCAATATTACTGGATTTGCAAATTGTACCTAAAGGGAAAAAGCATTCGTTGTCAGCCTTAGTGTTGAGACCTGCACTTTAAGATAGAATTAGAAAAGATCAAAAGGTGGATATGCATTTGTGTAAATTGAAAAGAATGATTAGGGCTGGAAAGAGGCCAAACTTCTCTGTTACTGATGATGGAATTATTCGATATAAAGGGAGACTATGTGTGCTATTTGATAAAGCCATGAAAGCAGACATTTTAGAAGAAGCTCATACTACTCCTTACTCGGTACACCCAGGTAGCACAAATATGTATAAGGACTTACAAAAGCATTATTGGTGGCCTAAAATGAAGAGAGATATAGCAAAATTTATGGCTAAATGTCTAACTTGTCAATAAGTTAAGATTGAACATCAAAAACTATCAGGGTTGTTGAAGCCTTTGTTGATTCTAGAGTGGAAATGGGAGCACATTACAATGGACTTTGTGCTTGGATTATCTAGAACAAAAAAGGTGTATAATTCCATACGGGTGATTGTTGATAGATTAACTAAATTAGCCTATTTTCTTCTAATAAAATCTACATACAATATGGACCAGTATGCTCAACTTTATATTAAAGAGATTGTCAGGTTACATGGGGTGCCAATTTTAATAGTATCCAATAGAGATCCTAAGTTTATATCTATATTTTGGAAGAGCTTACACAGTGCCACGGGAATGAAACTTGCATTTAGTACAGCATTTTATCCACAAAGTGATAGGCAATCAGAGAGGGTTATTCAGATATTAGAGGATATGGTAAGAGCTTGTGTGCTAGATTTTCAAGGGAGTTAGGATGCAAAGCTTCCATTAATGGAGTTTACTTATAATAATAGCTACCAATCAACAATTGGAATGGCGTCTTATGAAGTATTGTATGGAAGAAAATGTAGATCTCCAGTTCATTAGGATGAAGTTGGAGAACAAAGCCTACTTGGTCCAAAAATAGTTCAACATACCGCTAAGGTAGTGGAGAAGATATGAGTAGATAGAAAAGTTATGTAGATAAATGAAGAAAAGATCTAGAGTTTACCATTGGGGATCATGTGTTCTTAAAAGTAGCTCCCATGAAAGGTGTCATGAGATTTGAAAAGAAAGGAAAACTCAACCTAAGGTATGTCGGCCCATTCGAGATTCTCGAAAGAGTTAGTGATAAAGCTTATAGAGTGGCCTCACCTCCGTCATTATCTAGTGTTCATAATATTTTCCATGTGTCTATGTTGAGAAAGTACATTTCAAACCCTTCTCATGTGTTGAGTTATGAACCGTTGGAATTGACTCCTAATTTAGCATATGAAGAGAAACCAATGCGAATTTTGGATTAAAAGGAAAAATAGTTGGAGAACGAAAAAGATTCAACTTGTTAAAGTATTGTGGATGAATTATTCTATAGAAGAGGCCACATGGGAAAGAGAAGAAGAAATGTATACCAAATATCCAGAATTATTTGGTACGTCAAATTTTGAGGATGAAATTTTTATAAGGAATGAAGGATTGTAATGCCCAATTCTCTCCTACATAGCCAATAATAAGCATCTTGCATGAATATGCATCTAATCAATGTGCATTATCGAATTATGGCATACAAATAACATGATTATATGAACATGAATAATTATTATTATATGCTCCAATTATGCTTTAACATGCATTAGTACATGAAATATGAGATCAAACTTTTATTTCTTGATTTAACATATTCTTTAAGTGCCTTTTTGCAGTGAAAAGCTCAGTATCTCAATTAAGGAAGATTGATGTGTTGAATGGCCACGAAATGAATTATTCATATTGCTCCATACTTGTTACATTCTAAAGTGATTAATTGCCTAAATATTTGCTTGAAATATGTTACATTTGGTTAAGAACTAAAAGTATGCAAAATGGTGCAATTAATCGATTAGTTGACTAGGTTGCATGAAATCATTCTAAACCACATTGCACTTGATAACAACACCAAAGCATCAATTTTTATCATCTACCTAGCCCATAAACGTGGCTCTTTGCATGAGAAGACACCAAGCATGAGTCAACCAATTATCACCCTCCACTTATCTTTCTTTGAAATATCAAACAAGTAATTTTTAGCCTTGTCAATCTATAGGAATCCATAGAACATAAACTAGAATAAGTTTCTACCCTTTTAAACTTGAAAACCGTTGGTTTTGAAGCTTAATTCTAATTTAATCAAGGTATATTCTTTTTCAATATTTCTTATGATGAATTTATATTATCTTGGATGGTTACATGTTTTAGTATGTTTTTGTATGAATGAAAACTCAAGTGGGATAGACTTGAAGCCAAAACCAAGCTAGTTAAGCTAGTTTCTATCAAAATTTATAGTCTTGGGAAATATGCTTAATTTACTTATTTATATTAATATTGTATTGCTTATATTGTGTTTGGAAGTTCCTTTGAATGATTGAAAACAATAGCAATTAATTTGCTTAATTGAAGAGTACAATCAATTTAAGTTAGAACCAAATTTACGTCATGTTAATTTAGATTGTGTGCATATTTTAGGGGCTGCCCTAATAATTATATTTGAATTATTAGTTATTTAGTAGTTACCCTAATGTTTAATGTTTTGAATTAGTAGTAAAATATGGAGTATGCATTGTTTTTAAGGTTATGTAATTAATATGGAAGTGTTTACTAAAGATTGAAAAGTGTATATGATTTTAACTAGAATAGACTATATGATTTATAAAAACGATATTAAATAGTACATGATTTGATTATGTTAGGACTTTAACACATCCTATCTTCCAAAGATATTGACCTTTTCACTTAGCACAAAGTGGACTTGAGGTAAGTTGGAACTTTCATTTGCTGCATCACAAGAATCATATAATGTTGTTCATGTTTTAATGTGATTGTCATTATTTATCAATGATGTAATGTTTGATGCATTTATGGTTTATGAAGCATGATACTATTAAGGATATAATGAAGTTTTTTGAAAAAGAAGTATGGTACTTGATTGATGGTCGGGTAGACAAGGGATGCGGGAGGGACCGACGGACCCAACAAATGATGGCAAATACTTGAGGTTGAAAAACTGGTATAGGAAAGTCACAATAAATGAGATAGAATATGGTTAATACTTGAGGTTGAAAGTCCAAGTATGGAAACCCTGTATTATTTCTCTTATTGGCCAATCATTATGAACAGGTTCCAAAAACCACGGTCTATCGCTATTAGTTAGGTACCACACTTCAAGGGCCCTAAAGAATGATTTATGAATTAAACTTATTAAATAGAATAATGCATTTAATGATTTATGAGATGTGCATATATGTTATTTGTTATTGCATCAGTTTTACCTTACTGAGCCTTTAGCTCATAAGATTCATGTGATGCAGGTGGAAATATATAGGTTTAGAGGTTGACTGAGTCTCTAGAACGGCCGAACAGAGATTTGTTCATATGCCATGCTTCGAGCTGTTTTATAGTTTATTTTGAAAACTCAATTTTGTTTTTAAATAAGTCGCTTTGTTATGGTTTTGTAAATAGAGGTAGTCAGTTTTGATTTATGTTTATGTATATGGTGTGTTTAAAATAATTCAAGTTATTTCCCTTATAGATAAAAATAGGAATTTTTATTAAAACAATAACCCTAATATTGATGAAAAGTTAACATTTATTGACTTAACTGTATCAACTTGTTAAGGCTCTGCAGTTAGGTAAAGGGGTGTTACATTTGAGATCTAATCTACAAATATGTGAGATAAAAAATTAAGCATATTGTTTATTGAGAATCTTACCGCAAGTATACGGTGTCAAATTTTAGTATAGTAGGTGAATAGAGTATCGTCTCCATAGGGATTGTTATCAAATACGCACTAAGTACTTCAATTATAATAGTTCCAACTTTATCTAGATAATTTAAGTAAAAGTTGTAAATGGATAAACTAAAAATTCTAAAATTAAACTAAAAGTTCACTTAGGAAATTTATCAAACACTTAGTGGATAATCAGTTCTAGGGGTTTGATTCACCTAGTTTTCACCTATGTCTAACAATCCAATTTATCAATTTTTAAGCTAATAATTTTACAAGTTAAGAATTCCTATAATCATTAACTCCCTCTCTCGAGTGCCGAGTAATTATGAATTTTAATCTAAATTTTGATATCTCTATAAAAATCCCAAACTAAAACCTTATCAAGCCCAATGAATTCTCTCTCAAGACTTCAAAGGATTCATAGCCTCTCGACTCTATGAATCCCTAAGTTGTGCTACCCTGTGGCCATGTATTAAATTTCTCTTTTGAGTGCCAAATTTTATACACCAAATAATATAAATTATTGATTAAGTAATCAAGATGAAATGAAAACAAATAGCACAAATAAGTTGACACACTTGAAATATGATAGATTAAAATCTCAAAACATACGATTCAACTTTGGCTACATTAACCCCTAGAAACTAAAATTTAGCTCATGACTAATGTAGAAAAAACCATAGACAAATACATCGTATGAATGAAATTGAAAGAGAAATAAATGAATTGAAAAACAAGAGAAAGAATTATATATGTATCCAGACAAGATATGTCTTCAATTATCTTATCCAAACCATAACTCTCTTTTTAGTTGCCCCTTATGCTCTCCAAAAATACCAAAAGTCCCCTAGAATGAGCAATATGTTGTCTATTTATACCATGTCTAAAAATGCACTTAAAAACCCTTTTCCGTACACAAATTGTAAGGTGGCATCGTGGCCCTTGAGTCGTGTATCGTGGCACCTGAAGAAAATGAAGTCACTGCCAAATTTTAGGAGGTCGCATCGCTGCGCGAGACTCGGGTAATGCAGCACGACATGGGGATGTCACGGCGCGGCAATTTTCTATAGTTTTTGTCCAATTTTCAGCCTTTGCGCCAGAACTCCTACATTAGGGCGTTGCGACTCCAGTCTAAATTTTTGGCTATTTTCTTATTTTGTCTTCTTCTCTTCTTTGGCTCATCCAAACTCATCTACATAAAGTATTTTCTACAAAACAAAAATAAAGCATCAAACTAGATATAATTTATAGTATCTTGGATGGTTACATGTTTTAGTATGTTTTTATATGAATGAAAACTCAAGTGGGATAAACTTGAAGCCAAAACCAAGCTAGTTAAACTAGTTTCTAGCAAAATTGATAGTTTTGTAAAATATGCTTAATTTACTTATTTATATTAATATTGTATTACTTATATTGTGTTTGGAAGTTTCTTTGAATGATTGAAAACAATAGCAATTAGTTTGTTTAATTGAAGTGTACAATCAATTTAAGTTAGAACTAAATTTATGTCATGTTAATTTGGATTATGTGCATGTTTTAGGGGCTACCCTAATAATTATATTTGAATTATTAGTTATTTAGTGGTTTCCCTAATATTTAATGTTTTGATTAGTAGTAAAATATGGAGTATGCATTATTTTTAAGGTTATGTAATTGATATGGAAGTGTTTACAAAAGATTGAAAAGTATATAAGATTTTAACTACAATAGACTATATGATTTATAAAAATAATATTAAATGTACATGATTTGATTATGTTAGACCTTTAACACATTCTATCTTCCAAAGATATTGACCTTTTCACTTAGCACAAAGTGGACTTGAGGTAAGTTGGAATTTTCATTTGCTGCATCACAATAATCATATAATGTTGTTCATATTTTAATG